>JAABNY020000119.1:14560528-14571330 GCA_015164015.2 Brevimyrus niger | reverse complement strand
TGTGGTATACTTGCTAAACCACTTTGGCCCTGCCGGATGGGTGAAGGGGCAGAGGTGTGGCTCTCCGCCCGTGTTTCACCCCCTCCCCCCCCCCCCCCCACCAGAGCAAACGGCGGTTCGAGAGGGACTGCAAAGAGGCGGACAGGGCGCAGCAATATTTCGAGAAGATGGACTCCGACATCAACGTGACGAAGGCAGATGTAGAGAAGGTGAGCTACACACCGTGGTGCTGTGATGTTTATCTACTCTGGCATGCGATGTTTGCCGTCTGCGCAGGCCACAATCACAGTCCTAGATCTCAGAAGGAATAGCAGTAAATCAGCATCCCCACAGTGACATCTGTAGTAGTATAAACAAATATTGCAGGTAGACACATCAGGCGGTGATTTTCGGTGCTATTTTAGGCTTGATTTCTGGGCACTTGTGGACACACTCATCTTAGGCTGTTACTATGTGCAGCAATGTACTGTTTTCTCTCTGTTATCCAGAAGTTCAGGTCCAGAAAGTAAAACTCCAGATAAAGATTTTGTTTCAATCAGCCAGTTGAGTACTCTCTGACTGTGACTCTTTATACAGGTTGGTTGAAACAGGTTGGTCTGGATTTTTACTCTCTGTTCGTCTCATGTTCTCACAAGACCAAAATATCAGAGTGCATAAAGACCCCACCCTGTTCAGTCTCCTCACAGTTGGAGTGTCTGAGCAGCACCCCTAACCCTAACCTTCCTTTCCTCAAATTTTGTTTATCTAACAAAGGCAGCTGTTAGCTTCACATCAGAGTGATCACTAGGCATCTTCTTCTAAAATATATATTTTTGTCAGTTCAATAGTGGCGTTGTTCCGCTCCAGTCATCTGTCAGTAAGGGTTGGTGATCGTGCATCATCATTTGCATAAAATTGCGGAGGTGCAAATGCTGGTATCAACAGGACTGCATGACTATGTAAACTTAAAATTTTACAGTCATTAGCTTATCAAATGTAACAACATTTTAAAATGAGATTGTTATATGAACTCAAAAGTTGAATCAGTTTATTCCTTTTGTATTATTATGTAGGTGGGGGAAAAAACTTGATGATTTTAACTTACTTAGGAGTCACTGATAATCTCTACTGCCCATTAACTGGAGAAGAGCAGATCCTTTTAAAATGACCTTCAGCCTGTGCTTGTTTGTATGAAAGTACTAAATGGGAACAGTTTTTTGGGCATTTTGTGTAGTAAAAACGTATAACCAAGCTGCCATAGTAAGAAAAGAAGTTTTTATTTTTTTTAAACGTTTGTACTTGCAGTTATGTCCATCATGCTTAACATTTACGTCACTATTTCAAGAACCTGCAAGAGCAGAGGGAACAGCTTTCAGAATGTATGGCTGTGACGGCCAACTCGTTATCCGAATGCAAATGAGAGGCCGAACAACGGCGCATTTTCCTTCCTGTGTAAACGGAGTCAGCGGGGCTGTGGCTGCCTCACTGGAGGAATGCAGATCTGACATGGACGTCAGATAGCAGCGTCTGCCCCATAACACTGGATACTTCTTTAACATTCCCTTTGAGTTCTGAGCTATTATGCTATTGTTTTTGTTTTTTTATATAAAAAAAACAATGCTCTATTGTGAAGTTTCTTAGCAAATATTGTAACCAGCTAGGTCAATCAGCGTTGTTAAAAGTTCTTATTTATCTCCAGATACCGCTGTACACCCCCACCTGAAATGCATGACATTTTGCATACACTCATACTTTTGGTTCACCTCTGATTTTCATGGGTCACGTTTTTACAGCAGATGAGCATAATAAGAGACACTGTAGCTTGCTGACACCTACTCAGTCTTGACAACACTTCCATTCTGCTCTCCTTATCTTCTTAATAAAACATTGTTGTGGGATAATTTGGTGAAAATTCTTCATATTCTGGCACATGTCTGATGCGCCAGATGAAAGAGCAGATAAAAGATCAGCCACAGCTCAGCGGGCTGCTGCTGTGACATCCGCACAATGCTGCCCTGAAACAGTATAATTTAGGGGGGACAGAGGTCCCACTGGTTACCAAGGAAAAGGTCCAGACTTCGAATCCAAAGTTTGGTAAACAGCAATAGAATGGGTAATTGGTAGTTACTGTCATGTACCATTATACTTTAAAAGTACAGTTTTTTTATTAAATTGCAGTCCTGTTCTCGTTTCTGATGGCCCAGAGTCCCAGCTGTTATTATCAGGCCTGCTGACCTCACAAAGCATGCATCAAGTTGGATCTTTAAAAGGAAGTTGGGTCCATTTCATTTTGACTCATTAGTGGCTGTGCGTGCTCTGTAGAAATACACAACAAAAGGTATTCTTCAGCATCAAACTGTCTACCTTACTGATTCAGCATGTGGATTGTTATAACGTAGAATGTGCTGTTGATTGTCTGAAGTTGCTTTTCTAAATTTCTATTTATTCCAGTTTTTAATTTGTATTGCTTTCCAGTTATTTCCTTAAGCCTTTATCTAAGGTATATTCAATTGGCAAGTGTTTGGTATTGATATCAATAATTTATTGTGAAAACATCTTGTGAATGGAGTTCAGTTAATTTGATATTTCAAGGGATATTGGGTAAAAACTAGACAAGTACTAACAACAGAGTCTAACAATTCCTAAAATGTTTGTGAAAATGAATAACTAGTTAAAGTTTTGTTAAAGTGAAGCAGTTTAGTCTTTCTCTGAAACATTATAATTTCTTTATTATTATTATTATTATTAATAATAATATTATTATTATTTTGAGAAACAACACTGAATGTGAGTGGTAATTTGGTTATCTGGGAGCATCTTAAATTTTGGTGACTCCAGAAAACATAAATTGGTGCAATATATTAAGGGTGTAGATGTCTCCAACGACGTGTAAAAGTCAGTGCATGGAAACCGATGCCTTTGCTGTATAACTAGAGCTTGACCTGACTGATTTATATACAATAACTTCTGATCACAAGCTTACCAGCCACGCCACACTTTGATCTCTCACAAGAAGCTGAATTTCTGATTCCTAAAAGCTAGCTCAATATTCAAGCTAAGTTTACTAGTCTAAGAAATAGTCTGGTGATGAACATCACCTTGATATATTTTTGAATCAGTTGATTTATATTGAAAGAATTATTTCCAGAGAATAAATGAGGTTTAATTATGTAGTTCAGTATAGCTGAAATATTCAAGAAGTTTGCCAGAACTTTCAGTTATTCTCTCTCTAATGTATGTTTTTCCACCTAAAAAACCAATAATGACTTCCCACAACATCTCAACTCTCTCTCACAACAACTCTTTTTCCTGTCACTCATACTTTTCTGTTTGAGTACATGATAATATCTATTTAGTTTCTGTTCTGAGAATGTTACATTTTATTATCCTTTAGTTGACATTATGAGGCTAAAACTATCCGGATCTCTGGAACGCTATGCTAGCCCTCTACAGCTAACTCTATGCTAGCCCGCTACAGCTAACTCTGTGCTAGCACTCTACAGCTAACTCTATGCTAGCCCTGTAAAGCTAACTCCTATATTTTTGTCTTCTACCATGCATTGAAGCGCTGTTCCCACAAGGTAGGTTCATGGAGCGTGTTTTGTGTTTGTGGGGGCCTGTTTATCTGTTCAACATGCACCCCTAGACACAACAAGGCTCAATCCATTACTACATAAAAGCATCCTTAAGCCCTTAAGATTTGCAGCCTGTTGCCCTTGTTATTCGCTATTGCAGTGAACGAGGTCTATTGGGATACTATCCTACTGAAGGGCGATCAAGGAGAATTAAGCTTCTGTATTCTTGTTTCTGCGCTTTGATCTCCTGTGTCTCATCACTGAGGCATGAACTTGAGCTTGAGTTTTTTTTTTTTGCTGGAATTAAAGTATGTATTTAAATACAATATTCATTAAAACATTCATTAAAAGGGCATCAAAACTGGGACCTTTAAGGATTTTTTTAAAAAATATAGTGGTCTCATATATTGTCACTCTGTGTTTGTGCATTGTTATGATAATGAACTGTTTGGTGAAGTATTGGGAATGTAAAATACATCATCTGAAGCAGGTCTTTGAAGTATATGTATGATTCTTGAAACCAAGCCTGTAAATGGAGGGTTGGTTTTCCTGCTGTCCCAAGTAGACCTCACTAATTTCTATTCCAGAATCTTCTTTTACAAGGGAACCTAGGCTCTGCCTTTCTGTCGTGCGTCTAGTTGTTCCGCGTAGTGTTTCTGTGTCCGCTTGTGTGTCTTTGTGCCTTCTATGCATGTGACATGGACCCTGAACGTCCAGACTCACTTTAATTAGTGACTTCCAATTTACTGGTTCACTGATTTTCTTTTTTCAAGCACAGTTTTAGCATTATCATTTGATATTCCTGCTCCCACCTGTCATAGATTCTCAGATTCTTGAAACACAATCAGCACTAAATTAAAAAATAAAACAAATTAGAACTTAGTTTGCAGAGGATCTCAAAATTTCACATTGATATCTATCCTGCTGCGTGTCCAGAATATGTGGCATATTTATTTTTTCCTTGGAAAAATGTTCACGGTCTTTACATTATACACATCCATCCATCCATCCATCCATCCATCCATTTTACAGCTGCATATACTGGTCAGGATCGTTAGGGGTGGAGCCTATCCTAGGCAGCACCCAGGACAGGACTGGTTCACACTGGACAGGATGTTATTCATACTTACCCAGTATATATTTAGATACACATATATAGATTTATCAGATCTCATCTTCAAAACAAACCTGAAACAACAGCATTCTGGGAACCTGTCACACGTCTGTGTGCTGTTAGTGTTCAACTTGTTCAGTGGTGAGTTTCCCCACATCACCACATCAACAATATACAACCATGGAGTGGCCTCGTTGACTGTTAGCTCACCTAAATCTGCATTCACAATACAGCAGAATGGCCAGAGGTCTGTATCTTTGACACTGGAGATATCTGACTTATAGCACTTGATTCTGAATATGAATGAGTGATGTTGTTATCTGCTCTGGGAAAATGCCCACACATACGAGGCTTTGCCTGCATCTTTCCTGTGCTTCCTTAGCTCTTTTACAATTCCCTAAAAACACTTGCTTACCACTTTTCGACACAGGAAGTGATGCAATGGAAACGTATTATGAAACCACTTTCAGCAGTTTGAAGCTGGCAAGTTAACCAAAGATTTCTTTATCGATGTTGACAGTTAGTCGCCCCAAAATTGTGTCTTTGGTCCATTAACATAATATAATATAATATGATGTAATAGTTGGGCCAGCACCGTGCCTCACTGGGCAGCTCCATGGTTGGGAGGTCAGCTGTCATCTCCAAGCGAAAAACTCTGGACTCTCCAACTTGTCCATTGCCTGTGTGTGTCCTGCAACGGGCCAGCATCCTGTTCAGGGTGACCCCAGTCTTGCGCCCCCTGCTGTCTGGGGTAGGCTCACAGCTCTCTGAGACCCTAACCTGGGTGAGCAGCTGGGAGATGAATGATATATTATAACTTTTATATGACATTTGAGTTATTTTCTCTGTATCTATCTGTTTTGCAGTCTCCTTATTTGTGAGTGTATTGCTATGAAACAGACCGGATTGGGAATCCGGCCCAGTTTGTACTGTATCACTGGGAGCATTTGGGGTTTCATCAGAGGAAACGTGCATCTGTAATCATTTGGCTGTTACTTTTGGCACATTTTAGTACTTTGCAGGTTACTTTGGTTCTGTAAGTAAAGTGAGGTATCTCCAAATTGATGTTTGCTCTGCAGAAAAAGAGAAGAGACCTGTTTCAGTCTGACTTCCTGTTAAAATATACCATTTGATAAGGAGTGAATAGCATCCTGCTGATTTCCCTTGACCAGAAATATATCTGCCTATTTTAACCTTTCTGTCTTTCTGACACAGTTACTTCTCTCCCGGGTAGAAGAGTGAAATGAATTAATTTTGTAAAAATGAAAATGTTTATTTCAGGAAGAACATAACATATTTATGTTTATGTATGCTGTGCATGTCTATGTGTCTGTCATATGTTACACAGTATAAATTATACTGGAAATTGGCCAGTAACCATTTGCTTTTGGGAGGCTGAGGAGTCATTCTGTCAGAAGTTTGTTTTAAGGTTTCCTTTTACGACAGCTACGACTACAATGTCCTGGAAACTAGTGGGTAAGGAGCAGTCAGTTCATTCGCTTCCATTCTCAGGTTACACACATTATGCAAGGTGTGCTCAGCCAGAGGTGACAGCTGGGGATCCCTAAGGGGCTGCTTTTTGAGGGAGTCACCCCAGACACCTGGTCTGCTGTTGCACTGGTACTCTGGTGCTGCTGCGGGAGATTTGTCATCTTTTCCACGGCAGATGCATGGAGATGGTTCACTTTGTCAGTACTTCCTGATTAAGGCTCATGGATGTAAGAATTTAACTGAAATCCAGCTGTTTCTTCTAGATTACTTCATATGCGTCTTTGTTGCCATTTTATCCTGTAAATAAATATTAATTTCATAAAAGGTTCACTATATCCTTTAGGTAATTGCCTCCACAAATCATGACCCCATTGCGTTCACTGCCTTATGGGCTTTCATTTCACATGCTGTCAACCAGGAATATCTGTGTGTGACTAAGCAGGAACAGGTTTACATCACCTATCACTGCTGTGGTTCCATGTATTTAAGTGTCATTGTCGGTGGTGTTGCTTTATATTAGTGGGGTCTGTGTGTGAAAACCCTCTCTTCATGGCTCTGTTCTCCAGGCCCGGCAACAAGCCCAGATGAGGCATCAAATGGCAGCGGATAGTAAGACTGAGTATGCATCATATTTGCAAAAGTTCAACCAAGAGCAAAATGACCATTATCACACCCTGATCCCACACATCTTCCAGGTAAGACCCCAAAATCATTTTCTTTTGCTGATCTTTAAGAAGGACAACCACTGAGAAACTGAATACATTTTTGTGCTGGCGTAAACAAGAATGCAAACTATTATAGACATTCAGTACTCAACAATAAATATAAAAAATGTATATCCTACCTCAGTCCTCTTCCCAGTATTCTGGTTTAGTCGTCAGTTTCATATTTGGACGCCGACATCAGCCCCTCTATGGTTCCAGTATTACTGAGAGCACAGACTGTGCTCTTCTGTGCTACGCAATAGCTTCTGCCAATAGGTATTTGTCACACTCTGAATCTCCCGTTTGTCAGTTACGTCCCACTCCTTCGGAAATCTCAGCTGGTCTTGGCAGGTGATGGGGCCTGGGCACCATAATAAAGTTCCCCCGCTGCCGGCCTTAATATCGACATTGGGGGGGCATTTTATTGGCTAAACAACTTAGGAGCTGGGGGCTATTTAACATTTCCTTTTAGAAGAATATGTCTGAGAATTCTCTACAATTCCAGTGTCCCCCCTTTGCTACTTACAGAAAATCCAGGAGATGGAGGAGAGGCGGATTGAGAGAATGGGAGAGTCCATGAAGACCTTTGCTGAGGTCGACCGGCAAGTTCTGCCAATTGTGGGAAAATGTCTAGATGGTATGACTACGGGAGCAGAATCCATTGAACCAAAACAAGTGAGTAGAGCCTTAGTGAAGGCACTTGTTCAACATTCACACATGGGTTCACATAACACTGGAGTTCATGTGACAGCACTTCCTACTGTATTGATCCAAATACAGTTTTTCTTCAAAATACATTTGAAAAAGTCTTATATTCTAGGTCAGGGCAATTTATGGAATAGATAGGTGCCAAATATGATATTTTGTGTGTTATTTTTTAAATATATTTTGATTTTTAGAATGTTTGCTGTGTAATACATTTTTTGTAATCCAGTTGCCTGTGGTTGTTTTTTTATGCTGTGGTTGATTGGTAACTTATACGTTCTTATCAAATAAGATTATTTTTCTTCATAAAGGTAATATTTGTTATTCACAAAACTTTGTTTCTTGAAATAATTGGCAAAATCTGGGGGGTTGTCTTAAATTCTAGGTTGTCTTATAATTGGGGTCGTCTTACAGTCGGGGCTGTCTCACAATCGGGTTCATCTTAAATTCGGGGTTGTCTTATATTCAATGTTGTCTTACAATCGGGGTCGTCTTACAATCAGGGTCGTCTTAAAATTGATGTCATCTTATTATCAGGGTCGTCTTAAATTCGGGGCAATTTTATATTCACGGTCACCTTATAATCAGGATAGTGCAGCAATTTCTTTTACTAACTCTAATAATGATTACATTTTTCTTTTTACTTCATTTTCATGTCATGGTCTTCATTATCAGCCCTGGTTGATGGTTTCATACTCCATATTTATAAGTGGGATTAGTACTCAATGTTAAGAAAGCTAAATATTATGCTAAACAGTATCTACCAAGCTCCAGTCGTTTACTTTAGCATGCGTTTGGCAAATGGTGTTAATTCGTAATTGATAATCAAACTGTGTTGAGGCACTGTGGTCATAATTTGACTGTCTTCTTTCACCACCCTCCACGCAGGACTCGTCGCAGGTTGTAGAATCGTATAAATCTGGGTTTGAGCCCCCTGGGGACGTGGAGTTTGAGGACTACAGCCAGGCAATGAAGAGGACAGCTTCAGAGTGCAGCCTGTCAAACTCACGGGCAGAGGGCAAGCCCGATAAGCCTGCCGGCAAGAGCAAAGGCAAACTGTGGCCTTTTATGAAGAAGAGTAAGGTAAAGTCAGCCCTGGCATACCTAAGGGCTCCACATATGAATGGTGCTCAGCACACAAACAAGAGCACACGCGATCACACGCGATCACACCCAGACAACTGGCAGGCAGGAGCTAGTTTACCCGTGATTTGTGGCTTCATCATAGCATTTTACTTTCATTGTCATTTGGTGTACTTATTTAACATAAACATAAGGATTTCATTGTATAAAGATCTGGTGCTACGAGGCACTTTTAATGTGTCAGTCCTGGCGGTTTATTTTGTTTTATTTTTATGATCATGCCTTGTCATAGCTATAGTTATAGTTATAGCTATAGTTTGCTCTTGTCGCTTTTGGTGTTGGTATGTTTCTTTTGTTGCTGTTCTTGTCACATGTTCTGTTTGTGTTCATTAATGGTTTGCTGGTATAGTTGTATTTTCATTATTAGTACCATTTTATCATGAATATAATGTCTCCATTTGTCACTTCTTTCTCCACGTGCCATTGGTCATCTCCCTGTATGTGGATCCACCAACGCTAACACACTAATGGCGTCTTTGAAACTTGCGAAAGTGCGATTCCTATACATTAACACTGAGAATAACCAGGAGACTCCCTGTGAAACCCCCAATGCAAAACCCATCTGCTGTGCCCCAAATCCTTTTTTAAATAACTAGATACCTCCTCTTTGCTACCTAACTGGAATGGCTTCCCACAATCCCTTGTTGCAGTAGAATTGCATGCTGATGATTGCAGGGGCTATAGAAGGGTAACCCTGAATGTTTCCACACCAAGGGTAACCCTGTGATATTTTTTTGATTACTTGCAAAACTTATGCTTGGGAAAACACAATGTTATCATTTTCATATAACATAATTTATTAATCCCGGTGGAAATTCATTTATAAACAGCAGCAATAATGCAAACCCATTGAATGTGATCCCATTAGGTATCTTCATGTACATACTGTTAAATGTTGTTTAATTTCATTTAAGTCCAAAGGGAAAGGCATACCTTTGGAGAGAAAAATTTAAAGCATTTCACATAAGATGATGTGAACATTTTAAAGTAATTGTCATCTTGTGGAAAGGTTTCAAAAGGAATTTAAATAAACAGAACAGCATTACATGTATGTGAAACTAGCAGTTTCCCAGCACAAAAATTGTTGTGATGAATGTCTTTCACAAAGCTAGACAGGGACCAGTAAAATTTTATTTTGACATTAGAAGTGAGAATCTGATATTCACTTTTAACTTATCTGGAAGTTTGCTTTGTGGGAATAATTATGAATTACCCTTCTGTGGAAAGTGTTTAGTGTTAATTAATCCATTCTGTGTATTCGTTGGTGTACACAGATATGTTTGATAACAAAGAGCAGTTTCATTTTTTGAATACTCAGAGATGGATGGTTCAGGTCCAGATAGTACAAATCCAGACCAAGATTTTGTTCAAACTAACCAGCTGAGTGTATAGAGTGACAATCACAGAGTCCTCAACTGGTTTGTTAAATCAAAACCTTGGTCTCGACGTTTACTTTCTAGACCTGAACTATCCACCTGTATCTATTGGTTATTACTGCAAGTGGTAGGTTTGAAGGTAACTTTTCATCACTAATTTTGCTGTATGTCAGTAAATGTTTACAAGCTCTTCAGGATGGGAAAAAAGCGATGAATGTGAGTGAAGATCTGAGGTTGAATTTAAGTGTCTTTTTCCGCACATGCTGAGTGTCTAGTGAGGGAGCTTGTACTGTATGAGATGAACAGTCAGATGGCGGCTTGCATGGGCTTGTTCTTATTTACTCTGCTGTCACTCACCTTTAACATGCTTAATGCTTTAACGTAACATTTAACACTACATGCTTTTAAAGGTGTTTTTCTCTAGCTTCCTTGTTGCTGATCTTAGCTTAACTATGTAAATAACCCCCAATAAAATCACAGACTGGGTGTGATGATGTTTGCTATCCCATGTCTAGTTTTTAGAACCTTATTTATCTCGTTTTGTGTGTTGTTTTTTTCTTTTCTTTTCATTTATTTTGTTTGCTGCTCCATTTCTCTTACCGATAGCTTATATCCCTGCTAGCCTCCCCCCGCCCCCCCCCCCCCCCCCCCCCCCCCCCCCCCCCCCCCCCCCCCCCTCCCCCCCCCCCCGCCTTTTCCCCCGCGTCCCTCGTTC
>JAABNY020000119.1:14521402-14535701 GCA_015164015.2 Brevimyrus niger | reverse complement strand
CAGTTTAAAATCCGTCCCCACGAATTGTAAAACTGCACACAGTTTATTTATTTTTCTCTTCCCTGAACCTAGGGGGGCTCCGTAGAAAAAGTCGCTTGTTTTGGGCTTGTTTTCACAGGCATGGTTGCTTATTTATCTCGCGAGATCTGGCAACACTGCCCACATTCCCCACGGGTGCGACGCCCCTGCTGACGAAGTAACTAATTTTTTGCTACTTCAATATAACATTATGAGTTATACCCTTAGCGTGCCCTCGAATATCTCTATTTTGCTATAATAAAATGACTACAGTAAAATGGAAAGCAGTGTACTCCGGCATAGCTAGTGAGCGATTTATTGAAATTGCATTTGCTGATGAGATGATATGAATTTCGGAGTTTGTTGCCGAGATTCAAACACTAAGACAGCAACAAAATTTGTAAAGTTTATTATATTAAACATATATTTAAAATGTATATTATTATTATAACTTAAATTGCCCCAAACCAGAAAAAACACTACAGTCATTCATTGACAAATCCAGAGTGGTGCAGCTACTAACATGTAAACTTAAACAAGTTTTTCTTAGGAACCTGTTCCAACCTCCTAAGAGTACATGTATACATACTCTAGATCTATATAGTCTATGAGTCTAAATGAAGTGGTGTGGCCTGTTGAATATTCAAGCACCTAGGAATCTATATCTCAGAGGGCCTGACATGGGCCAAGCAACGAGTATTGTAAAAAACTTATCTCATCCCAGGAACTGTTTCAGCTTCTGCAGTTAGGCAGAAGGTTCTGCACCATTGTGGGCAAACCCGAAAGACTCGCGAGGAGTTTTTATCCTTAAGCCATTCAGCTTCTCAATCAAGACATGTCCAACCCCTCCTTTTTGTAGCATTACATTCTTGATCACTGCAGAGCAACCTAAGTTTTGTCTCATACTAATAATAATTGTCTGTCATTCCACATTGTCGCTATCATTTATTACTGTACATGCAGTGTTCATGCTGCTACACTATTACAACGGTTTCTAAGCTGTTCACATTGTTGTGCAGACATTGCAAAATGCACTTTAACTTTATAACTTGCACATATGTAAATCTGTCTGAGATTTATTTAATCTATTTTGAAGTTTTACTATTTTCCTACATTGTTTTACAAATTTTAACTTTTTAACTTGTTCTTTGTTTGATTTCTTTGTTTAATTATTTAATGAAGGCACAGTCAAAAACAGCGGTTCACTATACATTTCACTGCATATTGTACCTGTATGACTATGCATGTGACAAATAAAGAATCTTGAATCACCTTCCTTCTCTCTGACTGTTCTCTATATCTGTGTGTGCCAATTAAGGTGATGTTGGCAAACGTGTTATACAGTATAAAACTTGATAAGATTGTAAGTGTCACACCAAGCGGGAGCTGGGTTGAGGAGGTAAGGGAGAGGAGTTAAGGGCTTCACAAAAGGAAGACAGAGAAGAAATGGGAGCGCAGGGTAACGGAGGACAAAAGAATGCTCAGTATGGCTGTTTATAAGCGCAATACTTCGCAGTTTGTTCCCTCTTGCCTCCTGCCTTACATAGGGAAGACAATTACTCCTTGATGTCCTACACCTGTCCGTCCCGCCCCCGTGGGCATGACAGTAAGCAAATTGCTATGACATAGCTATTATGAAGGGGTCAGACTTACTGATTTATGAATTGAAAGAAAACATGTTTTAGTTTTCTTTATTGAATAAATAGATAAATGATGACATTGTGCAAACATTTTGAATATTTAAAAAAATATTTTCAAATATTTTCCCCTCCTGTTGACAGGCTATCCCCCAGTAATAACTGGGTACTGTTCCTTGCTCATGACAACTATCGGCACACTGCTTGTCAGCTGCTCACTGCTCCTTCACAGATGGGTCACATGCAGAGGTCATATTTAGTTGTTGTGCACTGTGCTGTGGTGGCAAATAATTACTCACTATAATAATAATAATAAGAAGAAGAAGAAGAAGAAGAGGAGGAAGAAAAAGAAGAAGAAGAGTAAAAATTTGTTAAATACAACTACTAGTAGCAACACGAATTGTAATTAAGAATATTAATAATATAGGCATACATGCACATATTTTATTATATTTTAAAATAATTAAGCATATGTCCTCATTTAAAAAGTGAGAAATTCTGTCTGTTTTTGACGTCTGAAGGTGTAAAAAAAATTACATCTTTAGGCAATTAGGCAATTTGGCGTCTCTGGTCGTTAATATTTCACATCTTTAGGCGTAAAGTTTTAAGACATTTTGGCCCCGTTGGCCTTCCATATAAAATCCTTGCGAGAGCAAGACAACTTGAGACAGGCTGTACAGCACAAATTGGAACTGCCTCTGTGACGATGCAACTTTGCCCTTATTGACTAAAGATTTTAGTCACATGCATGACATTTGTATCCAAGGAAGTTCCAATGTGTTACCTGCTATTTCTCCCAAAAAGCACGTAAAGCAGTGAGAACTGGTTTTCAGTTCATTTACCTAGTAATATAAAGTTTTAATAGATTACATAAATGCTCTAACAGTACCCGTAGTTTAGTGGTTTATTTATTGTTAGTTACTGTAATGTTGCACTGCTTTATTTGTTGAATCGTCGAGTCTGTGAAGAAGACATTAAAGTAAGGATTGCATTTTTCTCTGTACATGACAATAAAAACTTTGAATCCTAGAAATACATGCATTCGATCTTTTTCCTGGCAGCTATGTTTTTACACAGAGCCACTATACACAATAGGTTTATTCCATGCTAACAGTTTGTATCAGGAGTTGGTTGTTGTAAAATAAGTAATGTGCATGCAGGTGATATTTGTAGAGATTTAACTACATCCTTCAGTCAGGTCTTGCAGACTACGAGGAGTAGGAGTTGTCCGACTTGGCCGCAGTCAGTTTATATTCCACCCCTGCAGCCGCAACCAGATCTCCCTCCATGTCTCGTCCGCTGCTGACAGACCTAGCCCAAGTGAACGCACCCATTCCTTCTTTAAGGGAGGATGGGCAAAATTACAACATCATCGGTGATTGTCTATTGTCCTGGCGTTCAGTAAGCATCTGCTCAATAGGCTATCGAGTTGTCTGTCTCAGCACATTCTCTAAAACGGAGCAAACTTGGTTGTGTGTATCATTGTAAACGTCCTAATTTTTTATTGGTAAAAAAAATCAAGATTGTTTTATAGCCCAGCACTAGTCTGAGGTGTGCCATTTTGTAAAAGAATAGTAGAAATACTAATTGCTAGTGTGCTTATTGTGCCACTCTGCAATACTGTGTGTACCCCAACGTAAAATTATGTGGATGACAAGTTATCTATTATGTATTACCCACTAATATACCATTATGATAAACCAACCAGGATATGATATATCTTTAAATCATTTATGTACTTGCAAAAGTATTCAACACATCTGTTAAGAGGTCAGTGTCCATGTTGATTGTCTTGTCTTCTCGAAATCAAGTCAATCTACCAGCTCCTGCTGCTAAGTGACACGCGCTCTGCCGTCATTGGACCTAATAAAACCACCTGACTGGTAGGAAATGGCAAACAACGCCAGAACACAATAGGATAGCTATTTTTTCATGCAAGATTTTGAGGAAATTGTGTTCATAAAATGTAACGAGTAAGAGCATAAATTGTAGAAATCTAGTGGAGTAGAAAATACATATAATTGCCGCAAAATGTAATGAAGTAAAATAAAAAGTATGCATTATTATTTTTACTTAAGTAAAGTACAGATACGTAAAACTGTACTTAAGTACAGTAACAAAGTACACATACTTTGTTACATTACACCACTGTCTGTGGCAGGGGGACAGTTTAGAGCACAACACCTGTTAGCTTCAGGCTCCAACATCGAATCCGAAATTTTCTCTTTTGAGGCAACTGGGCGGAACTGACAGACTGAGGGCTAGGGAGCGAAGCATCGTCCAGTGGTTTAGCATCGGCACAAGCTAACGAAGCGGCGGAACAGGAAGCACCGAGGGACAAGCTTATATGGTGAGGCTGAGGGATGGGTTGTAGCTGGCCCACTCTCACCTTTTGCAGGGCAGCCTCCCTGCCCACTTTCATTCCCAAAGCCCTTACCAAAAGGAGTTCATTTGTTTCAAGGCATCGACAAGCTTCCTGCAGCAGTCAAACTGCCCCTTTGTGGGGCACAGGGTAAACTTAAGCAAGTCGAATTTAGCCATAATAATCCTAATCACCAGGAGTTCCTCCTCCAATATGAATCGACCAAACAATCCTGAAAAAGTCAAAAAAGTTGGGTGACAGACAAAACCCAGGAATGATCCCACCAATTTCAATGATTGAAAACTGACAGCACGTAATACTAGACACTGTTCTGGTGGGGTTTGTTGGTCTGGCCAAATTTGACACATATGAGACACTAAGTACTTAAGCACAAAAGGCAGAAAATCAGCTTAAATCGAATTGATAATCAGTCTATATATTCTCTAGTCCCACTCACAGCTCAATTACTGTAACCCTTAAGAAATTTCTTTTAAAATATTGAATTTTAAAATCAATATTTACAATTTGCAATAATTCATTTTAACATAGTGCCTTTTTATATAGGCACTTTACATGGATATGTTGTGATACATTAAATATCATTAGAGAGAGTAATACAGAATGGGAAAAGGGTAAGAAAGAAATTAAAGAAAGAAAGCCAGATGACAATGTAGGAGAGGAACCAAAAACTCCCAAGGAGAAAAAAAACACTAGGGGTCCAAGGTCACCTGGCCTTTGCATTTGTCACACAGATCTTCAGATGTGGCAAATCTACATCCTTCAAGTAAGAAGCCAAATGTAAACGCATATCATTACTCTAGTCTTTTTTTCATTTTTCTACAAACGCCACTTTATTATGGATTGTTTTGCAGCCTGTAGAGGAATACACCCTGTCCTCTTTTGGGCTGTCCACCAACTCTTTGGCGATTGTATCTGCAATGTCTTCTTCTGGTTCCATGTTCTCATTGGCCATCTCTTTCAGGGCACACATGCGGACGTGTCTGTATTCCAGAGGTAGGAATGGGATGAAGAAATCAATCAGGCTTTTATCAATCAGACTGCTGTGCCAGAAGCCACCTGGAGAGACATACAGAAACAGATTGCACCATGAGAGGTGATGGAAAAGCAATACAAAGGATCAGCATTCCAAAGAGCATGTCCACTGGTACGTGCCGAGTGCTTTCTAGGATATACCTCAGCGTAACTGAGCAGCCATACTGCATAAGAGACGAGGACATGTGAAACATTCACTGAACAAAAACAAATCTAAAACAGCGCAGCACATTGGCTACATAAGGGAATCCTTTCAGAAGCCTGCCAGCAGATTGTCAGTGATACTATTCTACAGAATCAGTGGGCCTCATTCACCAATGTTTTTTCGGTTAGATGCATTGCGACCTCTCACCCGGCTGCACAAACTGGAACCGCCTCTGCGACGGCACACCTCTGCCCTTATTGGCTGACAAGTTCAGTTACACGCATGACGTTTGTCCCAGGCAGTTCCGATCTGCTATTTCTCCCGAATATCACGTAAAGCAGTGAGAACTGGTTTTCAGTTCATTTACCTGGTAAAATGAATAAATTACATAAATGCTCTAATAGTACACGTAAGTTAGTGGTTTATTTATTGTTAGTTACTGTAATGTTCCGCTGCTTTATTTGATTAATCGTCCAGTCTGTGAAGAAGGCATTCAAGTAAGAATTGCATTGTAGTATGACTCATTTCCTGGCGCACGCAATTCTATATTTGGTCTGTGTTCATGGTTCAACTTCTGATATTCAGATCAAGTTCTAGGCCAAACTGGTTTGTTCGACTTTCAAGAAATTTGAGTTCTAGTAAGTTTGAGAACCAAGGTACCACTGCATTAATAATACATGATAGTAAAGGTCTTATCTTGGACATGCTACACATATTTTTCTTGCAACCAGCCAATATCATTATTATAGAATAAGTAACAGTACCCCAAGCATTTTTGTGTTATTTTACATCCACTACTGATGCTACTAAATATGACCACTGGTTTGCTGTTCCACAGTGTTCCATAGTCTTTAGATTTTCATTTTGGTATTCTTGACTTCTCTCTCAACTTTAATTATTAATTTGTATTGTGATTTCTGTGTATGCACATAAACCCTGGAAGGGTTCAGGCTCTTTTATTGGAACTGGCAGGGTATTGATCTATGCTAATTAAGAACAACGAGCATGTCCTTTCAACTTACAAGGAGGACAATTTTGGTATCCGAATGCAGGGTCAGGCCTGGATGGGGGTGGGGGGTCAACAAAGATGCGATTATGGACTTGAAACGGCTAACTTCTAATCATTCACCTAGAAGCTTATCCTGCTAAGCCACACGCTGCACCCCAAAATAATAAGACACAATAACAATAAGAAATGTACTGAAAAAATAAGAAAACAAAAAGGACACTAAGTACGGAAGTCTGTAAACATGCATAAACTTTTTTTTTGTCTTTGTTATCTCGAGATCACGACTTATGTTTTTCTTATTTTTTTAAGTCAACATCTTTCAAGCATCACCCGGTAACCATGGAGATGTCAGTGGGTTGGACTACTTGTTCAGGCTCACTATACTTTCTCCGATGGTATAGCTGCAAATTTCTGAGGCTGCTTCTCATATGACAAACACTAATATGACAATTTTCTAGCACTGACAGAAAGTGTTATTTACTCGTATCCATGATTTGGTGCAATATATCTCGACTTTTTCCCACAGTTTGAAGTCTAACTTAGTTTCACAAATAAGTGCAATATAAACACTTATGATATTGATGCAATATACTTTTACTTTACTGTGCAATATACACGTTTACTTTTCTTTAACTTTTGGACAAAGGTACTTTAGATTCCTGTACAGACATTTTCTATCTTATTTTATTTTTATTTTATTTATTAGAATGTTTAACAGTGCCGTAATTTGTTTTATACTTCATTCCTATTTTTATACTTATGGTATTGTTCTTGTCTTCGTGTTTATATGTGATTGTGCAGTCCCAATGTGAGCAATTTCCCCCGGGATTAATAAAGTCTTCTGATTATGACTCTGATTGTGAGTGGGACAGTCCATGACCAAAGTAAAATCTGATTATTCATGAGGATAATACTAAGCCTGTTGCAAGATCATGGGAAAGTGATATGGGTTATGTCAAGATCATGAGAAAAATAAGTTGTGGTCTTGAGATAACGAAAAGAAAACATAAGTTTATCCATGTCCTCTACAGATACATATCTGATGTACAATAAGATCCGTACAATAAGAGTAAAGGACAAAGTAACATACTGTTCTTGTTGTTGAACACCCCATGAGACACCTTTTCTTCTAGGTCTGACAGTTGAATTTCTTCCTGATCTTTTCCATTTTTCCAGAATTCGAAGGCAACCTGCGTAATTCTCTCTCCACCTGCCTGACTGTACAAATGACAAGAAACCAATTATACTGGTTTTCAGTGAACCCAGCAACTGAACTCTTAAATAAAAAATGCACATGAAAATGCCAAACCTCAAAAACAAATACAAGAGGGGGGAGGGGGGGGGTCACGTGGCTCCAGTGCAGAATGGTGGGTTGAGTAAGACTCTCTGCGCAACTTAACATAAAACTTACTCTAAAAAACCCTAAAATGAATGTAAACTTTAAGATTGTTCAGAGAGATTACTACACCAGTGAGTAAACAGTGCAATTTTTTTACAAGAGAACACAAAACTGCGACAAAAAAAACTAAATTTTTAAACTGTTGAAATGGGTTCTGCTAATATGACAAATGTAATGAGTGTTTTGACCAAGCTCAAAGCCTTTCGTACAGAGTTCAGCTCGAAGCTGGACGGAATTGAGAGGCACATACAGTAAGTGACGTGTCCAGTTCTGTAAAATCTCTGGAGAATAGTTTTGTCTGTAGTTAAACAAGCTGTTGAATCAAATGAGAAACAAATCATGAAACAAAGTTGTATCACACAGCTGGAAACCGAGCTTGAAAACAGGGTGTCCACGTTAGCAGCAGTGACCAAATGGGTTGCTTACCAAGAAGCCAAGATGGACAACCTGGAAAACCGAGCGAGGAGAATGAGTTTCTGACTCTTTGGGCTCAAAAAGAGAGCCAAGGGTTCACATACTCTTTTGGACTTTGTAAACACCATGCTTCCACAGTGGCTCGCAATGTCATCGGATGTATCGTTCACACTGGACAGAGTTCATCGCACACTACCTCCAATAAAGCCAAACCAGCATTGAGTTGTGCTCATCAGATTTCTTAAGTTTCAGGAATCAGTCTTCAGCTCCTTTAGGAATTGTGAAATATTCCATAAGGGGGCAAGGTTATATCTTACCAAAGACCTCTTATCGGAAAGTGTTCGACAGCGGTGTGAATTCAACACCGTGAGAAAGTTCTTCATGGACAGAGGTATCTACTGTGGCTTCCATCCTCAGCCTTGTAAGCTGAGGATCGTCCATGAGGGACAACTGAAGTTGACAACTTTTTGCAAAAACTCCAAAACAGGCTGCAGAGTTGTTGAACACACAGATGGTGGGAGTATCTCAGTGGTTTAATAATATTTTTTTTTACTCTGAACCACAGCAAAACAGTATCCATGTGTTTTACAATCAGACGTAAAATCTGTAATAATTTTATTATTGTCATTGACCACAGAGAAATTGAGAAAGTGGATGAGTTTAAATATCTGGGTGTGGATTTGGATTCTCACCTTAAATTTGAGTCTCACATCAGGAAAGTGTCCAAAACCATTAAGACCAACCTCAACTGCTTCCATCTGATAAGACCATATCTATCAGTAAAAGCTGCCCAACTGTACCTGCATGCCATGATTCTGTCTCACCTCTCATGCTGTGTAATTGTTTGGAGCCAAGCAACTCAACTTTAAAACCTGTGAAATGTCTGTACAAATGAGCCCTAAAAGTCTTGGAGCAAAAACCAATAAAGTGGCACCACTGTAAAATACTGGAGAAGTACAATCTCCTAAGTCTCGACAATTTTAGAAATTTCTTTTTTATAAAACTGACATTTAAATGCCTCAATGGCCTTGTCCCAGAGTTGGTGAGCAGAATGATGATAAAAGCCAGCAGCACAGGAGCCCCAGCAAGAGGATCAGCTAATGGAGACTGTAAACCAGCAAAATACAAAACATCATTTGGTCAATCCTTGTTCTCATTTAAAGGACCTCAGACCTGGAATAATCTACTATCAGCAATAAAACCTTTAACAAATGTTAGGGTTTTTAACTCTCAGGTAAAAAAATGGCTGAAACAAAAGCAAATCTGTGAACACTAATGTTTCATTTTAGTCTTATTACTTAACTTATACTAATTTCTTGTGTATCAATGTGTCTGCGAGTGTGTGTATGACTTGACAATTGCTATTATTGTCTGTTCTTAAAAGTCCAACCAAGGACTTTAAAGGTGCAAATTAGCCTTTGGCTAGAAAACCTCTGTACAAAACAACAGTTGCATTGTTTTCACATGTAACATTGTCTTTTGTGCTGTCCTTGCTCAATAAATCCGATAAATAAATAAAAAATGTTAATTATTTTAGTTTTAGTCTAGTTTAAGTTGACTAAATATCATAAGATTACATTAGACTAACACTACAGTTGACTTAGTTGACTAAAATGCAAAGAATAATGTTTAAAGTTTTAGTCCCCTTCGATTTCTGAAAGTCATTATGTTCACCAAGATGAAATGAAACTAATGTTAAGGAATGGTGTTAAGCAGGAGCGCCGCTAGCAATTTTGGGCCTTATAACAAAATATGAGGTTGGGCCCCTTTATTATTAATAAAGCAGATCTCTGGGGGGCCCTAAAGGGTGTGGGCCCTTAGAATTATCCCAACTTTCCCCCCCTCAGCCGCGCCCCTGGTGTTAAGGTCTCACTATGCAGTAAAGAAATACCAAATACACAGATTTCGTTCTTATCTGAAACACAAACATATGTTTATTTACCTGGAAACTGAGTACTGTAAAATCAGTAGTGCCATTAGTGCAAAAATAAAATCACTTCAAAGAGTGCAGAAGTGCAGAGGCTATAATGCCACCAGGCTTGCTCTCTGAATATTAAAATAAAAAAATAATAAATAATATTTGTAATATTTTTATTTGCTATGTTTGCTGTTAAATGTTTCACCTGAAATTCTCAAATATGTTCAAAGAAAAAGACCAATAATGATCTCAGGGATTTATACCCATTATCAAGAAAAAAAAATACAAAAATTAATTTTATTACCAGTGTGAGACTATCGAAACCAATACTTAAATCCACGAACACAAATATATGACATAAAAAATAATTGTATTTTGTTTGAGTTAAGCACTTTATTCAAACATGCACTTTTTTCACATTTTATTTTATCTAATTTTAAAATGTCCTTTTGAAACAAGTAAATGAGAAAACATTATACATATCGGCAGTCATTCATATATGTTCAGCTCTATGTCACGTGCCAATAAATATCGTTAAAACACTTTTTGAATTGTAATGAATTAATCTGATTTGACAGTCAGATATTGATTACATGTAATGCTGATACAACTATCAGGCTACTAAAATAAATATCACACTAAATATTTAGACATTATGATCTTCCGAAACTTTGCATCAAGATTTTTTCTCTAACTGTTTAAATTTTAGTTGAATACCCTTGTATGCAAACTACATTAGTTCTGATTGTATCTCATCTCTGGCAAACATTTTTGTCTCGTTCATATTCGTTGACGAAAGTGCCAATACACTTCGTCATAGTCTTAGGCCTCGCAAAATCATTTTTATTTAGTTATCGTCTCATTTCATTCTGAAAATAAAGGTCGTTGACGATAACGATGATGAAAAATTTTCATCAAAATAAACACTGCTAGGATTATGTTTAAAGATTGTTGCACGCGAGGTCGCGCTGTTGCTGACGGTTGCCATTAGTAGTTTAGAGATCCATGTCTTTAAATGGTTGGCCAAAACTCGGTAGTTATTGTAGGGGAGACACGAACACTAATGAGGCTGAGACGTCAATGACAGGACAGGGAAACATACTCTGACACGGAATTAAATATACACGACTAATGAAAACTCGAACAGCTAATAAGGGGGCGTGGCACACAAGATGATCAGATGAGCAGGGTGTGACATTTGCATGCCAGAGGAATCAAACAACAGAAGACAAATAAAAGGTAGAAGCAGACAAACAAGGGAATTCTCTTTAAGTTACTCACCTAAGAAAAATGAAAATAGCGTGTCGATACGACACACGATCCAGGTTGTCATAGTAATCCAGGTATGGCTTAATACTGTCAATAAGTCCAGGGGGCATCTGGTCCATTTCATCAAATATAAACATAGAGCGAGCACAACTGGACACATTCCCTTTGATCCACTGCTGTAGCTGGGTCTAAGGAAACACCATAGGAAAGCAGAAGAAATGCATGTCAGTAAAAGCCGGGAGCCAGGATGGACACGAGCATTACAATAATGTGAAACCTGGAAGTTATCATAGCTTAATTGGTATTGAAATGCAAAATCCAAATTCACAGTCAACTACTGTACAGCCACTGCGTCACACGAGTAAAGAATGAATTCAGCAGGGGGTATGTGTAATATCTGCCAAAATTACCCTCTTGTTCTTACTTTGTAGATGTCAATTTTACTTGAATGTGGAAAGTGAACAGTGGTCACAAACTGGTGCACAAAGCTGCTGGACATCCCTTCTTTGTAGATATTGGAGGCTATGAGTTTGCTGACGAAGTTCTTCCCAGTACCTGTCGATCCATGCAGTGAAAGGGCAAGAGGCTTTTTTGGATTCTTCTTGTTTACAAAGTTGGTAACTGCCTTTAGTAAAACCTTTGAAGCTATGTGTTGTCCGAAGAGCTTCTGTTCAAGGTCGACTTGGAGCCCTGTGAGAGGACATGCAGTTTTGCAATTCTCAATCAATGACCCATTCAAATAAAGAACTATCAATCAGCTGTCAAAACTGACACTGGGTATCATAAATAATAAAATATGCATTTAGCAGATGTCACTATAACATTTTATAAGATACGAGGTAACGTTAATGTCAGCAAATAAATAAGTACTTAATAGAACAGGTGCGATTAGTCGACGCTGAAAATGCGTATATAGCCATCAATATTTGAAATCGACCTCTTGTTTTATTTTTATAAAAATAACATCATGATTACTAAAATACTTCAGTTCACTATAGCAAATGTTTTTCTTAAAAATCACTTAATAATTATGTAATTTAAATTATCACAGAACAAAGAGTTGGTTTAATTTTGTGCAAAATTACAGGGGCTCCAGCGCTATGCACGAGTGCCCGAAGTAAAACTTCACGCGCTATTCTCGATGTTGGACCGCCAGCGTAAGCAAAGGCAAAACCACCCTAAGCGCTGTCTATTCATGGTTATTAAATTATCATTAGTACAGACATCTTTTTAATATCTTCTGGCCTTGTAGCTGCTAAATACACCCATTATTAAAGCCATAAAGTTGTCTGCATCTGAATAAGTGTTTGGGAGCATGTTTTGGCTAAAATTTAGGCTTATTCTACGTGGATTGACGATGTCAGTGTGTTTGTGCCCATTTTATTATCGTAAACTGAAACTGAAACGAAAGCCGGCACCAAATAAAAGAAAATAATTATTGGACTGAAATAAAAATGAAAACTATATTTACCAAAAGATATGGTGTCGGACTTAATCAGCAAAAAGTACCAGCACACCACCAGCACCTTTTTACTTTTTTTATTCACAATTTCTCACCTTTTAAAATACAATATGGATCTTATTAATGTTTTAGGCATACTAATTTGCTTATCGAATTGTGAGCGAAAATAATGTCCGTATAATGCAGAAAAGCCCATTATCTAAAGCCCTGCAATAACATTGCAAGTGACCTACTGCAAGCCACTCATAGGCAACTTCTTAAAAGTACAAAGACGTCTTAATAAGACAAATAAAACAGTTACTTATCTGTTCTCTAAAATATCCGGCTGCTGATTATACCCACCCGTCGAATTAAAATCAATCCACGAGTCATCGCATTTTTCTTGAAAAAAACTGTATAGAGTCTTCCTTAATTTTGTAATTGCTTCCAAAACTTTTCTCGCTTCTGTAAATGGGCTAAATGCATTTACGTTAACAAAAACGGCCGTTACTAAAAACAGTGAAATTAATGTTTTTTTCATTTTTATGGCTTACGACACAAAAAAACAGCTACGGAAGCGGAGAGCCAACAGGTGCACTTTAATGTTCTCACTAGTGACGCACCGACTGTCACACCGGGAGTCAGTAGTGGTAGGCGGATCGATCCAAGTATTGATAATATCAGTAATAATTTTGGTATCGATATTGATCAATACCAGTTTAATGAATGCACTCCGGCTGTCTGTGTGAGCGCTGCTGCTCACAATTGCCACTCCCCGCGGTCACAGCGCAAAACCGGCTTTGCTCTTGTGTATTGATGTTGTACCCTCACGTGACTCAGCGCTGCCAGGCAAGCAAACAGGCGCACTTGCACAACACACAGACAATACGGAGCATAAGAAATTATGACAGAGAGAAAGAGGAGTGCTGTGTGGCTTTCTTTAGTTATAATAAAGTATTTATTTACTTGTAAACTTTGCCCAAATTTTTCCTGACTAATTACCAAAAATCACAAAAACACTTGAAGGTAATAAACATTAATTCAGCTTTATCAATTCGATGATGCTTCCACCATAATTATTAAAAAGTATCGGTATTGGTATCAACAATACTGGCCCTGTATTGCTATCGGATCGATACCAGATCTTGTAGTATTGCACACCACTAGTCTCGAGACCAGTTTTACGCTGACTTGGTCTTGTCACGGTCTTTACGGTCTATTGTCTTAGTCTTGGATCCCTCCTGTCTTGGTCTCGCTGTCTTGGTCTTGCTGTCTCAGATCGACATAGTGGTCGGGAGATTTGGAGCGAAAGGTATCCGACACGTAACGTTCGGTAATGCAACATTATTATTATTTTGCCATTCGCGCCCTTCAAATGCAACCAATCAATGACATACTGTGGCGTCGGTGAGCCAAGTGCCGGCTTGTCGCCAATCACCGACAACGTTGTAATTTTGCCCATCCTCCCTTAATGAAGAAATGGGTGCGTTCGACTTGGGCTAGGTCTGTCTGCAGTGGACGCGACGGAGCGCGATCTTCCGGCGGCTGCAGGGTTGGAGTAGGGGAGACCGGGGATGGTTGTCACACTTTTTACTTAAATTTATTTTCTTTCAAAACAGTGTATGGTAAGAATT
>JAABNY020000119.1:14488056-14507184 GCA_015164015.2 Brevimyrus niger | reverse complement strand
CTAATTTATGCCACCCCCAAAATGATCACATAATCATCCTGGCCACCCCACAGAAAATTTCCTGGCTCCGCCACTGCTGGTAGCCCCAAGAATATAGTGCGGGTCTGCTGGGAACGTCTGGCAGAATCCCCTGTCGGGGGAAGTTTCAACTCCTACCTCCAGCAGAACTTCGCCCATGTCCTGTGGGAGGCGGGGACATCGAGTCCGAATGGGCCATGTTTCGCGCCTCCATTGTCAAGGTGGCTGACTGGAGCTGTGGCCGTAAGGTAGTTGGTGCTTATCGCGGCGGCAATCCCCGAACCCGCTGGTGGACACCGGCAGTGAGGGATGCCGTCAAGCTGAAGGAGTCCTATTGGGCCTTTTTGGCCTGTGGGACTCTGGAAGCAGCTGATGAGTACCGGCGGGCCAAGCGGAACATGGCTTCAGTGGTCGCTTAGGCAAAAACTTGGGTATGGGCTTTGAGGAGATTCTGGTCCACCATCCGGCGTCTCAGGGCAGAAAAGCGGTGCAGCATCAACACTGTTTATGGTGGGGATGGTGCACTGCTGACCTCAGCTCTGGATGTTGTGGGTCAGTGGAAGAAATACTTCAAAGACCTCCTCAATCCCACCGACATACCTTCCAATGAGGAAGCAGAGTCTGGGGACTTGGGGGTGGGCTCGCCTATCTCTGTCGCAGAGGTCGCTGAGGTGGTTAGAAAGCTCCTTGGTGGCCGGGCCCCGGGGGTGGATGAGATCCGCCTGGAGTTGCTCAAGGCTCTGGATGTTGTGGGGCTGTCTTGGTTGACACGCATCTGCGACTTCCCATGGACATCAAGGGTGGTGCCTCTGGATTGGCAGACCAGATCTGGAAGGGGGACCGGAGGGTGTGTTCCAACTATAGGGGAATCACACTCCTCAGCTTCCCTGGTAAGGTATATTCGTGGGTGCTGGAGAGGAGGGTCCGTCGGATAGTCGAACTTCGGATTCAGGAGGAGCAGTGTGGTTTTCGCCCCGGCCGTGGAACAGTGGACCAGCTCTATACTCTCGGCAGGGTCCTTGAGGGTGCGTGGGAGTTTGCTCAACCAGTCTACATGTGCTTTGTGGACTTGGGGAAGGCATTTGACCATGTCCCTCGGGAAGTCCTGTGGGGTGCCGCCCAGCCTTATAAGGGCTGTTCGGTCCCTGTACAACCGGTGTCAGAGCTTGGTTCGCATTGCCGGCAGTAAGTCGGACTCATTCCCAGTGAGGGTTGGACTCTGCCAGGGCTGCCCTTTATCACCAATTCTGTACATAACTTTTATGAACAGAATTTCTAGGCACAGCCAGTTTGGTGACCTCAGGATCAGGTCTCTGCTTTTTGCAGATTATGTGGTTTTGTTGGCCTCATCAGACCGTGACCTTCGGCTATCACTGGAGCAGTTCGCAAGGTAAAGCGGCTGGAATGAAAATTGGCACCACCAAATCCGAGACCATGGTCCTCAGCCAGAAAAGGGTGGAGTGCACTCCCCGGGTCAGGGAGGAGGTCCTTCCCCAAGTGGGGAATTTTAAGTATCTTGGGGTCTTGTTCAAGAGTGAGGGAAGGATGGAGCGGGAGATTGACAGGTGGATTGGTGTGGCATCTTCAGTGATGCGGGCGCTGCATCGATCTGTCGTGGTGAACAAAGAGCTGAGCCAATAGAAAAAGCTCTCGATTTACCAGTCGATCTATGTTCCTACCCTCACCTATAGTCACGAGCTGTGGGTAGTGACTGAAAAAACGAGATTGCGAGTGCAAGCGGCTGAAATGAGTTTTCTCCGCAGGGTGGCTGGGCTCTCTCTTAGTGTGAGGAGCTCGGTCATTCGGGAGAGACTCAGAGTAGAATCGCCGCTCCACCACATTGAGAGGAGCCAGATGGGGTGGCTCGGGCATCTGCTTAGAATGCCTCCTGGTGAGGTGTTCCGTGCATGTCCCACTGGGAGGAGGCCCCGGGGAAGACCCAGGACACGCTGGAAGAACTATGTCTCTCGGCTTTCCTGGGAACGCCTCGGGATTCCACCAGAGGAGTTGGAAGAAGTGTCTGGGGAGAGGGAAGTCTGGGTTTCCTTGCTGAGACTGCTGCCCCTGCGACACAACCTCGGATAAGCGGAAGCTAAAGGGGGGATGGATGGATGGATGGATGGACAGTTGCCTTCAATTGTCTACTGCTCTTTAGAGTTATTCTGGCCCAGAAACTAAGTTTGTAATCTATAAAGCAGTGTGGTGAAAGAAAATAAAGAGCCATGAACAGAAAGGGTAAAGCAAGTTGCTAAAAAATACATCTAGAAGCAGCTGAGAAATACTGGGCTTCAAACGAAACCCCAGGCTTCAAACAGCAGCTCATCAGAATGAGTTGGGTTTTTTTGTGGATTTTCTCATACCTCATACTTTTTGGTCATAATTCTAGGTCATTACAATATCCATAAATCCTACTCAATATCTGAAAATCCAAAATACAATGCAAATATTTTATTCTGCTCCTTCACAATTTCAATATCACACCATCTGCTGTCAATAACCGTTGAACCCAGTATGTATTAAAGGCTAAAAGACGGCTCCTATTTGATCATAGGGAAACTGTTGACAACTTAATAGCATGAAGTCCAAGGCTGTAAGAACCTGAAATCCTGATGTAATGGAAAAAGGATGTGAAAGGGGTGGCTAACGACCATTAACGCACGTGGGAGGCTGTCTCCCGCACACCTAAATAAATAATGGATTTATCTCTAAGTGTTTATCTTTGTGTGCTAGTATCCAACAAACACTAAGAACTACAACATGTTTCCATTGGTGTTGCAGGGAAAACACAGTCCATGTGAAGCGGTTGGTTCATGAAAATATACGATAATCATCATGAATATAGCTGTAGAATTATAAAAAGGTCCTTCCTGTTACCTATACAGTTTGTCATTATCATGCACTAAATTTGTACTTTGTTCAAAATATTTACAGCATGCTAATTAGACAAACTACTATTTTTCTTAATACTCATTATCAGGAATGAAGGATTTGCGTTGTTACTTTATAAGACTTATGAAAACTCAGTAATAGGAATGCATACATCGGTCACCTGTGAGATCCATCTATGAATAATTACATGAATAGAAATGCGAACAATCTTTCTAAATAATCCACAATGACTAATCGTGTGGTTAATACCAAAAACAAGAGTCTCCCAGTACATAGAGGATAATTAAGTCAAGCTGGTGGGCCAAACGTGAATTTAATGTGCAATCATTCTTGCATCTGTAAGTTATGTTTTCAGCAGATCAGATTAGTCTTGTTGGGAAGTGGCCAGGCTAAAATGAATTATGGTATTTATTTTATACCATGTGATCTCCAGATATAACATACGTGCCCTGGTAGAACCTCTGGATAATTTCAGTTAGTGGTCACCAATCCATTTTCATCAATTTTTCAAATGACTTACTAATCACAACACAAATGAACTGCCCTCTCTTATACAATCACCTTCATGCTTCCTAATTAAGCTTAATAAGAAAAGTGTCCTTAGAGCAGGTAAGAAACGTAATTGAACATACCTGTGAATAAGCCGAATATCACAGCAGTATACTGCACAACTTTTTCATTTTATAGTCATCAAGTATTTTTCTGTTATTAGTAACCTCCAGTACTGAAGTACAAATAGTACTGATGGAAAAACTCTTGAGGTGGAAGATTGAGTTCTGTGTAGGAGAGAATGCAGGCACCATCAAATATGTATAACTTAGCAATAAGTGTCTATTTAAGACTACAGCTGATGGATTGGAATCAGTCACATTTGAATGGAGGAGTCATCATCATTTTAAAAAAATGCATGGAATGGAATGTTTTGCAAGTACCCCCAAGTGCAATATGTTTTGAATTTCAAAATGAATGATTAATAAGTGATTCTTCTTAAAGCATTGTTCTTAAGCCAGAAATACACTTGGGGAAAAAAACTCACTTGCACATTGGAAATTAAGAATCAACATTTTACATCAGTCTTGTTATTGGTAAAGCGGTTACATAGTATATCATGCTAAATGAATTGCACAATATTTTTGGCAGCTACTGCAGCAAGCAGTTGTTTTAAGTCATTACTTCATCGCTTCAGTGTTTAGCCAAGGCCTTCACTTAACACAAAATAATATTCATTCCAATATCACTTCAACCTAATCATATCTTTCTGGTGTGGAGAATTTTTACATTCTTGGCATTTCTTACTCAGCTATACCCCTTTATGTTTCCAGTGAATATTTCATAATATTATATGAATATGTATTAGTCTCAGACATACTTGCCATTCCCTCCATGGAGTTTGACCTACAAATGTAGTCAAAAGCTCTTAAAACTGAAGAAGGTTACCGGGACTGACCACTCTTTTCCTGGGAATGACGTAAGACTGGTGTGAGGTAAAGACTGGTGCAAAATGTTGCATTGGTATTTGAGCAGTTTGAGAGTGATCTACATTCATAAAGTTAAGAGTGTAATAAGGCCATTTTTACTTATAAACCTAAATATTTGTTATTATCCATTTCAAATTCATTACCTTGTCTATAATTTTTGAGTGAACTTGCATAATTTATTGAATAATGATTAAAGTGATAGGAAACAAATTGTGACCCTGCGATAGGCTGGCCCCCTGTCCAGGGTTGTTCCCTGCCTCATGCCCGTTGCTTCTGGGATAGGCTCCGGACCCCCCGCGACCCATTAGGATAAGCGGTTTGGAAAATGGATGGATGGATGGATGGAAACAAATTGTAAAAAAGTGATCATATGTTTTCTTTATTTTCATTTGTTAAAAGGAAGTTTCAAAGTTTGAATTGTTTATTTTAGTTATAAATATGTGGAAAATGATGTGTGAGAAGCTCCTTTAAAAAGCTTTTATATAGCCGGCGATCTGTAGACTCCGTAAATCCACACCCAGTGTAAACTGGGCCTGAAATAGGACCTTATTAACTGTACTAGGACCTTGTTAACATTCATTTGGCATTCAACGGGTCAGTTTCTTTATTTATGGGATTATTTTGACTGTTTATGTATTCATGTACAAGTTATCACTACACATTTTAATTTCTATCTACCATAGCCATCTGAAGTATTTCGAGTATGCCTATTATGGTATTGCAACAAACAGACATTTTGGCCAATTTTCTGCTTTTGTTGTGATCATTTAAATCTTAATGGCCTGTCTCCAGAAGGCTATGTAAAACTCTAGTGAAGGGGTCATTACACCGGCGTCTGTGCATCTCTAAGGAATCTGCAGATGGGTTTAAGGGGGTCCCTGTACTTGGAATGGGAAGAAATTATTTCTTTATTTTCCCTTACACTTAACTGCAGTTTAGGGGCAAAGAGGCCCAGAGACATTGCCGTCTGCCAGAGGGTAGCATGGCACAAAACAAACCAATAACCTTTGCTCTAGTGAAATAGTATCCAGAAACCCACTGACCCCGGCCCTTCTCAGCACCTTAAAAAACAACTCAGGGATATGAGAGAAATAAAAACAACCCATTAAAAACGGATTTAATTGAGGCCACCAGTGAATGACCATTTAATATGCCGGCACATGTTTTATTGTTCATAATTATTAATAGTAATTATTGATATTATTAATAATAGTTTTTCCACTCATCTACCTTCCAGTCACTAATCCTCATTATGGTTGTTGTTTTTTGGAGGGGGCGAGGGACTGGACAAATGTCAGACAGGACACAAGCCAGCAGAACATCCTGGATGAGATGAGCACATTATGTTATAGAAGTGTCTTTTTTCCCTTACGATCTCCAGCAATGCTGTCACCACTCAAGCATAAGGTGAAGAAAACTATTATTTTCTGATCATCCACACTAAATATGTACCTCATCCAGGGCACTGAAACAGAGCCATCTAAAACACAGCAGTATCTCCTTGCTCCAATGATCCACTCTTAAGTCTGCCGGCCTGGAGTGGATGCTCTGCAGTCTGCAGATCTGGAACAGATGCTCTGCAGTCTGCTGGCCTAGAGTGGATGCTCTGCAGTCTGCAGATCTGGAACAGATGCTCTGCAGTCTGCTGGCCTAGAGTGGATGCTTCGCAATCTGCTGGCCAGAAGCGGATGCTGCGCAGTCTTCTGGACCAGAATGGATGGTTGGCAGAGAGCATCATCATCATCATTTGCTCCATTTTAACAATACAAAAAGGAGAAACAAATATCTGTTAGTGCTCACACATGACTGCATAAATATGCAGTTCCAGTGGCCATTAAGTGACTTACTAAATGGTATGGTAAAAGCATTGTAAATAGTCATGCTCATTATAATTTCAGTTTTTATTTAACCGTGTATACATATCTTACTTCTTGTTCACTGTTTGACCAGTCTTTCTGTCACATATAGCAAAAATACATTTTATTAGCAAGCTATTAGCTGCCAATAATTACCTCCCATTGTGTTTAGCAGCTATTTAGAGCTAAATTAGTCCTTTATCTGCTAATAGCTTTTCAGTGAGTTTGAATCAAAGGGAACATGTAAACATGTGCATGAGCACACATTTCACTCACCAGTTAACTGGCATACCCAGAGGAATCATAAGCTTCTAAAATCTAAAAAAATTGTATTTATCATGCATGTTGCTCGATGTTAAGTTTTTTAAAGTTATGTAAGTTAGATAAGGAAGCTCTTGGAATTTTTCCCCACTAACTGGCAGAGGAAAGGGGGGAATCTGAGAACATTGTGCTCATGGAGAAGGTCTGAAAAGGTACAGGGTGAGTGGGAGGAGTGCGATCGCTCTGCTAAGACTGTGGCGCGGAGATAAATGCAGAGGAGGGCTTACATCACTTCCGCCCTTTGTTCTGGACTTTATTTCCAAAGGCTTGGAATGCAATTCCTGTCAAGGGTGAAGGAATTCAAAACAAGCCCATTGACTCCATGCAGCGTGAGCAGGAAAGCGTATTTGTGATGTCGTGTTTGCTGGTAAGAATGTGACGGTTCCTGTACCACACCCTCCATGCATCCTGTACTGAGCCTGTCCCCTGTCTTTGAAAGCTCGACAATACCTCCGAAAGACCCAGCTCCCAGGCCAAATGGGGCCTCTCTCAAATAAACGCCTCGCAGAAAAACACCAGTTGATCCATTTCATATTAGATTATGATATTTATGCCACATTTATTATAATACAGTAGTTTTGTTGCAGATGGTTAGCAAGGTGGTGGGTAAACCTTAATTTAGCTTAAACTATATTATCCCATTCAGTATTTACTAGCACTATCTAAACATTTATCAGTAATCTAAAATTTAACTTATGCGTAATCTATAAATAACTAATAGGTCACATATACCCTGTAATTTAACTAACTTGTTTCATGAATGACGACACAAACCTGATATCCATTAATAATTCATGGCTGTACGTTTGACACTTACTGATCCTGTCCTGAGCCCTGCCAGGTTGTTTTAATCCTAAAATTTGTAAAAGACAGCAACATCTTAAAAAGGACATTGCTGCTTTGGAAAGGGTGCAACGTAGGTCTACAGGAATGATTCCTGGTATTAGAGGAATTTCTTATGAAGAGAGGTTTGCAAAGCTGAATCTGTTTAGCCTTGAGCAAAGGAGACTACGGGGGGAAATGATCCAGGTATATAAGATTCTAATAGGTCTGGATGCTGTTCAGCCAAATGGCTACTTTAATATTAGTTCAAATACTAGAACTCGTGACCATAAGTGGAAACATATAGGTATGATGTCTTTCTTCTGAGAGGTAAAATGGAGAACTGTGTCAGACATAAGTTTTAACAACAGTTACAATGTGCTTTAAATGGAGCAATGGATAATAATATTTATTATTATTATTACAATGTGCTTTGAATGGAGCAATGAATAATAATATTTATTATTATCCATTGCTCCATTCAAAGCACATTGTAACTGTTGTTAAAACTTATGGCAACTTTAAACCGGCAGCTATATTGTCAGGCCAATTGAACTGATAGAATTTCTGAGCCTGTATGATAACGGCTACTATCCAGACATCCAGTATGACAAAGCTGCTCCCCACTTGTTCTCCTGTTTGCAAGTCAGCAAACTGAAACGTTCTTTAAATCCTGTGACATTGCCCCAACCGCACAGGCCTCCAGGATCACCGGGTCCTGCTTTCTTCACGGCAGTTTGCAGACGAGCAGAACTGTCTGTGCTGTGCTCACTGTCGACTTGACGGGCAATATTAACGGTACCGCTCAGAAAAGTCGTCGCATGCAGTCTGCAGCTTTTTCAGGCAGGCAACCACTACTGAAGCATATAATCGTGTAAATTTTAAAGATCAGGCTCTGAGCCAGTCATGACCTGCGGTTCCAGACCCCTCAATCGAGTTGTCAGTCTAGACTCCTCATGTTTCACCGTGGTTTCCAGCCACCGGTCTGACCTCAGCCGTCGCTCACTCAGCTGTGTCTCATTAGCCACAGGCTACAACGGCGATGCTACATTCACGTAATCTGATGCAGAAGATGGTGCCGCGTGATACAAAGAAACGGCATACGTTGCCTGACGTCACCTTAATCTAACTCAGGGATTCATAAAACAATGCTAGTTAATATTGGGGTTTTTTTCTGATAGTCAAAGCAGGTAAGTCATATATCTGGCCCCCATCTTCGAAACTTGAAGTCTCTCATGTTTCCTTTAAAAAAATCATTAGGCCTTAGATTGTAATAACTAAAATGTAAAACTTATGGTTACACTTAGTGGTAACAGCAGAGCACCAAAGATTATTACTGATGTCCCTAATTTAGAAAACCATTTATTTAAATTTAATTCTTTCCATTTGGTCATGCTACCCAAGACTAAATGTAAAAAAGAGTGAGGCTGTATAGTTCAACAGTTACAGTCAGAATGAAGATTTAATAATTTAGCTTCATTAATAATACTCTATAATGAACTAAAAAAGGACAGTAGGCAACTGGATGGCAATTATTGCTGTAAATGTCCCCCCTCCTGATTTGAAGTAGAAACATTAAATTTGGCATAAAATAACTGAACTGCTGTTCCAAATATAGCACACAGTGAATTTGATTAAAATGCTAAACAAGCCAACATCTGTCATATCTTTTTGGTGATACTCAACAGAATGCCTGTGATAGATCTTATTCTGTCCTTGGTGACAGTCCATGACAAATATTCAGTATTTGGCAGCAAAAGAGAATTTTCTCTTTGCTCACATTGCAGAAATATACGCTTTTGCTACTAAAACAGCCAAGAACTATTTCTTTGGTTTGGCTCTGACTCAGACTAGGTACAACTAGCAATGGTACAGCGGTTGTTTACACCATCATCATCATGGTCATCATCATGGTCATCGTCGTCATCGGTATCATGGTGCTTCTCCTGATGACGGCTGCAATGGCACTTTACCAAATTGTTCCAATCAGATTTCGCTGTCCAAGGCACCCGACTCCGGCTCGTTCTGTATGATGCCCAGATGTTCCTAAGCTAGCTGGGAGGTATAATCCTCCAGGATGTCCTTGGTCTGCTCTCAGTCCTCTGCCCAGTGGGATGTCTCTGGAACGGTTCCCTTGGGAGCCGACCAGTTTGCTTCCTTAAACTGGCTCCTGTTCGCTCCTGCACACCTTCTATTTTAAGTTCCCTTTGGATTTTCAAACTACTCACCCTTTTATGAAGAGTGAGTCTGACAACCCTACAGAGAAACATAATTTTTGTATTTTTTTTACTTTGGTTATTACACAGAGCTGATGACTACAGAAGTGGACAGAGTCTGACTAGTAAACCGCAGGCCTCATCTGACAGCTTCCTGCTTCACCACCAAGGACCAGAAAAACCTCAGTACTTGAAAAATAAGGCATGAAACTAACCTGCCTATCAATCTCATTCTCCTTGTACCATCTGTGAACAAGACCCTGAAGTGCATAAAGTTCTTTATAAAGGGCAGACCCTCCCCCTCACAGCCTCACAGCAACAGCCAACTCTTTTTGGAGGGATTACTATGGCCTAGGATTTGGAGGATCTGTTTCTCATCCCTGTCTGGCCTGAAAAGTAACTGCAAAGTCAATCATGTAGCTTTAGCCTAGTGTGCTCTTGTAAAATGCATAATTATGTGCATATTTGTGTTAAAACATACTTTTTATAAAACCATCCCTGTCTAGCACAGTCCAATGAAATTTTACCACTTGACTTTAGATCCAAAAAGCCATTCTTCCCAATCAGGCAACTTTGGATAACTCCATCATTCACCACATGGGAGCGGTGTTAGAATTGTGTCAGAAGTCTTTGGGTGTCAACTGGTGCCCAATTAAGTGCCGGGGTACCTCAGGTCATTCACTAAGAAGAACTTCAAAGCAGGACAGAATCCACCCCTGAATGAGATATTTGGTTCTGGAGCCGACACTATGCATGGGAGGAAGGCTGATTATACCTTGCTGATATGTTTCGATCTCCTACACTAACTCAGACTCCTTCCCAGCCAGAGAGGCGACAGTCCACATTCCCAGGGCCAGGTTCCATTATCAAGGTCTGATCAATCTGGGACTTTCTTGCTTATGCTTGCTGCCCAAATGGAACTGCACCAGAGCCACTGTAAAGGGGGAGGGGGAGTCAGGACGATTCCAATGGCCCATGAGTGACAGACGCCCTAAAAAATGTGTGCCACCTTTGGAATGGACTGGGTTGGCCAGCTATGAGGTCATCCAGGTCCAGAACTCAGTAAATTTTTAAAAGCTAAAAATACATTTTGAAGCTAAATATTCACTTGAATAAAAAGGCGAACTAACATTTCACATAACTAATTACTTAAAAAAAATAAACAGCTTACGAAGGGGGCTGTATCAATAATGTGATTGATGAGACGCACCCCCAACCCCCTCACTGTTTTTCAAACCCTGGCTGCAGCCATGTGGGTTGGTTGCCTATAACGATAAGCTTTCTTGGGGTCCAGTGTCTAGCGGTACCTCTCGAGTTTGAGTCAACTTGTAAGTGCAGGTAGTAAAGGTATTTGAATTTGGTGATCAGTGATCGTTGGTGACATACCACAGCACACAGTGCATAACAATGAATGGTGTCCTCTGCATTTAACCCGTATGTGACTTTCGTGACATAGCAGGGGGCAGCTAATTCAGCACCCGGGGAGCAGTGCTTGGGGATGGTACCTTGCTCAGGGTACCTCAGTGGTGCTTTGTTGGTTGGGGATTCAAACCAGCAAACATTTGTTTACAAGTGTGCGTCCGTGACCTTATGTAAATCTATTAAAGTCATTCTTTAGCAAAGACAGAAGGAACTGGGCTTGATTGCACAGGATAACAGAGTCAACACTCATATTTTTGGATATCTGAATGAAATTACATGCATTCAAATCCAGTGCCTTACTTTTAAATCTGAGTTTGATTTTTTCATGGCAGAGACGTGGATGGGGGAGGAGTCACTGATGTTCTCTCTGGTGCCTTAGAAAGAAAAAGATCAATTTGGGTCTTCTTGGTTAGGAAGTCCTGTTTATGCCACTGTGGCAGCAGTTGTGTCCGCACTGTGGCTGAGTGGAGGAGGTGGGTGTGGCGGTGTGGGACGGCAGATCACTGCAGTGCGAGGGTTAAGGCACAGATGCCGTCTATAATCTCTGAGGATGTCGAAGCAGATGTGTGACTTACAGCTTCTGCTAACAAATGCAGTTAAGGTGAAGGAAGGAGTAGGTGTGCTCTGTAATGATGCCTAATTCCTGGTAGACTAACAACCAGCTTCTGAAAATTACAAGAAAAAAAACACTTATGAGAAATCCTGGAGAAAGACTACTGTGGCTTTAAAGCCATTATTATCATTGCACAGTTTTTTTACATGTGCCACAGATGTTACACCTGAGAGAGCCAGTTAAACACGGCTAAGCATGGCCCAAATGATAGATTGGGGAATATGATGCCATTTATTTGCCATTTGCACTTGTATGAGTACCGGTAAACTGAAGTTCTTCCAATCACGGTCACAGAGAATACAGGGATATTATCATTACCTAGGCAAAGGCCACGTAAAAAGCTAAAATTCCGAGATATTTGTTTGCACTGTGAAGAGAACTGAAAAAGCAACACAGAAGTAGCCTATACGTATCTTGCGTGTCTAGTTGGGCAAAGAGAACTTTTCAGGCCTCAGTCCCACAGGAAGTTTCCACAGCAAACTGCTCACAAAACCAGAAACCGCTTCATTCATGTGGGACAGTTTTGGAGTACAGAATGACAGTGTGGAGCATTGTCTCCCACAATGTTCACTGCAAACAGACACGCGTACGCGTTCTGACACAACAAAGTGCTCGGCGTCAGCACTAAGTGTTGCTGGCAGCTCCAAAACGGTATGGAGCATGACTCTCTGGCTTTGCCTACAGCCAATCGTTCAGTCAGAAGCAGAGTGTGCATTCCAATACACCATTCACGTCGTGCCGTCATGATTCTTCCATGCTGGGAGCGATGACTTTAAGGGATGACAGTGCTTCAATCCACAGGCAAAACCTTGTCAACTTGTGGTTATAGAAGTGCAGAAGCCTTGCCAGTTATTGAGCCTTAGTCCTAAAGAACATGTGCGGGACTTTCCAGCTGGACCAGAGGATCTCCTTGAAGAGAACTGGTGCCAGAGTCATGCAGAGCAGGCATAGTCTTTGTTGACTCCAAGTCAAAACATAGCTTTGGCTACATGTGCTAAGCTAGAACCCTTCCTATCCTGTTTGGGTCCATGCTTCTCTGAAAACATTATGAACTGGCTTGACAAATCCCTTCTTAAAATAAAAGGTAATTTCTGCCTGTGGTTCAGTCGTACATTTTGAATGTATATTTAATGCCACTATATTAATGTTGTTTACTTAAAATGTTTAAGCGCTACACAACGCTATTCTTTAGTGTTACTCTATGGTTACATTTTGCCCCATTATCTCTGCACTTTCTTGAAAGAAACACGTGCAAGAAAGCACACAAATTCTCAAATTCTATTTAAAATGTATTTCTTACCAAAAATAATATATTCCAGTAATGTAAACCTTACAACAAATCCCCTTGTGCGGTGGCTATTGTTTTTAAACGACAGAAGTGGTCTTTGTGCTCTGTGGGAGTGCAAAGAGCTGGACTAAAGACTTCAGGCAAACAATCATATGCTCGTGTGCCCAATGGGTCATTGCTACTGGCCTTTCAAACACTCTGTCAGGTCCCCTTTGACGCAGGTCCGTTTCCTCCACAAGTAAGATTTTTATTGTTTCGAGGGAGCCGACTCCAGAATCTCTCTCCACCAGCCACTTCCTTCTTCCTCTCTCACAGGAAATACTGCAGCGACTCACTTTTTTTTCTTCTTCTACTTCTTCCTTTTTTTCCTCAGCCAAATCTGCAGAATAGACTTCAGAATTAGCCACACGGGTTCAGCTTAATGGAAAGAAAAGATTCCTTGAGAAGGAAGATAGCAAAGCCACTAGTGACAGCAAACAGCTTGACCTGAGTGAATTTTTACCACGGCCCAAGGACAGCGCGTCCCCGTGGAGCTGGAAGACATGCACAGCAGACAGCAGCCGGGAAGCCAAGCACACTGAATGGCTACAAATGCCTCTGGGAAATATATGTACATATAACCAAGCACATCCTCGCTCATTCAATTCATTAAAAGCATCACATTTTAGTAAATACCTTCAAAAAAAAACCATAAAAATGGTAAACATCAAAAGCATTAAACACAAAGCCAAACTTGTACACATCATTATAGTATATGCAGAGGGGCTCGCTGGCTGGGGGCTATCACCATTGTCTTTCAGCTTGAGCTTTAGGAGTTTAAATTCTGCCTCTGCTCTGGGTGTGGAGTTTACATATTGAGCTTGTTGTATTGCTGTTGTGTGAATTTCCGCTGGGCTTCGCTCTGTTTCCTCCCACAGTCCAAAGGCATGCAGTTAGACTAATTGGTGTCTCTAAATTGTCCATAGTGTGTGTATTGTGTTTTTATTATATTGTGGGGACCAAATGTCCCCCACAATATGATAAAGAACAGTTATTTTGACTTTGGGGGACCATTTTTCAGGTCCCCACAAAGATCGGTGACTGCAATCAAAAAATTAAAAATCAAAAAACTGAAAATATGTTGTTTGGTTAGGCCTGGGTTAGGGGTCAAGGTTGTTATGTTGGGATTAGGATTTTCCCCATAGAAATGAATTGAGAGTTCCCACAAATATTTAATTACAAACCTGTGTGTATGTGTGTGCATGCATACTGTGATGGACTGGCATCCCATCCAGAGTGTCCCCTGTCTTGTGCCCTGTGATGGACTGGCATCCCGTCCAGGGTGTCCCCTGCCCTGCCTCCATTTGACCATGTTTAGGAAGAAAGCTGGACATTTTCTGGATAGATAAGCACAACATGTCAAGGTTTTTCAGGTAGCCTGTTAACAAGCCTTTTAATAAACACACTTAAACCATATCCTGTACTAAATGACTTAGAGATTAAAAAACAAATTTGGTTGATTATTTATGCTAGCTCCTCTACAATGTTGGTCTGCATGAAAGAATAATAAGGATAAGATGTAATGCTACTTAAAACATAAATTGTAAGCAGAGAAAATGTGAATTGTACCTTTGGGTTAATGCCATGCATTCCTAGCAAACTTGTTGACTGTAACCTTGGTAGCAGCACATTTTTGTGATTACTAATTGGCAGCAAAAATAGCATTTTTTCACACCAACAGACTATGAAACAAATGTTTTCACAACGGTATGTAAAAGCTTCAAATTAATCAGATCTTTCCCTGCTGAAGTTCACCTGCTTTGGCAAACCAACAACCAGAATGCTTGCAGCTTGACTGCAAATGAGCAATCATTCATCTTCTCCCCTCCTTTTGGGGACTTTTAATAAGCAAGCTGTGAGTCTGTGAGGTCAGTGTGACAAATGGATGACAGCTATTTTTAACCTCCTTCACTGATTATCAAAAATAAGGCCTTGTACAAGTCTCTGTGTAAGGCATGTGCAGATGGTAATACTTTGTCTTGTAGTACACAAGCTATAGGAGGGAATTGTGCCCTCAAGCACGTTTCCTAACTTTAAAAAGTAAAATAAATAAAACTGTAATATGTTGATAGTACCCTTAATTAAAAAAAAGTTTTACTTTGTAAACAATATTAAAACAGTCTTGTCATGATGTTTAATTGCCAAAGTATTTAGTTCCATTATCGCGCTTCTCTGTAAGATAACTGACTGGAAGGCTCATAGTACAAAAACCTCTCCGTAACTTCACAGACAGACATATACAGTTTTCATCATTGCTTCCTTTGAGAGGCGATCGACTTCCTTTTACTTGCGTTCATAAAATTTAAGGACTAAACACATGAAACATTGCTTACAAAATATGCTGTTAGGAAAGGGGGTAATACGCTAGACAAGCGCGACTGCAAATGTAATCCTTTTTCTAGGGGATTTTAAAATCGTATATTCGCCAAAACGTTGTTTTTCTTTAAGTTGATTACGATTTCTTAGCTGCGTAAAAAATAACATTGTACGTAAATAATTTATAAACGAGTATACTAAGTCGTATAGACATTTCTGTATAGAAAGCCCACGTACGCTGGCAGGCGGGATATTAAATAGTGAAATTTTGATTCATTAAGCAGTTTGAGCAGGATGGGGCTTGTTTGTTCTGTAAAGACGGTTTTATCAGCTCGAAACACACACAGGAATTCCGGTTTGGGATTGTCCGTCCAATTCCTGACTTCCACAGGAAAGCTTGCATAAAAAGCAACTGAAAAACGCCCAAAGGCATTTCATTTCTTTCCAGGCAGTTTACGGGGCACATCAAGCAATTTACCCGTCGGCCGTATCATAATAAAAAACTTTGGGATGAGATTAAAAGAAACTGAAACCATACCATGGAAGAAGAGGGTAAATCGCCTGTCAAATGGTTACGGCTGCTGTCAATGGCAGCTGCTTTTGGCAAGACTTGAACCTCGTGCAAGTTGAAAGTGAGAGACGGTAGGCGTGCTTTTATACTAGGATAAATCACTATTACATGCTATTTCTTATATGCATGCGTTTTAAATAAACAAAGTTGTAAATAATCGTACAGTTGTATCTATTTGATGTGGCAGATTCCTCTTTGCATCATGATCTGTAGTGTTTTTTTAATTCTATAAATACTCTTGTAAAATACCGACACAACCGATTTGAAAGGGATATATTAGTATGTAGTACTGAACGGATTTGTACGTACATTCTCCATCCAGTGATGTTCGCAACCAAGTCAACTATAGCTGTGTTTATGAGAGATAGACTAGTGATTATTTTCGTAAGGTTTCATCTTACGAGGCGGTACTCGAATTAGATAAATTGTCGTTAAATAATTATGGAAAAAATATATTGTCTCGAAGTTGCGCGGTTGTTTATGAGCCGGGCAACGATTTAAACTGCTGTAAAGAGGACATATACGGTCAGATGACCTGATGGGACTTGATCGAGGTGGCCGTCATATTTAGTTTACCAGAATTTTTGCCACATTAAGACAGCGCTTGGGCTGCGATAAGGGTGAAGTATACAAAAGCAATAGGAGCACGCCCAGATAGGCTTCCTGAAAGTGGTAATGGGTCAGGGGGCTGTGGGTGGGTGCATGACCTACTGCCAAGGCTCAACTGATAAGGAAACGAGTAGCCAAGACAAGTTTCAACTTTCGAACCTAATGCTGAATGTGTGTGGTGACCAGCCATAAAACAGTATAACATTATGGTAATTTGAATGTAGGTCAAAATCAGTTACTGTAAAGACTTGGCAGAAGCGCACCTGTAAACAGGCGATCATCGCCGCATCCAGCCAGCGATCAGCTGCGTTTTATAAGGGCACTACCAACAGCTCGTTTAAGCATGCAAAAGCTCATTAAAACACAAATAGTGCGTAGACTAATGTCTGACCAAACGGTTCGTTTACAAGCTTCAAAGAACTGCCATACTTAACTGTCAATATGTAAAGATATATTTTACAAATTCTTAGGCTAATTTAAGCACGCGTAAGGTATCTGAGGTGTGTAGTTTTGTTACCTAACTTGCGTTAAATCGCTTTATAGTCCATCGTTTTTATAGAACGAATCCTTTATATATTGCGTAAATTCTTCGAGGAGTTTATTTTGCGTAAAGCATACACTTACCTGAAAGGTAACTAGATGGTGGACGGTAATATCCGTAGCTGCTTATTCTTTAAGCATTGGGTGGTAGTCGATTTATTTCTCTGTAACAAAAATTGCTGTTAATAGACGGCATTGTTCCCGTACACTGATGCCGCTTTTAATGCGTAACGTTTCAGTGTTTGTTTGACCTGTTGCTCAATCATAGCGCTTTAAAAATGATTTGGTGGGAGGGAGATCGAGGTGCGGGTCCGGGGTGCCCCCCTGCGAGCTCTGATATTTTTCAGCAAAAGTCTACCGAGGACGACAAGCTGCAAACGGGAACGCAAAACAGCAGTTTTAGTAAAGAAAATATTCGAACTTTGGAATTCATTACTTCCTTCTAGATTCGTTGGCGCTCATCAATTTGCTGAGATTTTCGCATTTAGCACATTAAAGTGGGAGTGTTTTATTGCTTGCCTTGCTGGGGATCGTGGGATCAAAGAAATACCAGCAACCTCACAGAGAAGAGCGCTCCCCGAGTGAGTTTGAAATAATCTTTTTTTTTTTTTTTTGCAATGCATTATGTCCGAATATATTATCTGTAAGTTCATTTATATCATCAGACTTCTGTCACCGATTTAATCACCGGTATGTCACAGATTGTGCTTGAAAAAGCAGAACACATAGATATAGTGTCGTAGATAGCCATAAAAACGTAACTGTAAAATCTGGCAGTTACAATAAGCAATGTGCTATTGTGGTTTTTACTACTTCCCTGGAGGACAAACTTCATTCATTCTTTTTTGTAGTGTCGCGCACGGTAAAATAACAAAGGGATGCACAAAGATGTGCACGTAACTTGCACAAAGTGGCCTGTGAAATAGCGCCCTCTGTCGACCGCTGTTTTTCATAAGCAACCTACAGTTCAAAGGGCGGCGAATTTGATTTGAAACAATAGTGACAATAGTATTTATAGATTTCTGGTTAAGGCACTTGGTTCAGGTACACACACAGATATTTATGAGTGTTGCTTATTACATTGCAACTGTTATCATTTAAACAAAAACAATTTTAAAGATGTATGTTTTCATGTTTAATAATCATCTACAGTATTTTACAAAAGTGTTTCGAAGTGCTATATATTTCTCACTTTGACCCTGTACTGAACTTAACAGTATGGTGTATCAATGGATATTCCTATAATTACTATAATTTGTTCATTTCTCGGGAGATTCATTATGCATCAATATGTCTTACTTTTGATAGAAGCTTAAAACTTTAATTCTATCCATCCATGTTCGAATCGTTTAGACAGGCGAATGCTTCGAACGAAATTGACGGAATCGACATTGTTTTAGCAGCATGAAGTCATATGACCGGCAATCACCGTGGTAATCACCATTTCAGAGCATCGCCTGTGTAGCCTCCCCCCCTACCCCCCCACAAGCAAACTTTTCTGCTTTTTCTGATCCCACCCACTGTACAGGATTAGCTAGAGAGAACGAGCACTCCCCCACGTCACTAGTGCTCCTTAATTCTCAGGAACTAAAAGGCTTTGCAATGGTGCATGCCTTTGAAGGAAGACTTGCTCAACATGTGCAAAATTATCGCCATTTAAATGATGGGTCACGTCAAGTTTTTAAAGATGTGCAGACAACCTGCAGTTCATGAGAGGGAATTACTTATTTTTAGTCTGTATTGGTCTGCTGTATGAGAAACATTTTGCTCCTTCTAGTGTCGTGGCGGGATATAAAACGATCAAGACGGTGTCGCTTTAAGATCGTTCACACCTGGGTGTTCAGTTTCATTTTGTCTGGGTGTCATAGCCACCTTTAGGGACCTTTACCTCTAGGCAATAGGGGTACAAAAGGCATGACTACACCCTGTACAGGATGCCAGTCTGTCACAGGGCACTTACTCATGACACATGATGGCATACTGCCAGTACTTTAGAGATACCAGTTACAGGGCACTTACTCATGCACACACACATAATTGCATACTGCAAGTACTTTAGAGATACCAGTTACAGGGCACTTACTCATGCACACACACATAATTGCATACTGCAAGTACTTTAGAGATACC
>JAABNY020000119.1:14470032-14482233 GCA_015164015.2 Brevimyrus niger | reverse complement strand
GGACCGGCTCGCCATCCGGGGTGTCCCCCTGATCGAGTCCTGTGATGGACCGGCTCGCCATCCGGGGTGTCCCCCTGCTCGGGTCCTGTGATGGACCGGCTCACTATCCGGGGTGTCCCCCTGCTCGAGTCCTGTGATGGACCGGCTCGCCTTCAGAGCTTTCCCCCTGCCCGTGCCCTGTGATGGACCGGCTCGCCATCCGGAGTGTCCCCCTGCTCGGGTCCTGTGATGGACCGGCTCGCCATCCGGGGTGTCCCCCTGCTCGAGTCCTGTGATGGACTGGCTCGCCTTCCGGGGTGTCCCCCTGCTCGTGTCCTGTGATGGACCAGCTCGCCATCCGGGGTGTCCCCCTGCTCGTGGGATTGGCTCAAGCTCGACCTGACCATGTACTGGATAAGTGGTTATGGATAATCTATGTACATCTGGATATTACTGAAGTAGTTTACAGGTTTACAGAAGAGTCCACTATGGAACTCAAATCAGCAGCAGGGAAGCAGCAGCTCCTGCTAACTCTGGCTCGTACCTACATGTACGCTGTGGGTTCAAATGGGGCCGGGGTAAGAACTTTAAGGTCGCCGCAGTGAGGCGGCTAAGGAGCTGGGGGAGAAGCAGCCAGGCTTGCTTCCTGAAGGCTCCAGAACTGAGTCATGGAGGCGGAGACTATTGGGGACTCTGAGAGCTAAGCACTTTCTGGATATCTACGGGAAAATAACTGCTGAGACTATAGCTTGGTTTATTTTGGCCAAAGTCCCACCTGGGCTTATTGTCTTCTCACTGTCAGTCTGACAGCACAACAGGAGCAACAACCATGTTCTAATCTGCTTCCATTCAGGGCTTCTTACTTACTAAATATAATATTATTCATTAACTCAGGGGTGGGGGGGGTGCCTGTGGTTGAGCCCCAGGGCATGTTTTGACCTCCCACTGGTTTTGTATACTTACTGAAACAATGTGGACCAGCCTAACCCATGAAGAAAACCTCCATGTCTCTTCACATCACATTACTTGCCACTTTACCAAGGTTCTCTTTCTTTGCTGTGCCCAGAATAGGATGGCTTCTGCACGGGCTGGCTCACTAGCTTTTAGGCAGCTTTCGCAGCCTCAGAGTACACAGAAGGCAGCAGCTCTGGAATAGCTGTGTTCGGCATATATTATTCAGCATAACCCAGCTCTCATTACCCACAGGACGATGTACAGAGTATCATATCGGCAGGTGAGCCACACTGTGCCGGTGTCATACTCCTATCCAGAGTGCTGTCCAGGATGGCGCAGATTCTATTCATACAACTGTAACCAAGGTAACGTGATAGACACCTTTATCACAATTGTAAATATCTTACCGTAACCATAGCAAGTGTACAGTCCTTCACAAATGGTGTTCACTATGCACCCACTTGTTTTTTTTTTTTTACATTCCCTCACCCAAGACCCTGCATTTACTCATGAATTTTAGCAGTATTTAACAATTATTTTTTAAATAAATGGGCAAAATAAAAAGTAATTTTTATTAAAAAAAAAAAAAGATTTGGAGTCATCAAGGAACAAACATGGCTATTGTAATCATATACTGCAGCAATATAAAACATAATTTGGCAAATGATGTCAGCTGGATGTGTTCACCACATTTTCCACATGTTCATATTGATTTTACCTTATACTATGTTAAGTCGTCATTTAAAGCCACAGGTAAGAAATGTAGCATGTCCTGCATTACAAAACGGTATGCCCCCCCCCCACAGCGGTGTGTTCCCAGCCCTGTGCCAATGGGGGCACCTGCATGCGACCGGATCGTTGTTCCTGTGGCGTGGGCTGGACAGGACGACGCTGTCAGACAGGTAATGACTTAATGGCCATTTCACCACCTATTACTAATGTATACTGAGCTGTTTTTCGTGCTTTTACTATAATATGAATGCCTCGAAATTTACAGAGCTATAATTAATTTATTGAAATAAATATTGACTTTACATTCGCAAAATATTACCCACAATTTACACATAACTAAATGATTTTGTACTTCAGTCATTTATATTTTCTATTGATATTTATATTATATTTATATTAACATTTATATTTTCTATTCATATTTTATATGTTTCTGACATGCTCATATCAATTAATTTAGCATTTAAGCAGCCAGGGAAAAGCCATACTAGATGTCATTTTAATGCAATGAATGGGAATAGTAATAATAGTAATAAAAATCTCCCGCACTCTCTTAGACCTGGATGAGTGCAGTGGTCCACACCCGTGTGCCCAGCAGTGCTTTAACACGCCTGGCAGCTACCAGTGTGGCTGTCAGGACGGCTACCAGCTGGCTGGGGATGGTTGCTCCTGCCAGGCGATTCCTTTGCCCGTCACCACCGCTGTTCCTACTGCCACCCCGGAGAGTAAGTACTTTCCATTACACGCCAGGCAGTGCTCTCCATTCATACTCGTATGGGAAGTTAACAAGGTCTGTGATACGCCAGGCAGTGTTCTACATTCATACTCATATGGGAAGTTAACAAGGTCTGTGATACGCCAGGCAGTGCTCTCCATTCATACTCATATGGGAAGTTAACAAGGTCTGTGATACGCCAGGCAGTGTTCTACATTCCTACTCATATGGGAAGTTAACAAAATCTGCAATATGCCAGGCAGTGCCCTATATTTATTTACTTCTATATATGAAGCACTATTCTGCCTACAACAAGGACATTACTGCCAAAGGCAGCCCAAATGCATGTCAGTATTCTCTCCGTCTCTCAGCAGTCTCCTTCCCAGGGATTCTTTGTGGTTTTGCTAAAGTCTCCAGGGTTTTCCTGCCCAATTTGTGACCAAATACAGCAAAAAATGCCGACTATAGTCTCCCAAGCAAAGGCAGAATCCAAAACAAGATTCATTTACTCTGAGTATAGATTACAAACTCAAACTGACTAAGTTTCTAGTGTAAACACAGAATAGTGGTCAGTATGACCTGAGGGTAATTAGTTTGTAAATATTATTATAACTCCCTCTAACCCTACAAAATCAAACCTAAGGATTTAATAAGCACCCGCCTCCCCCAAAGAGCCCTAGTGAAAAATGTCACTCTTTGTCATAGTAATTATCATTGGTTTATTGGATTTACATTACAGCACAGTTACAGTTTTTTCAGATTTCAGTTTTTTATATTTACAACCTTTGCCAAAGTTATTTATCTGGATAATAGGTATTTATTTGCTTAGGAAAAAACAATTTAACAAGAGAACATATGCAAATTAACACCATAAATACTAACAAGTTTCTGTTCTCCAAAAAGTTAGTTATATCTTGTTTGATGGCTAATGAACATTGCTTTGGTTCCCAAACCTCTCAGGGACACCTCAGCCATTTGTTAAATTTCACCACCAGCTTATTCATTTATTGACTGAGCCTGGAGCCTGAGCTTTGGTGATGTCACTGGAGAGCAAACCCCTAGTTTAACTTCTTTGTGTTTACTACCAGGGCATTCTCAATGTATGGCTATCAATCATGGTCTGAAAAAAGCATCAACAGGCATTTTTTTGCGGAGCTTTTTTGTACAACAGCAGCTGTTACTGCAGAGAAGATGACCAGCCAGCTCCATGATCCATTATTACTTTTGGTACGCGCTATGCCACTATCAACTCGTACCGTGAGTAATAATGCATTGTGGCTGGTGAATGCCACCGAAAGCGACTCCATGGAGTTCACAAAGTCTCTGCAGAGGTTCACCAATGTCTGGTTAATAATCAATGTGAAATGTTCCAGGTGAAATGTGCCCCTGTGTCCCAGCAGGGAAAGTATCAGCTGTTTGGCATGTTTATGTTGTTACGTGCTTGTCACGCTCTTCAATCCGCAACCTCACCAGGGCAGTTGTGAAAACGACCACGATTTATCATATATGGCTTGTCTTCTGCTCTTCCCGTAGTGGAAGGGGAAGGGGAAGGTCTAGGTGGACGTTAATGTATCACTCATGGAAACTCTACATGAGTTCTGGTGCTCAATGTCATTTACACTGATGGGTACCAATTTCCATTTTTGCGTACTACTAGCTAACAGACTACCTAAACGACTAATTAAACAACTTCATGCATAGTGTCTTGACTACTGCATTAGATATGCTACTAAGTAAGGAAACATTTACGATTCACCTCCCCAATAGAGCACATCCTTCCTTTTAATGCCAAGCATAATTCTTAAAAAACAGGATGACGGATGGGAAACTCACTGAAACAATGCAATTAATCGTCGTTTCTCTGACTACATATTTCCGAACATGCAGCAGATTTTCTTTTGCAAGCCAAGTATAGGCTGCAATTGCTAAAGTCCTGTGCAAGTGTCATGCAGTCCGTACAATCATTCACTCCAGATTAGATGGGGGTCTCGGCTGCGAAATACTTCAAGTCACTCTGTTACACTAGCAGATCACTTTTTCACCGTTTCAACAGTGAAAACGTTGAGGGTCACATATAGTAATTAACAACAGTTTTGACCTATTGGTGTTCAAAACTATATTTGGAGATTTGTTCTCCCATTACAACTTTTAAAGCTTTTATTAGCTCTCAGCTCTGGAACAAGCATGTTTATACACGAGGAAAAATGTGGAAATTTTGGAACACCGTGGCCCCAAACAGGCACATTATCAACTTCCGGATAAAATACGAGAAGGCTACAGGAATCTCTTCAGCCAGAGACAGACGCTGTTTTTAGAGAAATAATGCAGGTTGCTGTGGAGATCACGTTGAGGAGAGCATGGCGGAGAGGACAGAGATGTTAAATCGTACTCTCTCCCTCCCCTGCTCCTCTTGGTCTGCTGGCAATCACTTCACTTCTCATTCTTGCCTCGGCAAACTTGTCTGCTGGGGGTGACTTAATACTCCCAAGTCCTGGTGCAAGTCTCGCTTTCAGCCAACATCTGGGAAAGATCACAGAACTGTGAGCTGTTAGATTTCCACAGCCGAGACACAGATCTGCACCACGACGCAGCTGATAATCACTCAGAATGACCTTTTGGGTGAGGCCACTGAAAATCATAGCTGGTGCAGTGATCTGCACACAAAGTGATATGGTTACATAAAACCTGGTTTGTTTTCTCCATACTTTTGACATTCCATGATTGTTATGTCACCAGTGTTAACTGTCATCGTGTCCCTCATTTAGCCATCAGTTTGTTAGTACTTGGTGTCCATATTACAGTGATGTTTGAAGTTGAGATCTCCGAGAAACTGTAACTTCTGGAACTAAGCCAGAGCCTATTGTGATTGATGAGAAACTTCTTTGTCCTAGGTGGGAAAGCCAGGGCAGTCGACACTGTTACAGAGGAGATGCAGAGCTTAAAGAACAGAGTGGAGGTGCTGGAGCAGGTACCAGTGAATTCCATATATCTGCCAACTGCAAGGTGCTGGCCTATTAAAATGCAATAATAATATTTAACAAGAATAATAAATTATCATTTAAAAAACTAGGAGAGATACGTAGCATAAAGCCATTTTAGTTGAACTGCTAGGCTGAAACACTTGGTTATCAGCTTTGTGAAAACAGTCTGTGCTGAATAGTTTCCTAAATTGCTCAAAAAATGCATTGCCCCTCTATTTGCATATTTAAGGTGGTACATATTTATATTAAATGGATAGACAGTTCCAAGCAAAAGCCTGCCAAGCAACATGTGCCAGATGGAAGCAAATTCCAGCTGTTTCAGGAATGGGAAGATGGCAAGATATCTGATTTTGAAAGCAAAAACAATACTTTTCTAGCACAGATTTTCCACTGTATGTAATGGAAATACATAATGGATGTACAGCAATGTTCCTTAACACAGGTTGTAGCATGTCATAGGAAAAAGTGCCAGGGGAACAAAAAGAGGCCCTTCGGCTTTGGGAACAGGCCGCCTGACACTGACATTTTTTGCGGCAGAAGCTGCAGCTCGCTCTGGCTCCCTTCGACAGCCTCTTCTCACGCTCTCTGGGCGAGGACGCTGCTGAGAAGACCAGCTTCCTGACCCACTCCTTCCAGCAGCTGGACCGTATCGACTCGCTGAGCGAGCAGGTCGGCTTCCTGGAGGAGCGACTCGGATCCTGTGAGTGTCCCTCCCCCAATCCCACCCCCACCCCCACCCTGCAGCTGAAATAATCCATCCACCCTTTTGGGAGATCTTTGCCTTACACTCTTCCAGTATCAGCATCAGTCCTAGTCATTACAGAATAACCTTTTCTGAAACAGTGATGTATGATATGGGTTATGTTCTTTTTCCAAAAATGTCGAAATGACTTAGGGTATTACAAGGGCAGTAACTTAGCGGTTACCTTGATACCCATGAGTGTGGGTTTGATTTCCACCATTGCTGCTCTCTGTGTCATCCTACAGCCCAAATATGCAACTATGCGATTGTCTGTCTCTAAACTGCCCTCAGTGTGAGAGTGTGACCACATGAGAGCTGGCCTCCCATCCAGGGAGTGAATGGATGTTTTTACAGGGTTCAAAGTACTCTTAAACTGAGCTACCACTTACCAGATGAAACAAACTTTTACCAAGATAATTATTTAGTGAAGTGGCAAAGGAAGGCAGCTGTTAAAAGGTGAGATACATCTCAGAATAAGCCCCAGTAGAAAAGAGAATTCATGTCACTGTGGGAAAGAGCATCTTTGAATAAATGTGATGCAGAAATCTTAAAGGCTTCTGTTCTGTTTGTACTCCAAGGTTCCTGCCAAGAAAATTAAATGCAGAAAGACAAACCTTACCAGAAGAAATAAAAAAGCTCTTTGATTCCAAGTTGGCTTCTACGGGTTTACAAGCCTTCATGCACCAAAAGCAGAGCCAGAATGAGGAAAATAACGAACTCTGCCAGAGCAAAAAACATGTATATAGCCTATTTATTTGATAGGTATTGGTTTCAAAATGTAACCATGATTTAAATGTAACCAGTTCTTAATTCCCCATATTTAGGAGCCGAAATGTGAAGAGTTTGCTTAGTTTCCTGACTGTTCATTTTTCAGAACAGAATTTCCCTTTAGGAGGATCTTACTTTATTATATTGTTTAATGAGCAAAATGCACATGAACTATGAAATGATAACTTGGCTTGGCTTTTGTTAAAGCTCTTTACAGACCACCCTCAACCTGTGGAAAAGCTCTTTTGCCCATTCGGATGTTTGTATTTGTACTTGTATTTGTATTTGTATTCTCGCTTAAATTAGAATGTGATGCACTACCTGTAATTGGTTGGGTTTTTTTTTTTTTTTACTGAAAATTATTTTGCCAATAAAAGCTGAAAATTACCTCAAATATCCTTTATTTGTGTGTGTGTTTAGAGTGGAAAAACAGCACAGAACAACATCTGCTGGGTTTGACATCTTACATGCCAAATGACTAATACTATTTTGATAATACAATGACCCGAGTGGAAGTTCATTCATCTTTCTTTAAAGGCACTATAAACACAACACTCAGAATTAAACCCGCATGTCCAAGCACAGAAAAGGAGTATGCAGCATTCCCATAGGAAAAATGAAATTTATTTTCATCAAGGCATTCTTAAAACAGTTTCAACCAGATTCTTTGAAATCAAGAGCATTAAATACATCTTCGGACATGACCAGATTTACTCCAGGTTTGTACGTCACGTGTGTGCACACGACACGCAGTGGGGCTAGCTGGTAAAAACGCTGGGCCTACAGATATTTTACCTAAAGCTACCACAAAATTGTACACTTTCACTAGTTTTGTGAAATTCATAGTACATTTTGTGAAATTTTCCATGTAATGCTCATATTTTTTTTTTCTATTTTGGATCTTGCATACAATTCTTATATTTAAAATGTTATATTTCTTAAATTCGAGGTTTACATACAGGGTTTTATGAATGTAATGCAACAGAAGGCAAAGCATCAACAGCTGCAGTAAAAAAAAAAAAAAAGATCTCTAATGTCAGGGTAAAATAAAGGTTCCATCGTAGCAAACAAAGCCCATCCAAGGGTATCAAAGAATCACCCACTTCCCCCCACCAAAAAAGCATCCTTATAAACATTTTCCAGGTGCCAAAAGCAATTCGAGCCCCACCAGCAAATCAGCCTCCAAAGTGTGAATCAAACAGCAAATCAGCAACTTGCAGACACCTGAAAAAGTTGGAGCGGGTACTGTAAATAGCTCAGGAATAAGCAGTTACCACCCCTACAGTGACTGAAAAAAAACACCATAACATCTTTAATAGCTAAGCCTATATTAATTAAACAAAACACATTTTGGCTTACAATTCACAGTCAGTAAAGATAAATACTTTTAAAAATATTTTGGGAAACCCTTTGGGCTATAGGGTGCACTTATGCCTATGCAGTGACATGCTGATACTTTATCATAAATATTATCCGGATATCTGTTAACGTGATCAAAGTATTGTCTTAGTCAGCACATTAGACTTCATGGACAGAAACTGTGAAAGCCAAGAAAATAAGTTGCAAACTGCTTTGCAGAAAAATCAACTCATCATTTTATAACACAATTCAAGACTGTTACTCCTTGTAGGATCTATGGTTTTACTGCACAGACATCAGCAGCATCAGTAGGAGAAAGCACATCCCACATTTCCCAGATATGAACTGCAGCATCGCCAGTTCATTCCAGACCGCATTCTGGGAAATACCTCACATCCCACCCCTAACATTTTAACATGGCAGGCAAATGGTAAAGGATCCATGTTGTAAAGGGCTGAAAGCGGTCTTCACACAAGAACTGTAAAAAGTCAACTTTAACATTACATGCTGCAGTTTGGCTTCCCATTGCATGTTCATCAGACCACAGGATGTGCTAAAGGATCCCAGTAAGGCTGTAGTGCTCTATAAGATGTGTGGCCCAGTTAGCTGGCAATGAGCAGTCGTTTTTTTACCTTTTTGCAATAGCATGCACTAAACTGCACATCCATGCTTCTGCATCCAGGCGAATTACAGTGTTTGCCTCTAACTGCCATCATCTCTCCCCCAGTCAACCTGTAGATATGCAGTATCTGAGCAGCAGTATAACACCAGCAGTAACATTCTTATGGCCCAGGATGTGATTCCATTTCTGTTTAATATCCGAGTCTTACATCCAAAACCAACTTGCACACTGCCCCCCACCCCCCAACCACACCATCTTAAAACAGTCATACATTGACCTTTCAAAAAGTCCTGGCATGAGAATGAGAGCAGACAGTAGCTCAAATGAGTCTACAAAGCAGCTAGCAAACAACAAACGAGTCTGCAAAGCAGCTAGCAAACATCAAACGAGTCTGCAAAGCAGCTAGCAAACAACAAACGAGTCTGCAGAGCACCTAGCAAACATGGGACGCGACTGGATAACAATCCTCTCAGTCGCTGTATCGACGTCAGCAGCCTCAAGGCCCAGCAATTATTACTGTTTTGGCAAAGAAACACACCCTTTTCCACCAGGGCTTTGCAGTTTATAGGGTAACGGGGCAGCAATGATTTTTTTTAAAAACTAACATAGCAGAGCAACCTAAAAACCCAAAATAATAAACAAGGAAAACATGCTTCTGTCAAATAAAAACAACTATTACAGAATATTACTCAGGCTGCTATAGAGCTCAAAGCAGCAGGTAGCCAAAATCCACACTCTGTTTCAGATACATATCATCATACGCAGCAGGGTCCTATTCACTAGTCATACTGCCTGTTGACCACATAAAGCCTCACAATTAGTATCAAAGATGCAGTGCTTATCATTCACTGTCAAATACCTTTCTGTAAAAGTATACTACTTAGGAACACATTTTCTTGAAGAAAGATAAGTGTTTCTAATGCACAGCTGTGCAAAATTTGATATAATTTGAAGTAACTGACCTCTGCACAAGGACCTGCTCCTGCACGCATCACTCCTTATAAGTACTAATACTACAGGCAGAGGTATTTTACAAGTTAGTAACAGATTTTAAAGAATTAGATATCTATATATAAATAAATTAATTTGAAATTGGGTGGGGAAAAAACACACAAAATCCAAATGAATCATGCCATACCATATAAACACATAAAATTAGCAGAGGCGCTAACAATTCAAATTTAATCATTTTTCTGCTTAACCAATTTAAAAAACAAAACAAAACAAAACAAAAAACATCAAAGTTTCCAAAGCCATTAAAACAATAATGCATGACACAGGCTTCTTCCCCTTAATATGGCTGTCACTACAATTTTCAGATGCTGGTACTCTACTCAAGGGTAAAACAGCCTCTCTCTCTCTCTCTCTCTCATCCTGAAAACCAGAAACACTTAACACATTTTAAAACACGTCCTTAATTATTACATGGACATCGGCCACTGGAATTAAAAAATTAAAAATTAAAGTGACTTAACATACTCTTTATTACGCAGTAAATCCTGGAAACATTCCTTAATTTCCTTTATTTTTCCTTTATTTTATTTTGTAGCACCGCGTTAAAGGACAGAAAGCGATCATGATAAAGAGGTGTGGCTAACGTCTGCCCATGGCTTCCTTTGATCTCTGGTGACTTGATTATATGAACTTCATTGCAAATACTACACCCCCCCCTTCTTCCTCATGTAACAAGCCACTCCATGTCGGGTTTGGACAAGAAACTCCCAACAACACATTCAAGTATGTTTAATACGAAACCATGCTCAAACCACTCCAAACTTTGGCAAAAGCCTCTGGTTTATCAATCTGACTACAACTGCCATGGGCAAGAAATACCTGGTAAATTTAAGACTGAATGATAAATAACTCACCCAAGTCATCAGAATGTTAATATGTTAATTATCAGTGATATACAAGAAAATCTTTTAAGAAAGAAAAGAAATATCCATTTCTCCTTGCTCAATCACGTTCATTTGTTTCATAGCTATCTGTTTAGGTGCATAAACTTAAATAGTTCAAATTAAAGCCCCACTCAAAACTGTTAATAACCCTAATTAAATGTATTATTTCCAGAATGTTTGGATTATTTTCTCTCTTCTGTTATGCTTGTCTTGATGCATTACTTAGACAAAAAAAAAATACAAAATCAGGAAAAGACCACCAGCTGTCCCTGCGTGAAGCCTGGTGGGTCTGGGTGGCAGTTTTAAGTGCTGCAGCAGTATACTCCTCTTCCTTACACAACTAACCCCTTAGATTTGTCGCTCACAACATAAATATTTCCATTCCTACATTTAAGATTAATATTAACATTACATAAGTATTCATTTCAGTCTTGAGAAACTGATCATTAAACTGATGGTGTTTGATTTTAGTGAAACGGTGGTAATATTATAAAGCACCCGTAACTCGAAGCTGTAACATGGCACAACAGGAAGCCTGCACTTTGGAACAGTAATTCTTTTTGTACAATTAAAATTGCACTCAACAAAATGACCTTTGACACATTTGACAAGTTCACTGTTGGGGCTACCAAGAGAATACGAAAGCATAATCATTGTAAAAAGCATCGGATATATAAATTATTTTTAACTACAAGACTTGGAGATACTTTCTTTTCAATTACATGCAGAATCTTGCAAGACTGTTGGGGGTAAAATATCAGGATCCACAAACAATTCATTACAACATCAAACCAGTCACTGATGTTTATTTTCTTGCCATTTGGTTGAGCACGCTGACACTAATGATCCTCTGTTTTGGGAAACCTCAGACAGGTAAGGCAACATGGGAAACCACAAGTTGCTGGCTGACTTGACACCTCTACTGGACATTCACTCGCTCTCCTCCGAAAGGTGCCAACACCCGGAATGTACCAGTGGGTACAGGGCACAGAAAAATCCGGAGTGCATCTTGCCGCATCCTATACATCCGCATGCGAGAATAGCCAAAATAAAACATTACATTTAAAACTGAAGGTAATTAAAATGAGAAACCTGTAGATACAATGAAAGAACATATGGTAGGGTAAGAACAGTATAAAATAAAATAAACAAAAAAAATGCACAACAGGCACACGCCCGTTAAAGAGTCCATATCTTCAGAGCAAGCCATACAAAGCAGCATGGCTCCTGGGGGGTGAACGTAGGACATACGCAGCCCTGACTGCCCTAACTGTACTCACCAGTAAATATTATCTGAAAAAAAAAGAAAAAAAAAGCAAAAGAGGAGAAAAAAAAAGAAAAGAAAATCCTCCATAGGTAGCAACACAACTTCCAGCAAAATAGCTCTTAGGTGATATTAGAAATTCTGTAACATACATTGTACATCTGCTGTGCCATGGTGGCACTCTGTT
>JAABNY020000119.1:14445795-14456716 GCA_015164015.2 Brevimyrus niger | reverse complement strand
TAAGAAAATGAAATGAAATAAATGAATAAATCAAGCCTTTATTACATAACACTAGGCTATAAAAAAAAAATGCGGGTCATGAAGCGGGTCGGGTACAATACATATATATATTTTTTTTTGCGGTCCGAGTTGCGGGCGGGTTATTGAAAACGTCGGTCGGGTTCAGGTTGTTTATACGTTGACCCGCGCATCACTGATGGGCACCCTGTCTTTTGCAATATAGATTGTGACAGTGTTTGCTATCGCCTTCCACAGTGCCCCATTCTTATATGGTACACAGTTTGAAAACGTGTCAGGGACGGTTGCTTGCTTAACTTTTATATTGTGCTGGTGCTGCGGGTATTTTCATACGTTACATGTGTCATTGAAAATTTGCACAAATATTCTGAACAAAAAGGAGAAAATCAAATACAAGTAAATACCTTTATTTGTTGAGGATGCAATTCAAAACATAAGAAATAGGCCTCTCCATGTGGTTATTTCATATAATCCATTAACTGAATTGGCAGAAATCGTGCTATATTGTGATATGCGTCATGATCGGTATATGAAATTACCTGTATGGGAATATGAGCTTCTGGTCATATCGCAAAATCAAAAAGGTTAAGAAAACTGGACGTAAGACCGCATTTGTCGACCAAAATAAAGTCTCAAAACCTCATAGCATGCCTACATTCACAAAGCAATCTGACTACAGAAAACGAGGAGTTTGAATGCCACCCCTGTGTTGATTTTGCACATTATGCTGGGGTTCACAGGGGTTTCCTTTCACAAGACATGTGCATAGGTAAAAATGTCTCTCTAAAATTGTCCATGGCGTGTGTGACTGCGAGCCTTATGATGGACCGGTATCCCAAACATGACGTTCCATGACGAGTGCCCTATGAGGAGCTGCATGCTCAGTGTGACCCTGTCCTGGATGAGTTATAATGAAACACTTACAGAGGAATGGAGCTTCTATAAACGTACAAGCGTTATGTACACCTATAATTTGGTCTCAAAACAGAATATTTTTTCAGGTCACAGCTGATTTGGATACAAGCAGTCAATGGAATCCTCCCATATCCATACTGTATTATTTACAAAGGTATACCTATAAACCCATCCATTCAGGCCCGGAGCCCATCTCAAGCAACACAGGGCACAATTAAGGCACGGCAAACCCCCTGGACGGGATGCCAGCCCACCACAGGACATACCTTAATAATGCTGACGCAAAATGAATTCCCGAAGTTGTTCTTCTCATTTACCGGCAAATGGCTATTTTAAGAATAGAGCACTGGGCCACAATTGGTCTGACAGGCTCTGGGATCGTGCAGATTTAAAGTACAGAGCATTCACTGGAGGAATGGCGGTTCCCTTATAAAGTAAATTAGTTTCCAAGTAATAGAGAAACAAAAAAAATATTTTCACAAATATGTAGCATATTACCACGATACTGCAGCACAGTTGCTAAAAAAAAAATCTGTTAAAAATTTGGGATAATTTATTTTAATGTATACAAGTTATTTTAGAAAATACGTTTAAATAAAACATTCAAAGCTAGCTTTGATTACACTTAAGTACTAATACATAGTCATTGTGCTTACTATCCACAATCAGCAAGGCGACGAAAGTTAAGGCTGCATTGACTTAAACATAGCTGGATGCCAACAATAATCGACAACTTGTTGGTGATTACCAATAATCCAACAATCGAAAATAATCGGCAGGTGGCGTTCTAGAATACAAGATATACGCAGCAATTATTGATCACAAACGTGTAGATCTTTAACTAACACACACACACACACATATATATAGCCAATTTTAGTACAACTCTAGAAATCGTTACTGTAACCGTGGGAAAAATGATAAGCAGCGGCACGTGATTTCACTACAGAAATGCCATCGTTTAGGGTAACCTACAGTATTTATTATTAATTATATACATCTTGTATTTCAATTTGCTATGTTTTTAATGGCTACTAATTTTAAACCTACCTAAACAAATTTAATATATTGCATATTCCAGGATTAGATGGATTTTTATCATTCGTGTCATATTTTCAAAATTGTCCAGTAATGGGCCCAAGAACCCTCACTGCCTATTCTTGTCGACAACGAAGCGTCAGAAGACATTAGCTGTAGCATAATATCTGTTTTGCAACGTTAACTTCTTAGCAAAAAAAAAAAAAAGATGGAAAAACAGAACACCGTTATATCTCTTCCAGCTAATCGCTGATCTGCGTTCCTCGCATTCATACTCATATTCAGCCATGATGGTGCGGGAACGGTATCATTTCATAAACAGCACAAAACAAACCAATGGCTGGTGTGGCCGCTAATCCGAGCATCTACCGATACTGACCATTCGCTACACATGGATATTTCCTCTGCGGTTGCTTTTATGAATTTACTTACCTCATGTTTTCTATGTCTCTGCCTCCGCTCTTTAGAATACAGATGGGGATCGCGAACACGGCCAGAAACATCATCCATGCTACATAGAAACATTTTTTGAAATAAAACACGAATGTGCTGCTTGTGAAGAACAGGACCGGGATCAGCAGCAGCACTATCATCCAAAAAGCATCCATCGTGACCCTGACGGCGGAGGGTTTTAACGGCGCTGAACGGTTGGCGTGATCTGCACCGCAGCCCTGGCAGACATTACAACTTCCTAAGCAAACACTTGGGCAACTTTCGCGGTTCACAATCAAACCTTTCCCCCCCTCAAAGAAATACAGCTGGAGCAAGTAATAAACGTGGCAGATCCAGGCAGATTAATAATTTAAAGGGAATTTACTCGCGATTTGATGGAATTAGTATCCGTGAAACCTACATGTTACATTTGCCGAAGGAAATTGCCTCGGCAAAGAAAGAAATTTCCTATTTCCGGTTCTAGGTCTAGATATTTCTTTCAAAATGGGAGGGGTAGGCACCGCGTATTAAAGGGAACCGTAAAATTCCCTCCACCAAGGATCATTTATCTCCTTTCCACTAAATATCTAGATGTTTATATATTTCCGGAATTTAAACAAAGTATTTATTCTGACGGCGACTTGCGTTATCCGGTCCGCTGCAGAATGAATAACAACGGAATAATAACTATGTTAAATAAACTGTACCCGTGGCCTAATTTCTTTGGCATTTCACAGCAATGGGCTCAAATTAATTTCTGCTGACTCCGTCTGACATGAATTGTTGTTTGTAGCTTTCACGGAATAATTGCAAAATCGGGAAGTTTAGTAGCAAATAGGCCATCCTGTCAGGGTCCTAAGTAAGCATGTCAGACATCCAGCACATCGAAAAAGCAAACTATAAAATAAACCTGGAAACTGCTCAAGTGGTGTCAAGTAATTTCTCTATGCAAAAGTCATCAACTTTGTATATTGTTGTTATATACAGTTGATATTTCGATTCAAAACATATATACAACTAACCACTAACATGGCTAATTTACAATTCACACATTAAAAAAGAAACACTTTATAGATTATCCTTCTTAAAAGAAGAATATAAAAAGAAATTACATCAGATTACAGTAGGCAAAGGGTAATAGGATTCATTTCTTCAATCTAGTACAGGACTAGTGTAATCCCCTACTCCTATCCATCTCCTGAGCTGTTTAAAGGTTTTCCACACTGGACAAGTTGGTGTTAAATAAATGTTATTTGTTGTTATATGTCCATGCATATCCAAAGATTTTCCACAATCTGTTATCTAGTATTGGACCACGATCAGCTTGGAGTCTGTCCATAGATACCAGACCATCATAAAGCACACATTATGGCAAAGTGGAAAAAAATTACACTAATCACACATTTTTAGACTGCAGGAGAATACCTGAGTTGTCATGTGGATACACATGTAAACTTCATATAGTTTGAGTGGATTCTAACCCTAAGACCCACTGAGCAATCACTGGCAATAGTGTGTTTCAATGTGTGAGTCAGTGCATATGTGTTTCACAGTGTATGTCAGTGTGTGCTTTTCAGTGTGTGTGTTAGTGTGTGTGTCAGTGCATGTGTATTTCACAGTGTGTGTCAGTGTGTGTTAGTGTGTGTCAGTGGGTATCAGTGGGTGTTAGTGTGTATCAGTGGGTGCATGTCCCCTGTGATGCACTGGCTTCCCATTCCTGACCAGTATGGGTGAGTGGAAGATGCATGTTCAAACCTTATATATACTTTTTTGTTGTCTGGTGTCACCTGGTGGTCTAACTCTGCAACAGCACTTTCTATTACTATGAATTAGCGGTTCATAATATTAATAAATTAAACATTCAAGGGCTTGGATACGCTAATAAACTTTCAGCACTGTGCTAAGGCATTGAACTATTTCACAATTCCTGAATATAAATTAAATAACTGAATGGCTGGTTTCAAATTATTTTTTAAACTGAGGTTAATAAATTTATCCAATATAAATTTATCCAAGTGACACAATTTACATTTTGCCGACAAAATCCTGACTTTAACTATCTTAAAGGATCTGCAGTTTAGGAGTATATGTGTACTGGAGTATTGGTAAAGTAGGAAAGTACTACTCAAACTGTTTTTACCATGTATAAAAAATATACTAATACAAAAAGCATATGAAATACGTTTTGTTTGTTTGTTTTGGTGTAACGTGAGGACATATGCAGAAATAAATTCATGCAAATAGAGTTTATTAACTCATTATAGACCATAATTTATTAACAACTCAGTCAAAATTACTTATTTATTATATTGGTTGTGACAAAATCCAGTATACAGAAGGTTCCTCCTGGATCACTAAAAAACATCATACTAAATCTATATTATACTTATTTTTAGTTGCAACATGAGTTATTGTCCCTGTTACCCCATGACAGCCATTAATTCTGAAAGTATTCTTCAAATAATTACTCATGTCATATTTAGTTATAGCAGATCTGTAGACAAATTCCATGAAGATCAATTCAGTAGCGAAAGCTAGCTCCCGTAGCATCCTCCTGCTCCTGCCCTGCGGTTCCCGTAGCATCCTCCTGCTCCTGCTCTGCAGCTCCCATAGCATCCTCCTCCTCCTGCTCTGCAGCTCCCGTAGCATCTTTCTGCTCCTGCTCTGCAGCTTCCGTAGCATCTTCCTGCTCCTGTGAACCGGTAAACACAGGAGGATCCGCTTTCTAGGGTTGCCACGCAGTTCCCCTGCTGTCCCTGGTTTTGCTTTGGTCTGTTTCATGCCCCTAGTTGTGTCATGTGTCTTGTCTCATGTCCTGTGACTTTCCTGTTCCCTGGTCCCCGTTGATATTTGGCATTTGTCCCTCTGGTCTCTGGTGCCTGGTTCTGTGCCGTGTTCGGTCTGTTTTGTGTGTGTGATTGTGTTCAGTGTTAGTCTTTCCTGTGGTTCCTTTAGTCCTCGGTCAGGCCCGGCATATTGTGCCCATTGCTGTGCCATGCATCCTATGCTGTCCTGTCCTGTCTGGTGGCTCAGGCTTCTGTGATTATTGTCCTGTGTAGTCAAGTCCTTCGTTTTGCACCTTGTGACAATAAGGTTTCATAGAGGTTAAAGAGAGTTGTATACTTTATAAATAAATATAAATAAATCAATCGTCTTTATGAAGCTATTGTTCAGTTAACTAGAAAAACCTAAATTCACACACCAATAAAACCCTGTTAGGTGCAAACAAATTTAATGAATAATTATTGGTTAAAATATCAATTAAATTTGAGAATTTGTATTTGTTTTCGATATTCATAATTGCATAATTTTTTTGCTACACCAAATTAATTTTTGGCTGGAGGATATCTGTTATTTCTGTCAGCAATAGTTAAAAGCAACTTGGTACGAATAATAAAATCCTTCTGTGCATAATACAGTTTCATTTGTTTTTCAATTCAGCTTCTATACTGGACAGAAAACCACCCTCAGTACCTCAGACACTGAGTGGCCATGCTTATTCTTCTCATCCTTTTTATGATTTATGATAATGTGATGTGTATGTTATTTTACATTTATGGTTTAATGTCTGATGTCATGACTCTTCAGACTTATGTTCCCTCTATACATATTTCCCCTGTTCACAATCTGGAGATTGGCGCTACCACATGCCACTGAAGATTGTACTGAGTATAATTGTGTATGTGACAAATAAAACTTTGGACATGGACTTTGTTTCACTCTTTCTGCTTTGTCTTTTGCTCTTGTATATGCGTTTTGTGTAAATGGACAATGGGGATGTTTCTGCCTCTTTTTTGCTCTTGCAATACTATTTACATCTGCATCCTGAAGTTTTGTTAATGGACAATGGGCACCAACAGTGTGATACTGCTGTATGCGCCTGTAAATGGATTCTGCTGTTGGAGAATAATGTATCAGCGCTGTCTGAAAATTATCAGATTCCCAGTGCCCTCATAACCTCTATGAATAATAAATATACTATTCTTGGATGTAAAGTACACCTGGAGATCAGCTGATCTCAAAGAATATTTTGTTTCCAAAGAAGTACAGATAACTTTGGACATAGTAGAGGATAGACAACACAGTAAAAATTATACCTAACAGGAACACTGTACCTGAGCTGGTGAGTCCTGGTTTTAGCAAACTGAAAAGATACAGGCTGCCAAGCACAGTATCAATGACCCCCACCCCTGTAGTGTCCCTATCCTGATTCTGTTATTGTGGGATATGGTATTTGTGGGGGGTGCAGTGAATTGAATATGCAGAGACATTTGAAAAGACTTTTAAACTTACTTAATATTACCATTATTTATTTAATATTATTTAATATTCTCTCAAACTGCCTGTGTGGTGATATTCACAGAAAACTCGTAATAATTGCAGGCTATTCGTCATTTATTCCCTGTTTTTTTATTCCATTACTCATTTTAAGTAATTCCTGTTCACAAATAGCCTTAACGTTCCATAGTGTATTTACTGTACTAGACATAACTAAATGATATACTTGTCAAATAGTTTATTCATTAGACAAGAATGGACTGTGTTCCCTAATCATGTACAGGCTAAAAATAATTTATTCACCCAAATTGATATTGGGAACATTATTTAACTGATGATCCTGTACTTTTATCCTCCACGGCATATTTGTTATTCTTTGGTAGTCTCTCGTAACTCGGAAATTCCGAGTTGAGTGACATCACGTCCGACAATCTCCCGTTCGAGCTACCCACATCTCGGAACAAACATGGCTCCCTCCGTGAACACACTGCTGTGTGTTGTTGCTTTATATTTTAGCAGATTTGGAGTTTTCCAAATGGAGAAAATGAAGAAATTGAGATTTTTCCGAGAGACAAACAAGAAACATAAACTAGTCAAACCAAATTAAAAGCTTTATAAAATATTTTAGTACATTTATAGCGATATTCTTTTTTTGAATGGCAAACAAACTAGAAACAAACCAATGTTGAAATTACGTCACATTGGCAACTCGGGCAACATTTTTTGTCCAAAATTTTGTCCGAGTTCAATGTCATAAAAGAGGCGTTTTTCCTACAGTAAGTGACGTTTTTCATGACGTTTCGTGATGTTTTTATCCGAGTTCTGACTTGGAGAGAAATAATCGAATGCTTGTTTATTAACTGAATTAAAAAAAAACACACACAAGAAACACTTACAAAACAAAGGACCACAAGGGGTCAAAAGTAAATTGGAATAAACAAAGACTAATTACAAAACAGGACAGACCATCAAACCCTTAGCAAACTAAACAGAGGCAGGGACTTAAATACAGAGGGGTAACAAGACTAACACGGGCCAGGTGAGAGTAATTAACAAGGGTTGGGAAAACAGGCCACAGATTAAACTAATAATTAATCAGAAACTAAACAGGGAAACTAGAGACTGACAAAGAAATAAGGAAAATAGAACCTAACACAGGGTAATATGAAAGACAGGTAAAAGACAATGCATAAAGCAAGGAACCAAAACAGAAAACCACAAAATCACAGGAACAAGGAGAAACAAAACCAGAGGAGTTAGGATTCAAACACACAACAGAGGGATTGACAGGGAGTTATGCTCAACTTGTTGAGCCAAGCAGCTGACAGAGAGCAGAGGAAACACTATAGTGTAGAGTGACAACAGGGAAAGACAGGAAAGACTGGGACACACGGGCACTGCTATGATATTAGACTGAAATCCTCTATGCACATATGCAGGGTAGTTTGCTGGCTAATGATTCTGCCAGAGGATACAGTACCCAGAGAGACCAGACTTACATAAGGGCTGAAGTAGTAGTAAGCTGTAGCTCCTGAGTGGTAAGGGGCCCCACATTTTTTTCTGGTTGTTACAGCAGCACTTTATGCTGCAGGTAACCCAGGGTCCCCATCCCCCTAAATTCGGCCCCAGTGCCCAGTAATGGTGGCTGGACTAGGAGTTTGGTTTTAAAAGGGGACACTGTAGGTGCAAAACAATGGGAGGTGAGAAGTAGGGACACGTCAGGCAGAATTCCTGAGGCTTCAGGGTCTCTGTTTTCCATAAGAATAAAAACTCCTCAAGTGGAAAGTTCACCTCACTGCCAACAGCAATGTCACAGCTCAAGACAAAGGAGTGACTTGATCACTACTCATCATTTTGTGGATCAGCTTCAGTGGGTCAGGGGAAAGTTGTTCTTATTTCAACATTGATCACATGAGTAAAGCAGTTTCCCATATGCTCAGCAGCTTAACATTAGTTTAATTAAAACAAACTTTGAAATTTGATACTTTTAATAAGACGCATTTTCTTTAGAAAAAATCATGGAAAACCATATGTTGGACAGTAATACTTTTCCACAAGAAATCCGCATGACAGTAATGCATGTCAGGAATAATTAAATAACACAGTGACACGTTACAAAGTAAGGAAGTCATGTGACAGGAAAAGGGTGGATTGGCCTTTCCTGGTGTGGGATGAGTTGCTGCCCGAGATGGAGCTAATACAAGTGGCCGAAATGGGTTTCCTCCTCAAGGCGGCTGGGCTCTCCCTTAGAGACAGGGTGAGGAGCTTGGTAATTCTGGAAGGACTCAGAGTACAGCTGCTGCTCCTCTGCATTGAGAGGAGCCAGATGAGGTGGCTTGGGTATCTGGTCAGGATGCCTCCTGGACCCTCCCTGGTGAGGTGTGCTGGTCATGGAGGCCCTGGGGAAGACCCAGGACACGCTGGAGGGACTATGTCTATATCCATTATCTATACCACTTAATCCATCTGGTTTGTGGGGAAGCTCAAGCCAGTCCCAGCATCTTCGGGCGAGAGGCAGGGTACACCCTAGGCAGGTCGCCAGTCCACCACAGGGCCAACACAGACAAACAGCCACACGCATTCGCAGTCACACCTATGGGCAATTTTGAGTAGCCAGTTGACCTAATCTGCATGTCTTTGGACTGTGGGAGGTATACACACATACACATACTAGGATTGGGACTGACACCCCCATAAGCCCCCAGGCAGAGAAGCAGTCACCATTTGCACAGCAAACAATTCTTAGATTAATTTAAAAATAATAATAATACATAATGCCACGGGAGTGCGCCAGAAGGCCATTAATATTTTAATATTACACCGCTGTAATTCCAGACAGCGCTGTTTCAGTGCCGAAAATTTAGAAAAAACTTCAAACTCATGGCTTATGCCTCACTTGTGATGATGCAGTTAGCTACATTCATTCATTGTTATTTAGAATTTAATTAGCAAAGATCACATCTGAATCATTTATTTGGTGAGGGATTTATATACTTGTTTAAGGGACTTCGTAGTGTCCTCTGAGATTCTACATCCTTTGATGATGAATATTATTTTGCTCTCACTGTTGAGGAAAATGCACAGTAAATGTATTATAAATACCAAGAAAATTCAAATAAAACATGCACAGAAGAATGCAAGAATAAACTGAAATATTAATATTTAATTTCTACTGACAGCTAAAGCACAAAGCCCAACATCATCACCTGAGTTCTTGTTGGGTCCTGCTGGTTAACTCCAAGCCGAGGATCTCACAGTCCTATTATTTCTGTTTTGTTCTGATTTTCACCCATGTTGGGTGGTGCTGGGTCATTTACCAGAATCTTGTCCTGTTCTTTCTTTCAGTTCCCTGTCAGGCCAGCTGGGGTCACTGACAAACCTGTTCTGTGCTCCCCTAGTTATCTTTATCAATCCCTTTTGTTTCCACCGGCTCCCTGGGCGCTGCCTGACTGAATAGGCTGAGCAAGCACCTGAAAATAGTGCCACCTTACCATAGTGAATTGGAGTCTGGCCAGAAACATCCATTTTGTACACTTTCACATTGCGGAAACTTTTTTCAGGAACTAGAACTGTTTTCGGGACTTTTGTCGTGTTCACACTACAGGAATTTGGTCCTTAGAGGCAGTTTCAGAACCTGTTTTTTAGTCCTGACTCCAGACTAGGTACATTTTGCACCTCAGTTACATTAAATGCATAAATTAATACATTTCTTTGCTTGCATGTCCATATTTCTACCTCGGAAACAAAACCAACCAACACACTGTAGTGCTTGGCAGATCCAGACATTGCAATGGCAGAGATGAGAGAGGCTGAGATGGTTTTAGGCTGTAAAAGGACTAACACAGACACCAATGACCACTGGACACCCGTAATGGGGAATCACTGAGAGATCTGATGACAGACAATATGACACGCACATGCTGGGTAGTTAAACAATTGGCAAGGATTGGATAGGATTCACTCATAACAAAAATATGGGCACACAAAAGGGATATCATACTGGGCCCCCCAGTCCAGACCAATCCAGTTATTTAAAAAATTTTCTAGGCCCCCTATCACTCAGGGGCCCTTGGAATCATCCTCACTTTCCGCTGCCTTACAGCACCCCTGCTCTAGAAATACATCTAATTTTATTTGTGAAGGTATGATTCAATAGGGGGGCAGCATGGTGGTGCAGTGGTTAGCACTGTTGCCTCACACCTCTGGGACCCGGGTTCGAGTCTCCGCCTGGGTTACATGT
>JAABNY020000119.1:14426673-14438087 GCA_015164015.2 Brevimyrus niger | reverse complement strand
TGAGTGTGTCCTGCGATAGGCTGGCCCCCTGTCCAGGGTTGTTCCCTGCCTCGTGCCCATTGCTTCCGGGATAGGCTCCGGACCTCCCGCGACCCAGTAGGATGAGCGGTTTGGAAAATGGATGGATGGAAGATGCTGCATGTGTTTATCCAGTCTAATCGAATTGTGCGTCTCTCCCCTGACTTTCCCAACAAAATCCCACCCCCCCTCAGAAAATAATGTAGGCTATTTCATAGAAAATTGTGTCTAGTACTACATAAATTATAGTTTATAAATTATATTATAAATTATAGGTTTAATTGGCATCTTTATTTCAAACAACCCGACCGACCGCGACCCGAATATCATTAAAAATATTTTTGGATGACTTGTAACCGCGGGTGACCGCGGGCACCCACTCATTTCGGGTCAACCCGCGCATCACTGGTAGAGGGGCCCACTTTTTTTTTTCTGGTTGTCACAGCAGCACTTTATGCTGCAGGTATGCCCCTGCAGTGACTTTAACCCACCCCCTTAAATGATTTTTCTTTTCAATTACTTGAAAATTACCAACCAACATGAAAACTACTGTAAACTGCATGCATGAGTTTATTTGGGGACATTATTATTATTATAATGTCATACTTTTGTAGAAATATAGAAATATATACAAACACTGTTCTAAATAGTAAATGACATAAAGTTAAACATAAATGGTTTTGAAAACACATTAGGAAAAATGCACTAAATAGATTTTGCTGCACATGAGCAGCTGTGATGTGTTCAGCTGAGGCTGTAACCACAGAGTTTGAACAGCCTCATTATGTTACGCTCCAGTTCAGTGAGGCAGGAGACATTTCTAGGAACATTTTAGTCTGGCTACTGGAGTCCCAGACAGACAGACAGAAATTTGTAGCAAGAGAATGGAACAGTACTACTAGTAAGTGATGAGGGATAAAATTGTACTAACACTCATTGTTTGAATGAATTGCTCCCAAGGTGAACCTTCAACGGCGATCACTTATCAAGGGTAAGGCAGAAGGTTAGCTTCCTGTTACCTGTACAATGAAGTCCAGCCAGGTTGTGAAAGTTCAGCCTTTGTATTTCTCCTCACAATGAGAGCCTGGATTAGGCAGGAACATACTGGCAGAAAACAATGGGACCAATTGTACCTTTCAATTACTTGTCACTGAGGCTGTACCTCAAGGGTCTGTCAATTTTACCCTATCCGTAGGTTAATGTACCTTTTAAGGTAGCGATATGGACTCTGATGAACATTTTAGCACCATTTGGGGTACATTCATTTTGTTTGTACCTTAAGGAACAGTACTGTAGCAGAGGTGTACCCTTTTTCCTGATGGTGCAGACAGTATCAGGGCTTAACTACCCAGAAATGGACACACCAACACTTTAGAGAACAGACTGAGAGTGTTCAGAGAAAATGAAAATCTAATAGAACATTTTGAAAAATCAAGAGATGTGGAATAACTGGTCAGGACAGAATTTCCGAACACCATTACTGTCAAATTCTCTCTGTTGACTACATGGACAGGCATGATCAGTCAGTGGACAGCACTGAGCCCTGCAAGATCATGGGTTCGGTTAGTTCAGGTATATCTTCCCTGTCTTTGTGTTGGAATCTGGGTTGGGAAACTCCTTTTAAAAAGGCATTCGAATTTTTATAATGTAACAGACGCTTCATTCAAAGATATTAATTATACAATTATACTACAAACCCAGCCTGTGGTTTCATAGTAGCGTTTTGCGTGTGCAACCTACTCTGCAAAGTGAAACCTGCAATGCTATAGTCTCCTCATGTAAGTGGTGAAAATGACGAAGACACAATAATGTTTTATAACGTGTCTCATTTATTTAGCTACCCATAGGAGAGAAACACGAGCAACAACAAAAGAAGTTGTCTATATTCTGGCATGAAATTAAACTGTCAAATGATTCATATTAGACCGCTGGCATAGATTTTTGTGCATAAAAAATAAAATTAAAAAACGTTAAACCATCAATGTCTAGCTATCCCTAGGCAATATTACATTTTTTATACCATCATACTGTCCATGTATTATACTGTGGTATATGGTATTTTGATGATATTTTCCAAAGCAATGCTATTTATTTACTGAACAGGAAGGAGGTCCCCACAATAAAAACTACTGCCAAAATCCAAGCAGTTTCCAGATTGCGCTTTTCAGGTATTCGGAAGATACTGTTCCACCACATTCTTCTTCTGATTCACATGTTATTTCACTAGTTTCCTTACTGACTTGTTTCAGCGATTTTAGCTAGCTCAATTAATTTACATAAGTCTGCCCCTAGTGGCAGATTTTATATTCTACGTTAAGCAACAAGGGTCTTTAGACGAAGCAAAAATGAGGAAGCCTGAATTTTATAACTTAATGGTAGCCTACATAAATCTTAAAACATGTAAACGTGGATTTATGCTGTCAAAAATGTAAATAGTTTTAAATGCGAATTGTACTTTTATGATTGAGTACAATTTGAGCAAATGAGTACAAGTTGAGCCTCCCAGTGGGTATTCTCTGGATATTACTAAGACATGCAGTTTAAATGGCCTGGCATGTATACATCGGTATTCTTATCAGCCTGTAATAAACCAGCATCCTGCAAATGGGGTGTCAGACCTGCAGGGATAGGACCATGTACTGGGTAAATGGTTATGGAGAATGGATGGATGGACGGATGGATGGATAAAGGATCTGTAGCAACCATAATCATATATTATATTATATTATATGTGATTATGGTGCATGTGTGTAGAAGGCATAACTCGCAGACGATACGTTTACATTCACTGCATTTGGCAGACGCCCTTAGCCAGAGCGACTTACGTAAGTGCTTAGATACAGGTCAGGAGCTTCAGTTCATCATCACACTAAACACTAAAATGGGGGAGAAAACTGATTTAAGTGACTTTGAACGTTGTGGGAGTGTTGATGCCAGACAGTCTGGTATGAGTATTTCAGAAACTGCTAATCTACTGAGATTTTCACGCACAACCATTTCTACGGTTTACAGAGAATGGATCAAAAAATTTAAAAAAACATCCAGCGACCAACCGTTCTCTGAGAGAAAATACTTTGTTGAAGGTCAGAGAAGAATGGGCAGACTGCTTCAAGCTGGAAATATCTCAAAATAATTATCTGAATGCATCACTGGACTTCACTGTGGCTCCCCAGCAAACGTGCAGATAAATCACAGCTGGTTTCTGAAATCTTGCCGACACATATAATGTTGGTAAATTCTTATTCATACGCAATTAGTATAACAGGAGGATTCTTCCGCCGGAATTGCCAAGGGGTTAAATGTCGGTGGACTAAAATCACTTCCCCTTTAATTAAAGATTGCCCCCTTCTCCGAAGCGCAGTCTCTGCATTACCGTGGTGTGTACCATCTCGGTGCTGTGACTATTGTGGTAGCTATATCTCTCTATGCCCGGGACCGTACTGTGCATATGCACAGCGCGACGGAAACATTATCGCACATGATTTAAAAAGCCAGTGAGAACCAGTGTGGTTGCAACATTATTCTTTGCAGAGGCATCTGTTCATATTTCGTAACTCTAAAATAATATTTGCATTTCACTTTCGTTGCTACGAGATAAGGATTTTTTGTTTCTTTGGGCGTCTATAGTGTATTAATCTTAAATGCGACTTTTGCCAGAGATTTAGTGGAGTGCATGGCTTCTGTAGCTGGGTGCCAAGGAATGCTGTCTCCACGACCCGCTGAAGTGTCTATCTGACGTGATACTTTTCGTGTTTTTCGCCGGTTCGCAGTAAGACGAGTTAAGACGACTTTAAATTGGTATTGCTGGCCGCATTTAGGTCAGCGCCTTGAATGAATTGGGTTACGGCAATAAAAGATGCTGTGCGAGGGCAGCTTGTTGAGGCGTGACTCGTGAGCAACGAGGGCACGATGATGTGCCAGTCGTCTGCATCCCCGAGTGCATCGTGTGTTCAGGACCCCATACAATGAGCAGTTTACGAAGACTAGTGCATCTGGTGCTTTTCTGCCCCATGTCCAAAGGCGTACAGGTAAGAACCTTTATATATACTCCGAATGTATTTCCTTATGTCTATCGTTTTCACATAACTACAACACACCAAGCTATTAGTCAATTAATGTAGTAAAAAAAAAAAAAACATTAAATAGCATTGTAACTGCGTATTAATTTGATGACAGACGAAAGTCTGTCACTGTGAGTTTAACTATCTAAACAGATTGGGTTGAGTTGTTCTTTTATCTCTACAGATATGAAATCCCACGTAATGAATTAAGTTGTCGTGACTCACTTCACTGTTGCGTCCTTCGCATATGGCAAAATTAATATAATATAAAATTGAAATCTATAAACAATAAAATAAGATTTTACTCAGTTGACCCACTGTAAGCTTAGCTATTCTACAGGCACTCATTGTTAGCAGTAAACAGAACAGTGTCTTTTGATCTTTTCTAGTGTCCGATTCTTATGGTCAAGGGGCAAGCTGGCAATCTGGATTGCAGTTTTATGGTTTCCAGTAACTGTGATGTTTGAATCACATCAGAAGTTTCAACTCATGTTTGATGCTGTACCATGTGCAACGTGAGGAGCCTCATTTTAATGATTTTGTGGTGCTGTTTGGTTCATTTGAATGCCATATTTGAATATGTTTTGCACATGAGCAATTTCATTGTTCATTCTACTTTGATCAGGCTAGATCTAGCAGACAGAATCAGATGCAGTCATCTTTTTTTATGTGTATCATATTTATTGGGAATGATCTTTGTCCCTGCTTGAAAGGAACCCTGTTTCTTAGTTTTGACAATGTCAAAGTTCAGGAAAATCTTTTACCTTCAGAGTTTGAATTTAAAGTTTGAAAAAGAACACACATGCACATCAGAACCATCAAGTTTTCATTAAAGTAGGGCTGCCAAAACCAGCACGTTAATTCCTGTGATTAGTCAAAAAACCTTGATGTGTTAAACATAATGCAGTTTAATAATAATACATGCTCTATTGAGCCCCGTGGAGAAGTTGTCTTTATGCCTTCCTCTACTTGCTCTTTGTAGAGTAATTTGCCCATGAAGGGCAGCCACCCGTAGTGGTGCCCAAGGAGCTGGGGGTTAAGGGCCTTGCTCAAGGACTTGCAGATGTGCTGAAGCTGGGTTTAAACTGACGACCTTCTGATTACAGGCACACAGGCTTAGCCCACTGAGCCACACGCTGCCCATCTTTTGTCCATCAATTGCACATCTTTTTTCCTTCCACAAATGCAATATATGCAGGCATGCATAACTGATAACCTTAATGCCATGTTTGTGATCAAAATGAACAAGCAAAAACCTCACCTTGATTCAATGGATGCAATATCTTGCCATAAATCGATATTTGGATAAAGCTTACTGTAGTTTACTGAAGTGATGAACTGTCTTATCACTGCAGCACCACAAGCTTTAGATAACACTGAATGCAAAGCACACATTTGCTACTGATATCAGCCTGAAGACTGGCCAAACTGGAAAAGCCATACTTGAGGAAGACAGACGAGGAGGATCCATTCGTAAAGCGACTTCGGCTAATTGGCCATCACTAACTGGAGAGTAGTAGACTGGTATCCTGTTAATGTTGTTGATGATGGGGAAGTCAAATGATTCACATGACCAGCAAAGACACATCAACGAGCTATCTGCCGTTAAGATGTACAGAATCAATGACTTGTACAGTGTGGAAAGACATAAAGCTGAACAGTTAGCACAAGAATCCGCCGTTGCTTTGACTGGAGGTCTCTTGACATTAATAAGCGAGCACAGCTACCAGAGTCTAAGGGCTTGATTTCATCAGCAGGCGCCTTCTGCAATTCACTAGAACATCACGCATCGCATAGAAAGCAATGTTTGAATGTTCCCACTGGTGCACTGTGTTGCAGTAGATTTTGAAAACACAGTGCTGCACGCATTTTTCTGTGCTGCTTTATAAATTCCCCAATTAATGTCAACAAGCTTGGATGCCTCAGCAATGGGCTGACTGCACAGTAGCCTTGGTGTGCTGGGTGTGTAATATGCAACAGGCCCCAAGCAATGGCTTGAAAGGGAACAGTTTGACTATCCTCATGTTATTTTTCATATTAGAACTGTGCATGTGTTCATACGGTGTAACTGTTTCCAGTTGCAGTCAAGAAGCTGGGGATGTACTCAGCAAAGGTCTGCTTCTGTCAACGTCATTTAAGAGAATCACATCAGCCTCTGACATTTTTGTGCTTGTTGATGTTTGACTTAATGTAGCATTTATTAAATGTGCAGTTCATCATGAGTATAAATGTGAATTGATAGGCAGGACAACTTTACAGTGACATTAAGCACCAAATGGTTGTATCTGCTTCTTGAAGACATTTGAGCTTTGGGTAAGGATTATAAGAAACATGAGGCCATGCTTTATAAATCCCCCAACTTATGGTTTCCAAATCCATATAGAAATTTCTATTTTTACCTCATGTGTTTTTTTCTTACTGATATCCACAGGAGTTCAGTAGTACCCGGTCCAGTTGCTGTCTGAGATCCTGAGACAGATGATACTGAATTTACTGTAATGCTGTTATTCATCATACTCATGTACTCTTATGGGTCTTAATGTAAATAAGTGCTAATAACATGACAGGTCAGAAATATGCCAGATAAAAAGTTTTACATGTTTTATGGGATCAGCACCCATTGATATTGTTCTGAGTTGATATTGTCTACTTCTAGTGTTTTATATACATCTTTGGCCTACCATTACTACTATCAATACAGCGGCTGCTTATAAATGTTCACTTTCTTCAAAATTAATTAAAAGAAAGGTCATGGGACTGTGATTTCTTCAGGATCACATTACGCTGTGCTAGTCGGGAGTCAGGTATCACAAGGTTGCCGCTAGGTGGGAAAATTAATGGCTTGTATCAGAGTGTTGGGATCAGTCCATGCTGTCCCATTTGTCGCTTTCCTGTTATTCGCCGTCTTGCTATTTCTTTAGTGTTTTTAAATTGTTTACGACCCTCACCTATTCCTTGCTGTGCCTTTAATTAATTGTAATGGTTCCCACCTGTACCTGGTTTAGCCCATGTTCTTTATCAAAATTCTCACACCTCTGAGACTAGGGTTTGTGTCTTCCCCATGGCCCCACATGTGTGGAGTTTGCATGTTCTCCCCATGTTGTCATGGGGTTTCCTCTGGGTTCTCCAGTTAATCCCCCCCCCCCCAAAACACGCTGAGGTTAATTGGAGTTGCCAAACTGCCCATAGGTATGCCTGCGTACAGTGAATGGCGAGGGTGCCCAGTGATGGGTTGGTGCCCATAGACACTTGATGCTAAACAGGACAAGCGGTTACAGAAAAATATATAGATGGCTTCTGAAATATCTGAACTGGATTTAGTCTTAACAGCTGTTAATCAGCTCTGTTGAGGATGTCTCGGCATTTAACCCAGAGAAGCATCCTAGCTTCTGCATTACTAAATAGACAGGTTATTTCATCACTTTCACCTCAAGCTCAGAGTTCATATGGAGCCACACAAATAAAGAACATATCCATATGAAAACCTTAGCCTGCACCGCACTTTAGTGCTGATTGTGAGCTAAAGCGCTGAGCAGAGGACAGCACACCTCCTTTGCATCTAATCACATGAAGTAGCTTCCACAAACATTCTCTATAATTTTTAACAGTATGATTATATGAGCAGTAAAAATAATATCTGTCCTTTTTTTGAAATACGCTTATCCAAGTAGCATTGCTGATAAATTAAATTTGAGGTGTCTGATATTAGATTATTAAAATATAAATAACAAACATAAATAAATCCTATATTTGCCATTTGCATAAGTACAGGTACACTGGAGTGCTTTTCTTCACCAAGCCCATCTTACTCTCCACAGCTTGGGGGTCACAGCACAGGGTCAGCTAACATGCAGCGCTCCTGGAGCTGGGGGGTTAGGGCCTTGCTTGAGGGCCCATGGACATGTGACTGTCCTGCCAGGGCAGGGCTCGAAATGGCAGTCTAACTCACAGGCACAGAGCCTTTACTTTGCTAAGAAACAATGGAAAATTTTTACTCCTATACTTTGGCAAGGGCAGAAGTGTATATTTTGTATTGTGTTTTAATCGAACTCAGCCAGTGGTTTTTCTCTCATGATGCCTCTGTAGCTTAATCTGAACTCTGGCCTCCTGCGTTTTGACTCTCCTCTGCAGGGTCGTCTTCCAGTCAAGGTGAAGTACCTGTTCCTGGCCTGGCTGGCCATCCTGGTGGGCAGCTGGGTCGTCTACATGCACTACTCCACTTACTCCGAACTCTGCCGTGGACACGTCTGCCACGCGGTCATCGTGAGTCTCCGCCATTTCCCACTGCTTTTCCTCATGCTGTCCAAGTTGCCTTAATAGCTGTTTCCAAAAGAACTAAGTTGTGCGCGTTACATAAATACAGGACTTCAGAGTTAATGCAGCCATTTCTGCTAAAATGTGGCAGATTCCTGCAAAGAAACATTATACAAAATGCACAATTAATGAATGTTACATTTATGTAGTGTGGAGCCTCTGAAGGGACCTGTGCAAAAAATAAAATGCTCTTACTTTCGCGTGAACACAAGTCGTAAAATGCTCTTACTTTTTGCGAATGCGAAAGTAAGAGCATATTATTTTTTGCACAGGTCCCTTCAGAGGCTCCATAATGTAATGCTTTTCACACACTCAAAGTATGACTGGGCCCATGCAAAACTTAATCAAACCATTATGTTTATGTAGTGTTAAAAAAACTTTTACATCCTGTACTTGAAAATGACATTTTCTTGTAACCTTGTTCACACTCACTTTGAGAAATGGAGTAGAATTTGTGAATGAATGCAGGTGTGTATCTCTCCCTCTTAGATGATAAAATATGTATCTAGATACATGGTCCATGATGAAGTGACGTAGAGCAAACTTTGGGGAAATGGGGGATGCCTGTAATAATTCACTGTATATTTTCCTGCAAAAATATCTGATATTCGGTGTCAGCGAAATTAATGTTAAGAACTTAACAAGCCAGATGATCTCAGCAAACCATGACTGCAATCCTGCATTGTCCTAGTCCACCCTGTATTTGCAGCAACCATCCAGTACACCTGTGTATTCTTTAACTAGCACAGCTTTTATAGTTAATCAATATCTCATTGACTTTTTAAAATTAAGTTTAATTAAGTGAGCTGGTGGTGAAATTTAATAATCACATGAAATGGTTGGCGTGCCCCCTGACAGCTTTGGTACCTGAAGCTGTGTGCATCTAGCCATCCAACTACATTTTAGTAACTTTTTGGAGAACAGAAGCATTTCTTACTAGTTTTTAATTGTGTTACTCTTAATTTGTATATAACACTAAGCTTTTTTTTGTTCTGAGCAGAAGTGCACTTACTACCCAGATAAACAGCTTTAAGCATTTATTTTGCACTGTACTGAAGATAATAGCATCTCATAAAACCTACCAACTTACCTACAACTACATTTGCCTCAATGTATCTATGCATAAAACTAATCTATTAAAATACACTACATTCGGTAAAATCAGTTGTGAAAGGGATCAGCTCAAGTTTCATTTTCAAATTTTATTGTCTTGATTTCTGAAGAGTACTGCAAAATTGTTCTAGCATTCAAGTTAGCCTACAATAATATTATGGATTAGGATGGAATCGGATGGAGAAGAAGACAGGCCTTAAAACTCTATCTAAGATACTCCTTCTATGGGTATGCTGGCCTTAAAACTCTACCTAAGATACTCCTTCTATGGGCATGCAGGCCTTAAAACTCCACCTAAGATACTCCTTCCATGGGTGCAGGAAACAGGACGGCTGTGTCTGTTCATTAGACCTCCAGCTATGACAATGCATTTGTCAGCTGGAAATAAAATCCTTAGAGGATGGTTATTTTTGTCTTTTTTTGTAGTAGGACAGCTGCAGAACATGGCTTTCATATACTCAGGCTAACACAGGATATCACTAAAGTAAAACAATACTTACAGTCAATGTGGAAAAAGAGATCTTACTTCATAGTAATGATATAATATATAATAATTAAATGATGTATTGTGCTAAAGGAAAAAAAGTTCTGAAATATGTTCTGTTCTCCATGGGGTCTAGGCAAAAACAGTATGTTGTACATTTATACTGAAACTGTGCAATTTCTGGCTGATACTTAGACATTTTAGGGTTTATAACATTACTTAGTAAATCTGGTAGACTGTACTCAGATAAGCCATACTGTGGAAAGGTACTGCACAGTGGCTGCAGTCTCACAGCTTTAGATGTGGGGCTTTGAATGCTTTGACTATGTGCAATTTGCATGCTATCTCAGTGTTTCTTCAGGCACTTTAATTTGCATTCACAGTGTGTGCCAATCAATAATCAATAATGCATAATCAATAATGTATCTGAAATCAGGGTTAAATAGAAGGCATACATTTTCTGTACCAGGCTGGTTCCCAGATTGATTGATACCTCATTGCTATTCAGCCAGTTCTGGACTGGTGGCTCTGTACAGTGAAAGGCACACTGGATATTTATGGAATATGACCACATTACTGAGTTTATTGTGGTGCCCAAATAACTGTAGGGTGTATACCCAGAGCCTAGTAATTCTTCTGTTATAAATTACTTTTTCTGTTTTCTAAAATGCCATAGGTACCAGACATACTTGTCCTTGTGTGTTTGGGTGTGCTGTTCTCATATAACACGGCATTTGCTCCAGCATGACCTCCTGCCCTGTGCCCTATACTGCCTGGAATGAGCTCCCAGCCCCAGTGACCCAGATCAGCATAAATTATGAGAACATGGGTAGATAATGTAATACAGTGTACTCACAACCAGCTCCTGAATGGGGGAGGAGGCTTATGTAATTGGGTTTAAATGGTAATTATGCTCTTCATTACCCAGTGTACAGTTTTGTTGTACATGTACAATGACAATAAAGATATTCTGTTGTACATGGTTTAATTGAATACATTGAAAAACTAGATTTGGGGTTTTCCCAGAACTAATCCCATTTATCATGCATTTAGGTTTTGGGCTTTTTACTGTGGTTGATCTGGCTCTGCTTCCTTTGTTCATTCTCTTTGCTCCAGTGTGATCATTACAAGAGAGGCATTATCTCTGGATCATCCTGCAAGCCTCTGTGTGAAAAGCGCACTCTGAAACTGCAGCACTGCTTGTCCTCCTCGCCTACTCATCAGGTATCCCATGGAAGCACTGCTTTAATCACAGGCTTTACAAAATGCACCATAGACGTTTAAAAGAAAAAAAAATCTAAATAGGCATACTAGAAATAACAATAAGTACAGAAAGATGTAGTAGTAGTAATAATAATAATAATAATAATAATAATAATAATAATAATAATAATAATAATAATAATAATAATAATAATAATAAT
>JAABNY020000119.1:14393869-14426573 GCA_015164015.2 Brevimyrus niger | reverse complement strand
ACTCCGGTTTCCCCCCACAGTCCAAAGACATGCTGAGGCTGATTGGAGTTGCTGAATTGCCCATAGGTGTGCATGTGAGAGTGACTGGTGTGTGAGAGTGCCCTGCGATAGGCTGGCCCCCTGTCCAGGGTTGTTCCCTGCCTCGTGCCCGTAGCTTCTGGGATAGGCTTCCGGACCCCCCGCAACCCATTAGGATAAGCGGTTTGGAAAATGGATGGATGGATGGATGGATAATAAATAAGACACAGGACATTAATCACCCACATTCTTGGTGAGAAACATTACCCCGTACCTCACCAGTCCCCATCTGCTTTCCAATCAGCAATTAAGTGAACATGAAAATCACTTCAACAACAATACAAGAGACAAGAATTTCATTATTCTCAGTCTGTAGCAACATCAATTGCTGGAATCATATTGTCTTGCAGGTGTACAATGGAGTTTGGAAGGAGAAGTCAGTGGTTATAAAGTGTGGACTTGAAGATGGCTCGAGGCGGGATGGGAGTCCAGACTCCGTGGTTCGACAGGAGATGGCCCTCTTCAACAAGCCAAGCAGGGGCACCTCCATGGACGAGTTTCGGGAAATGCTGCAAAATTTTCTCAAGGTTTTCTCTCTTGTCATTTCCACAGGAAATGTAAAAACAAATGTTATTGATTTTATTCCTGATCTTTCAAAGTTAAACATGCAAATTTTTCTGTAATTTAAAAGTCAAAGGTTTTGCTTTCTAATGCAAGACTGCTATTTAATTTGGTCAAATTTAGTGCCAACAGTGTAAATACAGGTTTGATTTCTGTCTTTTCATCAATATTGCAGGAAAATCTCGGGGACCACTCCTCACTTGGAATTTTGGTAAGTCATATCATGGACCTAGCTGATGTCAATCAAGATGGAAAGGTCTCTCTGGCAGAGGCAAAGTCTGTGTGGGCACTGCTGCAAGTCAATGAATTTCTTCTGATGATGGCTTTGCAAGAGAAGGAGCACACCCCAAACCTGCTTGGCTTCTGCGGAGATCTGTATGTCACAGAACAGGTGGGCCACAGTGCGCTCTACAAGTTGGAGATTCCTCCTTATCTGCAGCCACTGGTTCCCACTGTCCTAAGTACTACTATAAACCAATGGCTAGCCCCAGCCTGGCCCCGGCGAGCTCGAATTACAATCGGGCTCCTGGAGTTTGTGGAGGAAATCTTCCATGGCTCTTACGGCAGCTTCTTCATGTGTAACGCGAGTCCGTGGCACGTGGGCTATAACGGGAAGTATGATTGTAAGATGGCAGACCTGCGTCACGTAGCGTCTGAGGTGGCAGTACGGAACTTCCTGAAGGGTCGCCACTGCGAGTCAAACGCGGACTGCACCTATGGCAACGACTGCACTGCCACCTGCGACAGGTTGATCAAGCAGTGCAACACTGAGGTGGTGCAGCCTAACCTGGCCAAGGTGTGCAGGTTGCTCCAGGACTACCTGCTGTTCGGTTCTCCTTCAGACCTGCGTGTGGACCTGGAGAAGCAGCTACGCACCTGTGTGACACTCAGCGGCCTCGCCAGCCAGATGGAGGTCCACCACTCGCTTGTCCTTAACAACCTCAAGACCCTGTTGTGGAAGAAGATCTCTGACACCAAATACTCCTGAGGCTGAAAAAAATAACTACTGGTAAAAGACGACTTGATGTGGATATATTTGACACCTGCATATTAGCGGCTTTCCCTTATTGAAGAAGCAGGGATTTACTTTTAAGATATGGGGCATTGACTATTAAATTACCAAGAAATACTTCTATGCCAAACTTAAGACAAATAACTTGCGCTTGAATTCCACATAACATATGGATATGTTTATGTCCTGCATGTTGCAGAGGATGGAAAAAAACTCAGATCATTTACAAGTTATCATTATTCATAGATTACGTCTGTGCTGTTAGTAGGTACAACTTTTTCTCAGGTCTGTGAATGACTTGTCGAGATGTAACACAGGCTGTAATTAACAAAACAAGACCACTAGAACCTCAAAATAACCAAGGGCAAAGCATTCCTTGGTGGATTGGGTGGTGTTGTGGTCCTACTGCAAATGGTTGGGGGGAAAAGACGAAAACATTTGTATGCTATTACGTGCCTTTTGTGCACAAGCTAATTTTGATAAAAATTAGGTAAATGCATTTGTCGGCAAGAAGTAACCAGAAGTCTGAGCTATTGTTTTATGGCACTATAAATAGTGTTTGGTCAAGGTTTCGTAATTATCCGTGTCTGTTAAGCTTTTTAAAGAACTGCTTAAAAAGTAAGGACTTAAGGCAGGGGTGGCCAATCTTATCCTAAAGGGCAGGTGTGTTTGCAGGTTTTTGGGGTAACCTTTAGGTTAGCTATTCAAACCCAGGTGTGAGGACTCTTCAGCCAATCAGTCTTCTAATTAGTGATCTAATTAGGGAGTTGCAGCGAAAACCTGCATATGCACTGGCCCTTCGCCGATAAGATTGGCCACCCCTGCCTTAAGGTAAAACATCTCTTTTTATAGGAACATTTTTATTCTCAGTCCCTGTATTAATGCAATACTGTATGTGGAAGGAAAATTCATATTGCCACTTGTGATATGAGAAGGTATCACTGCAACTCTTTGTCTATTGGTTTTATTTCTCAATATTTTATTGTGAAATGCATAACAAAAATATGTCATTGAAATCCAACAAGTCTGCAGTGTTAGTGGATTTATTTAGTACAGGTCATCTGTGAGAATGACTTGTTTCCTCATATAATCAGTAACAGTTTTTAAATCTAAGCCACAAATTCAACTTTAAATACCAGCTCAAAGAAAGAACACTGCAAACTGTATACTGGTTCACCAAGTTTTAGGAGCAAGTTTTAAAAATTGGTCCAGCATCTTGAATACCAAATCACAAAATCATTTCAGATCCTCTGTGTTCAGCTGCACCATGGAACAATAGCTGAAGTGTGTTCCAAGTAAGGGGATCCAAACCCTGGCTTGGGTTCTAAGGTACAGTATCAGAAGGTTTCCATTCTAGTTTGCAGCTTGACCAGGAACTGCAAATCTAACAGTATACGTGAATAAAATCAGTGAAAGCAAAGAGACAAGACAAGTCTACAAGCATTACATGGACGGTGTATCCTGTCAAACATTACAAGCAGCTTGATATAGACTAGGTTAACAAAACAAATGTACTCCAGTTTCTGAAATAAAGCACACCCCAGAAATGTGCGTGTATATATAGCACAGTAAAGCTTCAGAAAACTGCCAATACAAATTTGTAGGGCTGCTACTAATTAGCCAACACAGACCACGATGTTGACATCAATATTTTAAAAAGCGTACACTGTTTGATGTATACATTGGGGGAGTTTGAGCAATGGCGGATTTAGCCAAAATTGTGCTTGTGCTAACCTTGCTGACAGGACTTCTTACCTGTTCAGATAAATGTTGAGTCATTCTCATAATATATTGATCAACACAGGCGTCGGAATGTGCGCCATGGTTTTCAACTTAACAGGACTGGCAATTAGGCTTCTGATTGGCTAACATGGCAGAGTCGTAATGCCGGTTTTTAAACCTAAGCCACAAATCTAATATAATGGTTAGTTATAATGCCACCTGTTTTGGCATGCTCTTGACAATGCATTTTAGCGGTTTCATGTGGACAGAAATATTTTAGGAGGACAATGTTGGTGTGGATGGGGATTTATTTATTTTTTAAATGGAGGAGGAAAAAGTAAAAAAAAAAAAAATACCTGTGTAAGTGTGGACAAGGCACAAGTGTTTGAGAACACGTTTAAGCTAAAATCTAGGCTTATTCTATGTGGATTGATGATGCCAATGTGTTTGTGCGCATGGGGCTTGTTGGGACCAGTGTTGCTATTGTAAACTAAAACTGGAAGGAAAAGGGACACTACATAGGAAAATTAGTGAACTGAAATTTAAAAAAAAAAAAAGATTAAAAAGTGTCACTCTAATCAGACAAAAATTGTGCCACACTACCATCTTTTTAGCTTATTCCAACTTCTTTTAAAAGATATTACCAACCAATTTTTTTTTTAAACCATGATACGCCAAATAAATACAGATCACCAACTTTCAGGCATCACAATAAGTACTCTTATTTTAAACATGCTACCAAATTGCTTATTGAATTGTGGGTGAAAATAATGTCTGTATAGTGCCAAAAATCTGCCATCCATTATGTGAAACACAAATAATTTTATTACAAATGAAATGGTACATTTCCTGGAAGAAAATTTAGATTTTTTAATAGATCTAATCGACCAAAGTAAACCAGGGCTACGTCTACGCTCAGTTCCTAAATGAATAGTGCCAGCCCTACAAATTGGCATTGCAATGCAAATTTCAGATTTGTTTGCATTTCATATTGCACACACGATAATTGTACAATTAAATGGTAGTAATTTAAAAACACAGGGTACTGCATAATTTTGAAATTGTGCTCCAAAATGAAGTTCAAGGCACTGTTAGCTTTAAAGGACATCTGTATATTAAATGCTTTAGCCTTGTATTTACATTTCCACACAAGTTAAAAGATACAAGGCTAATACAATTACAACATTACACTGTTTTAATGCAACAATAAATACCAAACTTATAACTTGGTTTACATTGGGGGGCGGGGAGTACTTATTCCCTTGGAAAATTTACAGAAGATCTAAAGGCATTGGCCAACATTGTTGGAACAATACACACACAAACCTGTCCCTCAGTGCCGTCACTCGATTGTGCAAAGCCTTCGATTGTGTGCAAAAATGACACTCGAAACAGCGTTGATTTATACTTTATTATAACACGAGTCAGAATTACATGATTATATAGTACACAGAAAAATACCCCAAGTTAACCAGCATCCTACCAAAGATTCTGAAGTGCTCACCACCCCATATTTAAACTACACAAGAATCATGGCTGTTAGTACGATCTTCAAAGCTGACATCAGTTCACATTATACAGATAAATTACTTGGGGTAAATGAACCATTAGTCTAATCAAATTTAGTGTTCTTCAATGGGATTTAAGTACAGCATAATTGGAAGGGTCTTCCATTCAAATACCCCACCCATTAAGAAAATACTGGTGGATTTACATGGACTTCTTACCTCAAGTCCTTGAAAAAGACTGCAGACATCAAGCCTCATCCCTCCACCTGTTAATTTCAGATTAATTTAGGCCTCCCAATGAACATTTAACACATTGATTCAATTATGCCACCCACTGAGGAAAAACAACTGCTCAGCATTTTGTGCTCAAGGATAACATTCAAAAACTTATTTGCACGCAGCCTGACCATGTCTTAAGCAGAAATCCCACGACTAGCTGTATGGCTGCAAGTCATTCTGAGCACCCATAAAATCCTGAGTGCTGTCTGTAGTGCCAGCCACTCGCTCTGCACCACCAACTGACACAGACGTGACACCTAGTCACACTGCACAGCCTCTAGGGGGCAGTCCAACTGTAGGGTGAGGGAAAAAAGCAAAACTCACCATAGCATTGTAGCAACGGGGGGGGGGGGGTCCAAAAACCAGACTCATGGCTGACTGAACGCGACATCTAGTGGAAAAACCAATGCATGAGCAGGACACATCGATAACACAGTCAACATGAAGACTCATGGGGCGCCTGGAAACGGACAATAAAAGGTTACAGCCCTGATTTTAATAATTCCACAACACAGCATGCATCTACCACAGGTACAACCGTACCTCAGGGAAATGGTGATGTTCTGCAGGCCAACCAAAATTTACGCCGAGTTTTTGTTTACACATTCTGTAGTGTAAAGACTTATCCTTATCAGCAGGTAATTATTAAAATTAGTAGTCCTGCTTAAATCTTTATGTACCCAGCTACACAAAACCAAAACACTGGGGAGAGAAAAAAAATAAAATAAAAATTGAAGCAACAGAAACTGCAGAAATAAAGCAGAGGTAACATCTGTCACTAGAGGTGAACCGATCGAATATTCAGATTGGCACAGATCCAGACTATTTGAATGATCGGGAATGAGTGTGTTTTATGCTTTTTAAACGTACACAGGTCGGTGCCGACCCCAACACGATAACAGTTGATACAAAACACGAAAACAGCAGAAACGCATTACAGATATATATGCAAGAACATGCATGTGTGTGTTTAGATGCATGTAGGGCAAAAAGAGACACTTCCAGTGTGTTCTTTACAAAGATATTTTCTGCAGTGGAAGCACGATGTGTTTGTCTTTCTGTCCTTATTGCTAGGGCAGACCTGACACCTCTTCCTTTTAGAATCTGGTGGCCTCGGTGAGGCTGTGGCTTCGGCTGAGGAGGATGCGGGCGCCGACGCCCTTCGTCTTGCCGACGGCGCGCTGGGTGAGCTCTGGAGCTGCCTGACCAAGGCTGCAGCAGCTGGGTCTCGGGGAACCCGTTCCCTTCGCTGTATGTGCGCCTTGACCAGAGAATTTCCTAGCTCCACAAGAAACAGTCTCCGCTTGTGTTTTTTAGTCGAGTTCCACGCTAGGTGGATGTGGGTCCACAACACAAATGCATTGTATGCAGACACATCCAGGATATTATAAAACACAACCATTGGCCATCTCTTGGTCATTCGCTGGCAAGTGTAGGTGGCAGTCAGCTTGTCCAGGTTGTCCACTCCTGCTTTGTTTTTATTATAGTCCAGAATAATTATGGGCTTTTTGTCACTTCCTGATGACACAGCTGCGTCTTTGTGGAAAGTGGACATAAGTATCACATTCTGTTTTTTTTTTGGACAATATGAAACAATAGTGGTGGTGTCTGTAAAAGCAAATTTTGAAGACAGTGGAGCCCTGTTCTTCACCTGCAAAATTTCAACGGGGAGCTCAGGTTTATTTTTTCTTACTGTGCCTACCATGGTAAGTTTCCTCCTGAGAAGCTCTTGTCCAAGGTCATAGCTGGCAAAAAAATTGGCACACGTGATATTATGACCCCGCAGTCCAGTAGTCATATCGAGGACTACACGTTTCTCATGGTTCTTCTCAGGGATGCCGCTCGCAGGTTTGCCTGTGTGAATCTGTAGATTCCATGCAAAGCTGGTTTTTGCATCACAGACTGCCCAGAGTTTTATACCATATTTGCCAGGTTTACTGGGCATGTATTGCCGGAAGGGGCATCTTCCACGGAAAGGGACAAAACGTTCATCTACCGTTACATCTGGCCCAGGGTTGAACGTCAGTGAAAGACGCTTCACCCATCTCTCCCAGACATCCCTTATGGGAGCAAGCTTGTCAGATTCCGCTTTAGTGTCTCTGTTGTGAAATCTGAGGACTCTCGTTATCATTTGAAAAGTCTGAAGTGACATTATTGCCCGGAAAATATTTCTGCCCGTCGACACATCCCACAGACTTTCAGAGGCCTCATTGCGGGATCTGTACACTCCAAGAAGAAGAAGAACACCGAAATAAGCATCCAGGTGTTCCTTATCAATGTCATGCCACATGTCGCCGTAGACTTTTTTTCCTTCCAGGTTCGTCATAGCCATGATTACTTTTTTTAGTGACAACGGCATAAACAGATCAAAACAAGTCTTGATGTCACTTACTCTCGTCAAAGCAAACCTTGTGATCCCGAGGGTCTTCTTGATTTTCTCCGCAGCTGTCCTACCACTTACATCGGGAGGTATGGAGCTCCAACAGATGTTGCCAAATTCGGATTCGACTGTGGGAGCAGCTTCGGCACCGGCAATGACTTCCTCAGACTCATCAGGCGCGTCTGTGTCTTCTGATTGATACTCCACTACGTCTTCCTCCTCAGAAACCTGCTCATCCATATCACTGTACTGCTCTGTCTCCTCTGCCACATTTTCAGCCAAGACATGATCCATTTTCACAGACTGCAAACTGGAGATGTGTACTCCGTAACTCACCAGCTCTTAACTGAATTGGTCATGTGTTAACTGGCATGTCTGGACATGCCTTGCCTTTGGGTATTTGTTTTGCTTGCTCGCCCAGAGAGAGAGACCATGTTAATGGGTTGACAGTGTGCTTATGATTTCAGTTTGGCCACTAATTATTGTTTTATAACCTTATTTTTAAACAAGGACAAGACCAAAACACCATAGCAGTTATAATCTTAACCAGAGTATTTATAATTTAGTAAAAAAAATGTTTAAAGAGGTTCCTGACAAAGTAAAAAAAAAAAAAAGCCTTCATACAGTACACAAAGTTATGTGAAGCGTTAATGCGTTTCAAACTTAAAAACGGGTCGATGCCAACCCTAACACCACCTACTTATGGGTCAAAGCCGCAGTAGATTTCAGCTTCCTGGCTGGTAAAACTCCATCTACAATCAGAAGCAGAGAATACATTTACTACCAATTACAAGAATTGAAAGCATTTGTAACGAGGATTTACATGCATCACGTATCTTCGATGTCGAGCTAACAGTCATGCGGAGTTCCCATTCATTTAGGAACTGAGCGTAGACGTAGCCCTGGTTTACTTTCCGCCAACTAATGAAGCAAATGCGACACCGAAAATCGCACTGCAACGCCTCTAGTGGCGGATTTCATAAATTTACGAGTGTGAAAAAATAAAAATCCAATTCATCAATCTTTATCCATCCATCTTGTACACCAAACGTTAATACATTAGTATTTACGATATATAATAAACGGCACCAAATGCCTGAGAATTCTAACTATATGGGTAATTTCGCCCAAGTTAGTGAACAGGCAGGAGGGCTAGCATGAGTCAGCCAAGATTTAAAGTCGGATTGCGCGCATAATTAAGTGTAGAATGTGTATATTTAACATCGTGTTTTACAGAACTGCTTAACAAAATAGTTAAGGAACCGCACATGACAGCAACCCCACATGTTTAGCGGATAAAGAAAATTCAAACTAACCTCCACGCGCAGTCTCCGCTGGAAAGAGGACGGCAGCTTCTTTACATCACATTTTATACTACATGGACTACGGCAAGCGTACAGGACAAACCGTACAAAGCGATTAACCCTTCGGCGACCGTGACTTGTATTAAATGCTGTCCCGCCAAATTTGACTTGCTAAGAAAATGTTAGCAAGACAAATATCCGGCATCGAAATGCAAACTAATATTCTATACATCTATGCATTTCAGAACTATCTTATCACAACAACATGTATTTACCTGGTTTTTATACGTGATGCTATGTAATCACACACCAGTTGCTAAAACCATAGCACCACCTGTTGCTTTACTTAAGGGGTGCCCAACTCCAGTCCTGGGGGGTGGAGCCCTGTGTAGCATAGTTCTTTTCCTGTTCCACCACAAATGATTCAGTTCAAGAGCTGTGTGTTAATTAGCACAAGGAGTTGAATCCGGTGTGTTAAATGAGGAGAAACCCAAAAATGTGCAGGGCTTTGGCCCTCTAGGAATGGAGTTGGGCACCCCCGGTTTACTTGTTTTTAATGTTACTTGCTAACATATTTCCTGGAAAATTCCTTCCCTGGAAAAACCGAATCTTCAAATGGCATTCAAAGAACTTTTGACTTGTCTGTCAAAATTAAATCATTCTCTCAAAACTATGTCATCTTTGTCTGAAAAGTAAACACTTTTGGGTCACATACAAAGCCAGTTAATACACAAAAACTACTGAGCAGTCATTACACAAAAATAACAAAAAAATAAATAATGACAATGATAACAATAAAGTGTTCATTACATGGCAGGAAACAAAAACTTTGCTTGGGTCTTTTGAATGTTTACATATATAATTGATTGTAAAGTATCAGTAGTAGAAAAAAAGATAGCTGTTTATTATAAGCAATGTCTGATCAAAGCATGTAAAATACTTTTTAGTAATCATACAGTTTACTGCAGGGATCCTCAACTATTTTTCCACGAGGATCAGATTTTGTTAGCAACATTATAAAGTTAGCAAAATGGGGGTGGGGGGTTGATCCAGTGGTCCAGATTAAATGATATTTTCTTGCGGATGCCTGTAGGAGACCCCTGGTATACAGTATGGTACATGTATGATTGTCTGCATTGATTATACTGTAACACTGTAGCAAGACTAAGGATTAGTGTTTTAGCAATTCAGAAAAATTGCAATAGCAATAATCACAAAGTCATAAAGGAGATGTGGCTAAGGTCACTTTGTTGTTTATTCTTTGGAATGGCTGTCAGTAGCGTTCTTGCCTTGAAGCTTCAGACCTGTGGGTTTGAATAATTCCAGCTACCTACTGATTCTTGATAGTGTTCATCTGTGTAATACACTTGCCCTTTTAAATGACATTTATCTGTTTCTGTACCATTTATATTGCTATAGAAGAAAATACCAGAATGAAGCAGATACTAAAATTTTCCATTACAAGTAGCCTAAATGAATGGTTCACATAAAAGCCAGCATCATCTTTTTGTGTATACATTATAGAATATTTTTGAAAGCTCCTGTCTGACAATTGTGTGACATGAGAATATTACAAAAAAGGCACGGTATTAGTCTCCTATGATCAGCTAATTTGCAAGTCTCCTGAACTGGACCTCTAACAGCAAGAAGTTCAAGTGAGTTTCTTGTAATGGTGTAGTTACCATTGCCAAAATTACTTTTACTTTGAATTGCAAAAAAGAAGTTTGTCTTAGCCACACCAATCTACATGTAGTAGTAACTGTCAACCGCATTATCAGCGCCCAAAGATTTGTAAACTGTGGCTATGGATTTACCATTCACACCCATACTTTTGTAATGCGTACATGTGGTTTTATAAACTGTGTGCACGGACGTGTATCTGGATTTTTTTCTTCAGAGAACATGGATGAGTACAGAGCCCCTTAGTGCAAATCTAATTATAAATCAGGAGCACAGACTAATACACAAAGCTTTTTTTTCCACATCTGACACTAGGGGGCTTCATTCAACAGGATAGAATTGTAGGGTTGTGGTACATTTTTCCCAGTGCATCCTGTTGTACTTCAAGTAGACCGAACCCTACTGCACAAAATTCAACAGTTTTAGTTCAACCAGATGTATTTATTGTTCTACACACAAGTGTACATAAATGTTTTCATTCAGGACATTTCATCAGCATGCAGGTCACTGCAATTTTTTTGAAGATATATACTCTAAATGGGTAATAAAACAAGCCCACATTATGTGCAGTAGGTCAAAGTTGCCAATAAAAAGCAAAACACATGTAATTTAACGGGACATGAAAGACAAAAGGTATTGGTTATAGGCATTTTAGGAACCTTAAAATTTATAAGCAAAGTTCTGGCTTACACAAATATAAGCACATCCTTTGTGTAACTATATAAAATAAGATGAGGATGTTATTTTATATCCTTGTTATTTGCAAATATTCCTTCCCTGATGACAGAGTAGCTGTTGATAAATGTTGGAATTTTTTTGCTTGTTCTAGGAACGCGGTTCTTCGGAGCCTGGGCTTACGAAACCATGCAGCAGATTCATCTGCCTCCTTTTGTCCTTGGCACGGTTGATGGTCATCTTGAAGAGCTTGCAGTAGAGCTCCACTGCACAAGGAGTGTCATCATTGCCAGGGATAGGGAAGGTTACTAGGCTGGGGTTACAATTGGAGTCCACCACCCCAACAGTGGGGATATTCATCTTAGCTGCATCGCGAATAGCTACATGCTGCTGGAAGACATTATTTAGAGTGGAGAGGAAGATGATGAGGTCAGGAAGACGCACGCCTGGGCCGTACTGGATGGGTGCGTTAGTGAGCAGCCCGCCTCGCCAGAAGCGTGTGTGAGCATACTCCCCACAGTCTCTTGCCATGCTCTCAACCAGGTGACAAAACTGCCGGCGTCGACTGACAAAGAGGATCACTCCCCCCTGGTATGCCACATGCGCTGTGAAATTCAGTGCTTGCTGCAGCAGCTCCACAGTCTGATCCAGGTCAATAATGTCCTGATCCAGCCGGCAGCCAAACAGATACGGCTCCATTAGCCTGCAAAGTTAGCAAGAAAATTTCAGACTTATGTCTGCCAATAAAGTATCGTATCATATTACATGTCAACATCATATCTGAATATGAGCAAATAAACACCCAATCTGTTTTTTAAACACTTTATCATAACAACAGCTTACAACAGCTTTGGCTATTCTAGAAATTCAACAAACAATGTATCATTTTGAATTTGCAATGTTTAAAGTACAATAAATCTTAAGGCTTCATTTCCAGAGTGACAATATACTAAATAATTGGTTATGGAAGATGGATAAAAGGATGAACTGAAAAAGATACAAAAAGAATGCATAAAGTATTACTATACCTATGTCTGCAGCCTTTTTTATGGCCAAGGTGAACCCTGGCCTCAAATAAATCCTTCAGGGAAATAAGTTCGGACAGGCGGAAGAAGTCCGGGTGGCTGAGAGGTTGAGTGAGAACTCGATTTTCACCTAAAGGCAGGAATAGGAATAATATGAATGCTACATAAATAAGTGGAACTGTAGCGTATTAGTTCTTGTCTACAGATATTTGCAACATATTTCAAATTTTATGAGATGAACACAAGAACATGCACTCATGCGCACCTGGGATGTCATTGTGAACAGTCTGAGCGGCCGCCGCACTCGCGTATAGTCGACGATGGGCGTTGATGTCAGACAGTCTTGCCGATAGCCGTGCTGGACGGCCGAACCTCCAAAACACTGAATTAAGCACAGACCACAGGCATAATCGTTTTATATATGTAATCATTTTTTTGTCACAAAACCCAAATAAATGTCACCGCTAACTGGCGTTAAAGCACCCTGATCATAACCAAATCAGTTGTCACTTAAACGCAAATAAACGCAAATAATAGTACTTTACCAATATACACGGTGCGTAATACAACATATAAAAGCATAGTAAAATTAAAATCGAACAGTTCCATCTCACCTTTAACAAGCTTTCCAGTCGCCATGCTTTCTCGAGTCGCCGGCCCAATCGGATCTAAGTGCAAGGCTTGTCGGGAGTTGATGTCATTGGTGGACCAACAGGGACGCAAAACGGGCAGTAGTATATGAGTTCTATTTGTCATATAAACTCAACTTCCCACAATTCTTTGCATCGTCTAGGTTAAAGTGCACGCTCCAAAGCTTTATTTCTATACCTCAACTGCAAACGAAAATGATGTTTAAAATACAAACGTATATATTTGTTTATATACAGACAAAAATTTTGCACTTCCATAATAACAGAAACAAGGCTATAATATTTATTATAAAATATTTAAGAGAGGAAAAATTGAATATATTTCCATATTTTGTGAAATAGCTGTTATTTTTATTCTTAAATGCATGATGCATTTTTCTACAATGTACTAAGTTTTAAACCTAAAATGTCCAGCCGAGTCATCATCATACATGTCATTGACTCCAGATGTAGTGGGAGCTATAAAGCACATTGCATCTTAAAGTTAGTGTCATGGCTCCCTAAACATCAAGACATCAGAGGTAGGCTGAGTTTTCAGGTGCAGTTCCAAGGTTTTCTGGTCCCTGGTCCCAGAGATCCCTAAGAAATGAATCACTCTGGTACACTCAGAGCCAGGGATAACTGTCAGGACTACCATTTGCCCACAAGAGGGCAGTTGTAAAAATAAAATGGACATATTGAACTGTTTATTAATGTGCGAAATGGCCTTATTTTATTTGTGCAGTGAGGGATTTTTTCAAGGGTTTAGAATGCTTTTTCTAAAGCAATTGATTTATTCTAATCTGAAAAATGTAACTGTGTGTTATATTTTTAAGCAGCATTGTAATTTTTATCAATTCTAGTTCCACTGACCCATTGTTTATAGCATAATTGATTGTTTTGATTAAGCTATGGTTTTGAATCTTGTTAAAATCAATACATAATTAAGGAAATGTCATATTTGTTTCACTTAATCCAATTCACTTGCCTAGTAAAAGGTAGCCTGTATCTCATCTTAAGTAGCACAGCCTGAAGGAAACACCAGTCCATCCCAAGAAACATGCAGTGTTATTAGATACTCATTCACTCATACAAGTGTAGGGAGTACATGCAAAAACTATACACACTGGGACTCAGACTGTGGTCCCTCTTTTTTATTTGTTTGGGAACATAAACCTACAGTATGAACTACAGCCTGGTTTGATATTACCATAAAAAAGAAAACTAAGGCAAATTAATCCATATAAAGGGCAATTTTATTTGATAAATTCTGGTGGTAATTTTAAGTGCCACCTAAGCTCCACTTGCATGTCTTGTTCAGTTAAATGCATTTAGCTAACATTTTTCATCAAATAATAAAATAAATGTATTAGTAAAATCAATTAAGCTAAAATAATGTAAACTCCATGCTCATTTTAAAGCAGGTGTAAATGAACAATTAAGGATTCTCTCCTCTCAGATTATTATGATGCAATGTGCTTTATATTACAGGAAAATACATGTAAAATATCCTTCAGCCTCCATCACTCCTAATGAAATAAGATAATTTATTCTGAATCTGATCTTGACCTTTTTGGAGGCTGAATTTTCAATCCATTTTGAGCAGGATTAGCCTACTCAAATTTATGAGGATTTCTCCATTATATGCAATCCATGCACAACTGTTTAATCGTCGGTGAAGTCATTATCAACATTTTAGTATAATTTCACTCTTTATTTGACAGCTGCTCTTTAAAGATACATACATTTTTTTTCTCCTCAAACAGGGAAAAGGGGAAAACTTTTCTTGCAAAATATTTATGAAAACTGGCAATGCACAGCATGGTCAGTAAAGTCTCTTCTTTTGTATAAACAAAAATAAATAACATTTTTTTTCACATTAGGAATTCAAAAAAAAGGTTTGCCATACACATAGCACAACAAATGAATGATTAAAAACTGTTAATGAAAATCAGTGGGACAGAGAGGTCAATTAATTCAATGCACAAAGGAGTTGCTACCCATCAGCTGATCTCATATTGCTGTTCTGCAAAAACAGCAATAAATTACAGTATTTTTTACATAAAAAGAAGAAAGGCAAGCACTGCCAGACATTGCTCAACATAAAATGATGGAACAATGGAAAAGACAGCCCGGCTGATTTTGCATACCATTACCAGTTTAAACCAGTAACAAGGATACTTTTTACAGCTAGTTGTATATCATTCGATAGCAGATGGATATTGTTATGGAGGAAGAAGAAAATTCATTGTGTACAGTCTGGTAAGAAAGTGAATGGATGTCAATGACTGTTCTAACCCATCCAGATTAATATACAATTAAATTAGAAAAAGTAACAGCGAGAAAAGTTAATATGGAAGAGTTATTATGGAATATGGAAATGCCAAAGGACAGCTGAAGAAGTCCACGCCTGACTCCTTTGGAGTGGTTAACAGAACACACAAATACAAACATACACCTGTACCCCCAGACTGTCCAGTTTTGTTTAATGATCTCTCAAAGGCTTAAATGACTGGAGGTGTTTGGTAAAAATAAGATCAAAACGAGTACTAAAACTCTTCTACTAAAGAACCAATCAGACACGTCTTCTTCCAGGGAGTTTCCTGGATGTTCCGGGCCATGATAAAGACGATCTTAACACAAATCTGTGCACAAACTTTTAGTGTACCACAGAAAGAGAATTTCACAGTGGTTATTTTCATTGGAGTGGCCTCTTGTTCCCAGAAGACCATGTCTCTACAGAATTCATTCTCCATTTCACTACTCATTTATAAATGCTGTTGTCAGCCCCAACCCATATGTCTTCAAGCTGTGTTGTTCTTCTGCTCTGGCATCAGTGAATTCAACATTTTCCCAACAACAGCTGGGTAGTTGTTTACTTGCATACAAACAGAAAAAGTAACCTCAGACAGCAAGATTAATTGAAGTCACTGCAAGTAGAATTATTTCTAAAAGCTTAAGTAGGTAAGAAATGTGGTAACAGCACAAGAAATTGTAATATTGTTCCATAATTTGTATCGTGATGGCAATCATTCTATTTAATCAGACCAATATTCAACTACAATTTCTAGGTACCAGTTCTATTTTTTGTAGCACCCTTTTCATTATTAGTTATTAGTTTGTACTGTGGCTATTTTCCCCCTCTGTTATATATTGTACATAAGGAAACCTTCATTTTACCAGCCAAGTATAACATAAATGTACATTATTGGTCCTTTGATAAGTTCAAGCATACACTTATAACATATGCAAAAAACACATGTAAGCTTTTTAGACATATACCGGACTACCAACCAAAGCATGATTGTTATACATAACACAAGATGTATAAAAAGAAACCTCTCATGAGAATATGCTTGTTTAAACAAAAACTAGACAGTGAATCAGTATCAAAATCTTATTTATATTAGAGTGACAGTGGCATCCAATCTAGATTCCACCCTTTACAAGATTCAGTTCAGCATGACAAAAAATGTTTGTAGCTGCTTTGACAACACTATAGTTAGTATGCTATACTACTTTGGCAATACATACATTGGTAACTATACAGCAAAAACCTGTGTGGATTATAAATTATTGTACTACATAGAACATAGTTCTGCACAAAAGCTCTCACAGTTTGCACACTGAAAATATCAACTGTTATTTGGTCTGCGATACTGTGGAGTAAGAGTGTCTCAAACTCCTGGTGAGCCACGAGTACACAAGTTGTCATAGTTTCAGATTGCTGCATTTCACCATTCAATGAAATTTCTCTGTATATTTTTCATTTGGGGCATGGACAGAACAAATGGGTATTAGCAGTTATCAATTACAGTGGAATGGATTGTACTGAAATCTAGTATGGAAGTAGCCCTCTAGTACATTGCACAAAAGCCCATTTTACACATAGACATGGGACAGTATGTATAGTCAATGTGCCATCTGTTTTTGGAAAGAAAAAAAGCATGAATAGCATGAGAGGGGTTACTGACTAATGGGGTCTTTTTGAGTTCTGAATACTAAAAAAATCTAAATATTTACAGTATCACCTTAATATGTGTGAACATGTTTAAATAACCCTTGAAATGTAAAAATATACAAAAAAACCTGTACGACACTTATTTTGTAATATTTCTTGCAATCCAAGTATGAAAGTGCTGAAATAAATGAACATCTCAAAAGAAGGCATTCCAAAGGTTTACTGTAATGGAGAAACCCAAAATAATATGTAACAAAATGCACTCACAATCCAGGATGCTGATTCTGACTCTGATCTGACCTCTGATCAGCACTCATTTTCTCCTTACTTAATTCAAAACTGTTCTCCACACAATCCTTCCTTTCCTCTCTCACCTGCTCTCCTTCCACTTGTTTCCTATCTACTGCTTCTCCATAACAATTCCTCCCATCGTCTGCCCCAATCAGATCCCTATTCCTGACCTGAACACGAAAGAACTCATGGGGTTCTTCTTTGGAGAACGTCACAGGGTCTTTCTCAACTTGCACCATGTTCTCCAACAGAGAGTTGCCTTCCGGATGGCCCCGGTCTGATACAGTGTCCTGCTTGAATAGCCTGTTAGGCAAACAGGTGGAATATGGAAGGCTGGCAGGTGAAGCGGTTTCAGGGGAATGCTTGAAAGGGTTCATTAATGTGTTCTTGCACATGTTCTCAGTGTCACATGTTAATGGGCACGAGTTACACGCTTCCTTTGCAGATGCGCTACCTTTATCTTGATGCTTGATGACTGCAGTTTGCAAATTGGTTGCACTGGTCATATTGACACTCCTATCGCTATGTGGGCTGAGTTCGCTATAGCAGAACAGGTTCTGACTCTGTGACTGAAAAGCCGTCGTTTCTGCGGAGGGCATTACCTGATTTATCGGTCTGGCTTCTGTAATACAGTTAGAGGTGAAATTCTGTTCTGATTTGCACCTTTCCATCTCTGGCCTACTACTCGGAGTCCTATTCTCCTCCAAAATCATTATGCTTCTCTTTTGCATTTTAAGAGCATCCATTTCCCTACCTGCCTGATCACTTTTACTGGACTGAGAATAATAAAAATCAGGAGATGTACTTTGTAGCATCTGTCCATCTTGACTTCTGTCCTGTTCAGATCCGGATCTCTCAGAGAGTTCAAAATACGGAGCCTTTAACGTAGGAGAAATCTCAGCCTGCTGAGCCTCCAACGGCATACTCCTTTCCAGTGGGAAATCGGTAGTGCTGATACTCTTGTTTCTGAACTCCTCTGTACTTATGTTCATTGTGGACACCTTTGCCTTCTCCGCCAAGAACTTCCTGATCTCTTGCTCAATGCTGTCATCGCTGTCTACAGAACTACTGTCTTCCACTATTTGAGATGCACAACCTGTAAATGTTTCCACACCAGCTAGTTCTTGTGCATCACCACTTTTATCTAAATTAATGCAGGGTTTCACCTTCTTATTTATGAGTTTCGAGCTCATACTGCTCAATTTGCGTTTGGTACCTACAGCATGTTTAGATGTTTCATCACAGTTCTTGGGGATGGTACCGATTTTACTTTCAAGAATAATTTTCTTTTTCTCAGACTCCTCATGGGATAATTCCATAATACCAACATGAAACTTTTTCCTTGACTTTACCTTCTTGTCCTTTGTCTTCTTTCTCAGTCTTCTTTTGGTCTTTAGCAGATCTTTTATTGCAGCATCTAAATCTTCATCACTATCTAATGAGCTGCTCTTGTCTCCACTCTCTCCCAATCTATCTGCCGATATTGTTGATTCTGATACTTCATTTTTTACACTTGCTAAAGGCAAATCTCCTTCATTAAGCGCTGAACCATTAGCATTATTTGGATTCTCAGGATTGCACTTTTGGTCAGGATTTTTCAAAGTTTCTGCACTTGTTGTTGTCACATCATTTGCAACAGAAGCATCTATAATACTTCCAGAAGCTTGAAGACCAATGATTCCATCACACTGTGTCTCTTGTTCTGGACCCTCCCCCTTGGCAGCTTTAAAGTTGTCTTCCTTGCGTTTTCTTTTACGGGATAAAGTAGGCTTTAGCTTTTTGCTCTGTGGCGAGTCAGCATTGTTCTGCCAGAAGTCATCTTGATTTCTCTCATATTTTGTGTCAACAGGTTGCTGCTTATGCATTTGTGCCTTTGATTCAAGGAACTTTCTTATTTCCTGTTCAATGCCATCATCACTGTCAATGGAGCTATCATTACTTTTGTTATCAGACCAGTTAGGGCAGTCCTCAGTAGGTAAAGATGGAGACTCAATACACGGGTTTGAAGGAGATAAAGTCTCTTCAAAGGACCTAGGCATAACAGCTTTAGAAATGTCCAGTATAGCCTCGGCACACATAAGTTCGGCTGTTGTGTTTACCTTCAGTGGAAGTGGAGTCTCAAGAGGCAAAATAGGGTTATTCTTAAATAAAGACACCTTGTTGTCAAATGGTGTGTTGACTTGATCTGGAACCACAGCTGAAGGAATTGTACTTTTAGGCAGCTTCTCAGTAATCTTTCTTTTGGATGATTTTTGTTTTTTGAAAGCTTGATTACTAGGTTTTTCTGAACTCAGTGCAGCAGTTTTACCTACTTGGGTAGACTTAGGATGAGAAGGTTTAAAGGCTTTTGTGGTATGTTCATGCTTTTCCTTTTGCTTTTCCAGCTGGTAGTGCCGAATGGCTTCTTCAATGCCATCATCACTACTGGAATCGGACTCTTCTTTGGCTTGAAAGACTTTGGATGTTGTTCGGGAGCCTTCATGTTTCTTTTTCTTCTCCAGCTGGTAGTGCCAAATAGCCTCTTCGATGCCATCATCACTGCTAGATTCTGGTGTCTTTTCCTCTTTGACTGCTGGAGGAGGCTGAACGGTTTTGGACAGGGAAATCACGTCAGCTGTATTTCTGATGACTTGAGCCTTGTTGACATTGGTTCTGTTAATAGACAGACTATTCCCATCATGCTTTTCCTTGTGGAAAGGATTTCTTTCCATAGCCATTGAGTAGCTTGCTTTCAGATTTTTTGGAGCATAGTTATTGGCAGTTAGGATTTTACTCCTATCTAGATATTTCTGCGTTTCTGATGAGGGAAAGTTTCTTTTCAGCTGCTTGGACATCTGCAGTGGACTTGTGTCTAACTTCATGCCCTGTTTGGGGTCACCCTTCTCCTTCAGATACTCTTGAATTGCTTCCTCAATTCCTCTGTCCACAGAGTCATCGCTATCAGAATCCTGGCTCTGGGATTCAAACTTTAAGGCCTCTGTATTTTGTTTCTGTGTTCTGCCAACGCTCATTGCCCCCCTCTGTCTTGCCTTCTGTACAACATGGCTTGTCTTTCCATTGTAACCAGGGGCCCGGGGTTCACCTGTCTGGAGAGTTCCACCATTCTCCTCATTCATGTTGAGAGAGGACTGGGTGCTTCTTAGGCTGTCAATAATCATCTGGACTTTCCCAGGGATCAGAGTGCTAGTGGTTGATGTGACACTGCTTGAGTCATCAAAGCACGAGGGCATGCTAAAGCTGCTAGCAGGACCGTAGGATCTCCATTCTGTATGCATTGCAAATGCAGGCAGAACATTCTTCAGGAACATTCTAATGTGCTTGAGTTGGATGTTGTCATTCCACTGATATTTTAAGCCATATCTGCACCCTGAAAAACATTTAAAAAGTACATAATTTGTCAGTATTAATTTACTTACAAACACATATACACACACGTACACGCATAACAAAATATGATCATGCCAAGTAACTTTTGACCTTTTAATTTCAAAATGCAAACGAGAAGGCAATACATACAATTCAGGTAATGTATCAATTAATTTTACCTATATGTGTAATGACCGGAGAAACTTACAAGTTTTACAACTACAAGTTTACAAGCAAAACTAATAACCATTCATTGGTAATTTAATTACTACCAACTGTAGAGTCTAGGAAAGAATATTTCAGTTAAGAAACTTATTTTAAATGTTAAAAGCACATGTTTGTTAAGGGACTGACATGCATGTGTTTGGCTCACTGCTATTATGAATGAGAAAACGTGTGTCCTTGAATATCTCTATACCTCTTCCTGGAATATACCATATACTATACCACTAAGAACATTTTCTAAACAAACTGATGTGTGCCACTGTGATAGTTTGGGATTATGTTAAAAAATTAGGTAGTATGTCTTATGTACTTCTAGAAAAACATTGGAGTTTGGTATAACAAATCAAAAGGACATACTCAGTCTCTCACTCACTCCCTCGTCATTTATTATGAAGCCAAAATGTTCCCAAACTACTGATTTAAGTGATGTGGGAAGGGCTTTGAGTTGTGTAGCACTAGCTGTAACCAGCTCAAAACCAGAATTGGCATAATATTTACTGTGTTGAACATCTAGTTGTGAATTTAGGTTTCACCCATGTCAAGAAATGTGTTCATTTCATTACTTGTTCCAAACTGAAAATGCTGTAATTGAAAGGCACACAAGCAATGTGTGTACTGTTACAGCCCTTGTCTTTACTTTAAATGTAAACCTGAAATGCCCTTCAGCAAAATCTGTTTCAAAATTGCAATACATATCATATCGGCAATATTATATTGATATGGACAGTTACTGCCAATTCCCACCAATAAGCAACATCTCAATAGTATCTACTTTACATATTATATTCATGTCGTGAAACAGTAATAAAGCAATAACAAACACTGCATGGAATCACCGTTTGAATGAAATTTTAGAAAACATGTTAACTTAGTTTCTATAGGTATGGACTGACTACTGGCAGACCCGAGTTGCTTTATACATCTTTAAACAAAAGCATCTTTTGTATCGCACTGGGATAGTTATGAGTGAACACTCACATAATACTGTTATTTACTTCATATACTGTACGTAGCTAATTGCCCAGCAGGTGTAGGCGAGTCACGTGGTCCGCGCTGCTCGGCGAATCACAATTCCGATCCGAATCCGAATCAACAGAAACACGCAAAAGCGCCATAAAATTCCATATAACCTAATCCGAAGGAAACCAAAAAATCCCAGGCAGGGCGGTGAACTTGCGCCGTAGCAAACTTTAACATTGCGACCTGCTCAACAAATAAACTAAGGGCTTAGAAAATACCTAATATGCACGTTGCTAACTATCTGGCAGACAGCAACGAAAAAATACCGAAAATAAATACAAGCTTTTTGTGCTTTAAGCAGTTTGGGTATAAATAATATGCACCGTGTCAGCAGCACTGCCGTTCAGGTGTCATTTATTGCCACTTTCCGGCTATAACAACATATAATGGCACGGTTTTCAGCATCAGCCGTGAGCCATTTTGACGCCAGCTTCGGAAGCAATTTTGCAGACAGCGAGCCCGGCTGTCGCATTGCCGCACAAGGATGTCCCGTATCCCTCTAGCGGCTTACACTGCACCGATGCCCGGTGAGAATGACTAAGAGACACCGCTGAGAAACCAGCTCTCGCCGTCGGGCGGCCACCATATTTTCCGCGAATCATTTGCAACAAAAATCGTCCGGTCCGATACCGTATTGCCGCACACGTTCTCCAACAGTGATATTTCCAAACAGTAACTCGTTAATTAATGACAAAAGTTGTCGTCTGCTCCATTTCATTGTCTTGAGATATATAACGCTAGCTAGCCCCGGGCCTCTGCACTTCATTGCCGGTATTTCTGCAAAGGGAATCTTCATTTCTAGTCCTCACCCACCTCCAGACATTACTCCTAATGTGAATATATGAACGAAAAAATGGTGTAACTACCTGATCAGAGTCCACTCGCCCCAAGCATACGCCCTTTTGCAAGTGTTTCCTTCGCAAATTTAAGTCCACAGATTTTGAAGTGTTCCCACACGGCTCGGGTGCGCGCATGTCGTGCACGGCTCTGCACAGCCCAGCGTGCCCACTCACCTTAGGAGGTTCCGTTAAAGGCGCCGTTTACTTCGCTTCCAGTTGGGCTGCACTTTTCCTGCCGCGTCTTCGCGTTGGGAGACATGGTGGCCTCCGTTTGGAAATTGCACTGGGGTATACATCGCAGATCTCTTCGCAGCATTCGTTTGGAAAAACAGCCGTACATGCGTTTTACGCCCATTAGATAGATTTTTCCCCTTTTGTTACTTTCTTGTAATATTTTCCCCCACTTAATTTAATATGGCTTTGATATTTCGAAGAGTGTATTTGTTGGGACATTTGGTTCTTAATAATTATTAAACGTTTTCAGATCTACAACAAAGTGATCAATGCTTTGAAGTAAAAAATAAAGAACGATTGCAGCTTAATTGTAAAATGAGTATTTCTATTAAATACGTTGAAACATGCTTTTAAAATATGTAGCTTTCCATCCTCTGTTTAAAAAGTAGCTGACAATGGTTTAGTGTATTATTGTTTCATTAATATGGAAATGTACTGTATAGTGATATACCACTAGCCATATGAATTTACATGAAAAGTTCTGTGAAGTGTAAATGTTCATCCAGGAAACCCACAATGCATATGAAGTGCATACTTTATCTATATATCTTTGCTTGCGCAATGAAACACTATGCATGTATAGACCTAATTCCAGCCCCCATGTCTGTCCTGTATTTTTGCACTTTTTTGGTCCACTGTGTATCCCCCATATTGTATCCCTTGCTGTAGGCCTATATTAGGTTTTCTACACAAGCAGAAACCTCAAGAAGGCCAGGTCCATCCTCAAGGACCATATCCATCCTCATCTACAAACTGTTTTCATACATGCCATCAGGGAAACAGTATGGGAGGACTGGAGCATTGATAAACAGGCTCCAGAACAGTTTCAATGCTTTAACAATGAAACTGCTCAGTAGCTGATAATGCCACTGACATGGACAGTTTGCACATTTCCTTTCTACTTGTTTAGTTTTTTCTTAAATATTTTGACTTTTACTTTTTATGTCTAATTTATTTCTCTTATAGCACTTACTGTAGGAAGGTTTTGAGGAAATCCATTTCATTGTCTGTTGCACTGTTGTGCATTTGATAAATAAACTGTGATTTGATTTGATCTTGGTTCTAGGAAACCACTGTCTTTGTATTACTGTATAATGAAACTTGCATCATATATATAAAATAACTCATAAATATTCAACTCCTTTGGCCTTTACCACATTTTTACAACATGGAATTAAATCCTGGGGGTGCTGTGTGACACTGTGGCTTCTGTAATCAAAAGTTCAGCAGTTCAGATCTAGTGGCTGGTAGAGTGATGCACTGTTACGGGATGTAATACACATTAATAATACACGGTAATAATACACATGAATAATATACATTAATAAACATATTATTAAAATGTTTATCATATAATGTTTGTTATTAACGTATATGAAACCTCAGAAGTTATGTTGGGATGTTAAGGTATGCTTACACGTGGCTTTTTAATGTTCTATGCATTATGAAGGTACGGATGCATCATAAAGACATTATGAAGGTGCGGTCTATGTAAAGACTTACCACAAATCTTTGCTGACAGAGTAAGGCAAGCACATTGAAATGGCACAAAATCGGCTGCGATTTTACATTTTGTCATTGACCGAGGATACTGTATTACAATGCTCTGCTCAAATAATCAGATGTACTTCATTAATTTTATTTTAAAAATCACCTTATTTGAGTTTCAAGTCTCATTTTCAGTCTCACGTTCATTTAGAAACTTCCCAAAACACCACAAAGCCACTCCAACATTTTAAGACTTCTTACCAATAGACAGTAATTTCACTCTTTTGCGGAACCAGTTAGATTTTTTACCACCTTATTATACTTTTTATGAAGGAAAAAAGTACAGATGTACATAGACTGTTGTGTGGTTTTCAACGACAAGGCACTGGAATGGACATAAATGTCATTGGTACCATTACAGTTAAATATAAGGGTCACAAACATTTATTAAAATGTCATTGTTGCCATGTGTTAGCTTACCAAGCTGTTACTATACAAAACAATAAGGATCTGGGGTCCCACTACTCTCTCATATAAAATAGAAACTAGATTATATTACATTTTCACCTACCCCAGTGAAAACAATGCAGCAGATTTAGTACGGAAGATGGTTTGTCTAAAACCTTGCTGCACAAACCCATGGCCAATAAATCAGATACACAAAAAAGTAAAGAGATTTTTTTCAATGCCTTTATTATTTATTATAGTCATCATTCTGTATAAAATGCTCTATATGTTCCACCATATGGGCACATGCCTTTCTTTCCCGGCAGTTCCATTGTATAACATACTGGAAAGACACAATTCAGCTGTTAAACTCATTGGTCCATCCTGGCAGTCTTGTAATACGACTTTGGCTGAATTAGCTATGATGCATAATTATGCAGCTGCACTTGCAATGTTTGCTGTGCATTGGATGTTGAACGTTACTTGAGGATTGTTACCCACATCTATTATGGCTTCACATCTCTAGTTCTCTGGTTTCATCCAGCAGTGTGAATGAATGTCCTTAAGCCGTTTCGGCAAGGAATTGAACTGCATCCCCTTCAGAGTGTTCCCTGAATCATGTTCTCTGCATCCTGGGATGGCTCCAGGCTCACTGTGATCCTCTGCTGGATTGGTGGTGATGGATGAATGGATGGATGGATGAATTGATAGACAGATGCTACCTATGGCACAAAGAGTGAATTAGCAATGACTTATGAATAGTCATTTTGAATTATATCTATAGGGAAATTTTTTAAATGCTGTATATGCTACATATTATGTATTATGTATATAAATGTATTATATATATATATTTGTTATGTATTTTGCTAATAATAAGTATGACATATTTTGTTTTGCATCTTGGCAATTACTGAATAGACCACAAGGTGTTGCTGTATACAAAGGCAAAAAGAATTGATGGCTTTTAGTGGATGTCTGTAGTGATCAACAAAGGTCCCTATTAGACTTTTGTTGGTTTATTATTGTACAATATGATTTTTGCAGCTTAAGCATATAATTGTAATATTTCAATCACCTGTACATTTTGTTATTATTGATTATTAAGTATATTTATTTTCCCCAATAAAACATGCAATTGCAATACACCATGGAATGTTTACGATTGTGTGTACTACTAAAAGTTTAGCAGCTTTTAATTCTAGATGGAAAATAACAATACACTTTAAAATAAAATGTATTTACACAGATTTGTTAAGTATTAATCTTTTAAATATGCACTGCAACTCAATAGTTATATTTCAATAAAGACCACTCTATTAAGGTCTTAGAATTAGCAAAACATGTAATGAATGATATTGTACATTTTTAAAATGTAACTTTATGTAATGTATGACTTTAATTTGTTGCATTTAAATAATAAGTTATCTGCAATATTAGTCATTTTATTAAACGTCTGACAAATATGAACTAACAGGCAAACCTCCATTATTGTAGGTAATTCAGGGAACCAACCACTTAACCTCATGGCCAGTGCTTACATATTTTGGAACTCATCACTTTATACAGCTACAATACCAGGTCTTAGATTATGGCTGATATATGGTGCTGCAACATTGAAATTTTCCTTCATGGGATTAATAAAACTAGTGGTAAATCTTTCAAGCTCATTAAAACAACAAGAGCAGCAACAAAAAAATTGCCTAGAAAAGGCAATTGTACATTTTAGGGTACAGAAATTGACTCTGAGGAACAGTTTTGTACCATTGGGGAAAATTAATGTTGTTTGTACCTTGGGTTATGAAACCATACCCTTGTTTCAGACAGCCTGGGTATAGTCATGTGACTAAAAAGTATGTGAAAAGTATAAGACTGCATGCTGTTTTAGCATATTAATGAAGTGAATGAAGTTCATTCTGAAGCACATAGTACAATGGCATTTTTGTAAGAGCCTCCATCTTGAGGTAATGGCACAGTATGGCCCCCCCAGAACACCATGCTGAACCAGTTCCTCACGAGTGTTTCCTATGCAGTGTGTGTGGGTCAGATATGCATTACAAAAACCTGTTATTTTGATAAAAACCTGTCATTTCGATGTTGTGGGGACTATTTTTTTTTTGTAAAATCTGTGTGTTAAAAAATAAAGATTTGTATTTGGTTTGGTTTCTTATGGTTAAGGTTAGGGCTGGGTAGGGGTTAAGGTGGTCTGTGTTTGTGTGTGCGCGTGCATGCGCGCGCACGTGTTTGCTCCTCATTAATACTGTCAATGTGTGATGGAGGATGAGATCACCTGTGTGAATCCCTGCAGGTAGAATACTAATTTGCTTTCCTTCTTTTCTTCTCCTTTCCTTTTTTCCTAACAGGTAACATATGCAACAATTAATAGTATAGAATTTATTAGTGTCAGTCCATTATTTGCTTATGAAAAACATCATTTCTAGAAACGAATTGACCCATTTAAAATGTTTTGCCCTTTATAGACATTGAACATGGGAATCTCTTTATATCTGATCGTGGTATTTAAACCTACTTTATACTGTACCTACTGTACCTCTGATATATAAAAGAATATAGCAATGTACTCTCTAAATAGACATATGCATTTATTGGAAGTATGGAAGTAAATGCTAAAGATTAAACATTGGCTTGTCATGTCTTTTTGGAAGTGTAGAGGGAAATGTCAGCCTTGTCAATAGCTTATCCAGACTGGGCCCCACAGGCTTGAGAGCGAGCTACAGGGAAAGGTGACCTACAAAATGTGCATGTCATCATGGAAACCGGCAAGGGAAGCGTTCGGATGCAGCTCGTGGCACTCTTAAAAGGCCTTAAGTACGTTTAGCAAGGCTTGGGCTGCCAAGCTCTGTTACTGGCACCTGCTGCAGTACATGCAGCTGCTCATTACTGCCACCACGCAGCTGTTATGAGAGTTAGTCTCCGACCAACCACAATTCTGACAGCCTCTGTCACAACAGAGCGTCATCATTTCACCAAAAAACACCCCACCCCACTCTATTACCCTTGATCTGCAGAAAGAGTCACAATGCCTGTCTCTCCTACAAAGTGCCAGAATTCGCATGTTGCTGCTGACAATAAAGGGCAAATTAAATTAAGTAAAAATGTATGCTGGCAAAATGTGATGTGACAGATGAAACTGTAGTATCCCTGGGCCACCATCTTCTCCTGGGTATTTTTGCACCAATAGGCGACTTGGAAAGTGGTTCCTTGACTTGACCTGCAACACCTTACAGAAGCCTTTCATCATCCATGACGACGGAGTGCCATCACCTGTCACTGTTCCATACAGCAGTCTCGCCTGCCGGAAGGCCTGGTTGAAGAACATGTTTTTAGCATTCTCCTTTCTGCTAAAGATGTCTTTAGACTTTGTGGTATTGCACAGCCATGCTGCTGTTCCTTAGACTTGTATTCGAGGTAGAGAATTTCGCACTTTGTCCCATAGTGAAGTTGTTGAATTTGTTGTTGCATAAACAGTCAGCTACCTTGTCTCATTCAGCTACTCTGGTGGGTGACGCTTTTCCATTGTCACTAGCCAAGCATGCGTACCCGGGACTAAAAGGATTACAGGGTGGGAAGCTGTCTCTGATAGAGATGGCAGACAGAACCGTAACATGGGGCGTGGTGGGGAACAGGATCTTTACTTTGGGGAAAAGGTGTCCTTTTTTGCGGGAACGCCGTGGGATAGAAAAGGAGCTGACAGCTGAAACTAAGGACTAACTTTGGATTTGTAGGACAGATTCCTGCAGTTTTGTATTAGACTGTGTGGCTTCCTGCAGTTACTAGGGCCAAAAAAAAATAAGGTGCCTATTTATACCTATCACAGGGAACACAGGACAGGTGGAATTACATCAGCGCAGCGACCCTGATCACCTGATTTTCCCTCCGAAGGCCGCTATGCCTCCACCCAGGAATCTGTGCACAAGTAGCAGCTGGAGGAACGATTGCACACCTACTTTTGTGTTTTTCCATTTCAGAGTAAAATCCTCCATCAAGGAGGGCTGGTGTTTTTTTCTACAGCAAGATTATTCCCCTTTAGCTCAACAATTGCTCCATTACCCCAAACCATTCACCCAAAAAATGCTATAAATAATCAATCAGGTGTGGAAAAAAAATACAGAAAAATCAGCACTCATAATGTCAAAACTGTATTCTGTTTTGTTGCAATAGTTGAAACACAATAGTTAAAAAAAAAAAAGTCTCTCATACTTAAATATGAACATAATTCTATATTTTACCATCTGCCACCGTGGATGGCTTTGGTTTTCATGTGACTACACTCCCTGAAAGATACAACGTCATTTGGCTGGCTGGAAAATGTATTAAATGTTAAATTATTGATGCTCTAACTTCAAAGAAACAACTGTTCCTCTATCTTGGTACGGTCAACAAGCATTTCCAGGCAGCAGTCCTCTTGAAAAGATTTCAAGATCAATTTCTGTTGGTGCCTTGATGCTCTTTATTACATTAGAAAATACTGTTTTACTAACTGAAAGACAGTCCAGCTAACTGGGCAACTCATAATACCGCCACAGATTGTATCCATTGTAAATAGTTGATTAATAAGGGACCATGCTGATTTCCTTTGCTTGGATGCGTGTGTGCTGGTGTGTCACATTGTGCAGTGGGACCAGTAGTAAGGTGGCATAATCTTGACTGCTAGGGCTTCTGGGAGTCTATGCATAATTTCATATTAGCAGGATGTACTGGGGTAGCCTGGTTTGTGAGGAAGAGGTGTGCGTGGGCACACCTGAGAAGGTCCCATTTGCTGCTGCCGTGACAGGGCACTGCTGTTGAGAAAGTGCATTACATAGTCTCCACTTTCATTCCATGAGCCCAGGGTTACCCTAAATACATTATTTGGGATACCTGCGATAAATGCAGAAATGATCTATAAAGACAAATGACATATACTGTTTATGGTTCAGTAATAAGACCAATTAAATAATGATTGAAGGAGAGTGTCAGCACTGTTGTCTTACAGCTCCTGGGCCGGATATTCAGATCATATCTAAGTTTATCAGCACTTCCTCTCCAAAATTGTTTAACGAATTTGCAGGTAACTTGAAGGTAGAAAGTACAGGTATAGAAGAACCTGTGTGGATGTATTTATGACCATTGACTAAAGGCAGTAAAGGGAGAGCTGAATAACATCCCGCTGGGAATGTTGTGAATATTATTGTTTTTTAAAACTTTTCATTGTGAAATTCTTATTTATTTAGCAGATGCTTTTGTCCAGAGCAGCATATAATTGAGGATCAGAGAGCAGGGTTAGGGAGGCTCCCCTGTAGCAGTGGAGGTTAAGGGCCTCGCTTAAGGGCCCACCTTTGGAATAACTCTACCAGCCATAGGGTTTGAACTGCCAACCTTCCAATCACAGAGTCCTATTTCAGGGAGCCACACTTTGCCTTGTTTGCTGGGTGTAAATGATTCTCCTTTCTGCTAAAGATTGCCTAAGAGAGACTGTGGATTATTAATAGTGGAATAGTGCATGTGCTGAATGGTCTGTTTGAAAGACAGGGATCCCTTATCATATGAGCTTAATTCTTTATAATGAAACGTTTTGTGAGGTGAACTAAAAAAAAATGCAATTTAATTCCCTATTACATTTTAATTATAAAATGTTTAATTGCTTCATGAGGTAAAATATACGATCACCCATGTTACAGCATAATACAGCATAGAATGATACCTTACGGTAAAAAAATATCATTCCTATTTCTTTCTATTAATTTTCAGTGTGGCTTCTTATTGGCACTAAAAGCAGCATGATGTGTTCAGGTTAATGGTGCCTAAAAATGTCTTACAATTTAATGGTCAAAAATTGCAGCTGTATACAAAAGTTTGGGCACCCCTGAGCAAATTACGAATTTAATTATGCTGCTGGAAGAAAGGACAAATCTGCAAATGTTAATGCACGATTACTTTCTATTCCAAGAATGACAGAACATTCGTTGGGGCCCTGACTCTAATTCAGCTTAATAGATTCCCTGCCACCTCAAACATTGTGCTGTCACTCGATAAACTGGCCACCCCAGATCTACAGTCTCTGACATCTGCCAAGGGTGGTGTCACTAAATACTGACTTCCAGAACCTTGCACATGCCGCAATCACTATTTTATTTGTTCCTCTGTTTTGACATTCATGTAATAAGAAATAACTGTGCATTAATGATTTCAAAAAGAGACACTCCTCATTTAACGATCTATCTGTTTAACAACCGCCTGGACTTATGACCTGCTCTCCGACCAATTGGTATTGTACGCTGCAAGAGAACACAGTAGAGCGGTGTCTTAGCGCCAAGCATCTCATCTCACATCACCCTTTCACAGTGTCAGTGTCGTTCCCGCAGTCGCTCAGCATTCACTACACCAGTGTTCACAGTCTCCAAGACTACAAATTTTAGTCTACAAAACATGTTCTTTTTTGTGCACCCCATAGTACGAGAGGTCAGCAAAAAAGAACAGCAGTGCAGTAAGTTTCAAATTTTGTCATGGGGGCCGCTCCTCACTTATCGACCAATTTGCTTAATGACCTTGTCGCAGTAACAGAACATGGTCATTGAGCGAGGAGTGTCTGTTTTTTGACGTACTGTCTCCTGCAGCAGTTATTTCACTTAAAAAAAATGACTATGAAATTTGGCCAGGGATGCCTGAAATTGTGCACACAACTTTATGACCTAGATGAATGTGATTTATAAAAAAGCTTCAGTAGCAATCATCACACACATCACACCCTAGATCCCTGTAACACTGCATGTATTCTAAATAAAAACTACATGCTAACTAGTCATAACCCATATTTGTAAATATGAAAATCATCATGTTTTAAACATGTATATCATTAGCTTAGTATGTTATGTATTCAGTCTTTTACGTCACTGTGGAAGAATATTAGCCTGTTCTTATTTGCAGAACTGCTTCAGTTCAGACCCTCAGGTAGGTTTTCCAGCACCAGCTGCTCATTCCACATCCATCCTCATAGGGTTGGGCAATCAGACGGTGATCAGTCTTGATGTCCACAATCTACTTCTCATTTGAATCGTAGAGATTGTGATCTTTTATGTCCTCCTACTTAAACTTCCATACTTCACATAAAACTTTGATGGCCAGTAATAACGTGTCACTCCCTAACCTATGAATCCAAAATCGGCATATTGGGTTTAACATTCTAATCTGGGCTGGCGGAGATTGCTCTCAATCAGTCTGTAAAACGAACTCAGTGTGGTCAGTGCTTGAACTGGGAAAAAATAAGTGCAGGGACTCTAATTTTCCGACATTTCACAGTTTGCATTGCTTCCCTGATGCGATTGTTTGGGACTCAGTGGATGCATATGATAGGGCACTGTCGTGGCTCGTGGGTAATGTAGTCTTTTATCTCTCTTGTGACATTGTCTATTCTCGGGCCACTGTCGCTGTGTCGGATCAGTTTCAGTAAGTACCGGAACGCATAAAAAAGTGGCGGAACCCAAAAGACGAAAATACAGAAGTTCCGGAACTGCGTTCCGGTCCACTTCAAGCACTGAGTGTGGTGAAAAGAATGATTAATGGGATCAAGTTGGATACAGAGAATGTCATGAAAAGAAATGGTACAAATCAGGCACCATCGGAAAATATGTTGTCAAGTGTAATCCTGCGTAAGTGCAGGCATGCGAGGTGCAAATCGTGCAAGCACAGTCAGACTGTGTTCGGAATGTCCACTTACCCGCTATATGGTCCAAGGAAACAGCCATTTATTAGTGCAATTTGAATTCTCACCAGTAAATTTCACGCACTATACAGTGCACTGTAAATTATAATTATAATGAAATCAGGGCAAGACATACCCGAACGTATTGTATGGAAGCTGCAGTGTTGGGCACGTACCTTTAAAAAAGTAATTAGTTATAATTACTAGTTACTTCTCACAAATAGTAACTGAGTTACATCATTATAAAAGTAACTAATTACCAGGCAAAGTAACTATTG
>JAABNY020000119.1:14329674-14348526 GCA_015164015.2 Brevimyrus niger | reverse complement strand
AGAGGGAGCCCAGCAATGTGCCAGTCTGCTTATCATGGCTGGGTCAGGGTTACAGAGGGAGCCCAGCAATGTGCCAGCCTGCTTATCATGGCTGGGTCAGGGTAGTCCTGCTGGGATCCATGCTTAAAATATTTTTTTCAAACTACTACTAAAGGAACTTGCATGAAAGCAAGCCCACAGAATTTGGGAAGTATACTTCAAAAGATTACCTAAAATTGCAGTCGAAAGAGTTTCAATGTATCAACATATTAACAAATATTCCACGCAGTTAATGAAAATTAATAATTCTCTCAAAATGATTAAAAGGAAATATCTTGCTGATTTTTGTCCTTCATTTACTCTCCTTTCAATTTTCTTTTCAAATAATAATTAAATAACTTATCAGATAACAGATTTTCATACTAAACCTCAAGTAATCAAAAAATGAAAAGGAATATATCATAATCAATTCATAATCTAGTTACCATGGGTTATGTATTACATAGGTATAAAGGTGTCTGGGTATATAAGTGATATTTGTACAATATTGCACATTCTGGAGTGATGGTGGATTTCCATTTTTCAAATGTATTAGGATGAACCCATTAATATAAGCATTTTAAATTGAGTATGACACATCTGGCAGTCTGGGTGATGCTCGTAAATAATTCAATTTAGTGCCAATGCGGATATACGAATAAATGTGTAATCATGTGCATTCAGAAACATTTGTCAGTTATGCTCTGGAGAGGCAGGGAATAGAGTTGCTTGTGCTGTAGGCACTTAATCCAGCATTTGTTTTCTAAAGATAAGTTGAAGGCAGTTACTGCAAGGAAGTTGGACCGCTTCCCTGAACCTACTCCAAGCAAAGCACCTATTTACTTCAGGTCGCTGTCAAAGTGAATGACCATTCTTGGTACTGTTTTGTGCTGAAGTTTCATCTCATCCTGACTCATCCCTGTACTTGTATTCCTGCCCAGTGAGTGAAGTATTACCACAATTTGAAAATGTAGGCTTCTTGGCTCAGTACCTTCTATTCGCAAGTTATTGGTGGGGCTTCAGGGACTCCTTGCTTCAACATCAAAAGTCCTATTCTCAGCTGTATCTGTGGAAAGTAAAGAGAGCATCAGTAGTAATAAATGATTTGGACACATGCCACCTGAACACTGAAAAAATGTTGAAGAAGGCGGATGACTCACATCCATGGCTGCTGTTATTAGCTGAAGACAATGCATATGATGTCTTGTGCATAAAAATGCATTCTACTTTTAAACAGTGTTCTATTTTTAAAACATTATATAGTTCATACATGACAGCTGTGATAATAAATGTCTTTCCAAAAGAGAATTTTTGGCTTTTTAAAAAATAATATATATGTATAAAGATTAAAAATTTCCAGGTATTCATGCTGTGACAATGTAGAGTTAGTATCAGAATGGTTCAGAGACATAATTGGAACTCCAATGAATTAGGAATTTAGATTTTGATATTGAGACATGACACATTTAATAAAGCCCTATCCCATATTTATGATGTGTGTGGGCAACAAGAATATGCAGCTCAACTGTTAGCTGGTGGGAGGTGCAATAACACGATGGGCTGCATCGTTGTGTTACCATAGAATTTCATCATTAGGCTAGTGTCTGTGGACTCCTCAATTAATGAGGCCCAGTTGGGCTTTATTAGACTGATTTATTCATTAGGACTTTAAATAGGGCCAGCTGGGATCATAAGTGAGAAGTGTTGAGGGAAGAATGGAGAAAAACTATTCTGAAGTGACCGTGTACTGAAAATGTTCGGTTACATAAATTATATTGTGTGTCATACAAAAATGTATTTTTGCTAAAGCAATGTGGTACACTCCTCGTTGTGGTACAGAGCCTTGTCATGGTTATGTTTCCTAGAGTTTTCTAGAGTTTTCCTAGAGTTTTCAACACCTATCAGGGTCACCCATAGCAAACAGTTCATAAAAGGCATGCTAGATCAAATTCAGCTAAACAAAGAAGAAACAGTACTGGAAAAATATTTTATAAATTGACAGCAAGGAAAACAAGCAAGGGTTTTTGATTAAATCCACCTTGACCTTTCATTTGAAGTACAAATGACTATGTTGAAGCAGTTTTGTTTTGGGAATATTATGAAAAGATCCAGTTAATCGGGAAAGACCACTATGGTTGGGAAAGTTAAAGGGAAAAGTGACAATCAACAAGAACTGTCACAACAATGATCTAGTCTATGTTTAGCCTGAATGTTTACCAAGATTAGACCTTTGGCACCTTTTTACTGCCACCGGAAAGAGAGCCGAACCTGAATCGTACTGCAAGCTGGCGGTTTTCTAACGTGAAGCATGCGAGTCGGACCCGAGCTGATATGGCGCTGCTCACTAGCAGGACTGAAAGTGTCATCAGACCAAGCTGGTTGCATTACGACCATCTGATTAGTCAGAATACAAAGAGATGCCAACGATCTGCATCAATATTTATGGATTATCTGAAGGAAAAATGGTCATATTCCATATATTGTACTATGTTAAACGTTTTACAATGCTGTGTAAAATGTTAATGGAAACAGAATGCAATAATCTGCAAACCTTATAAGTCCATATTTAATTGTAAATAGAACAATGACAACATATCAAATGTTGAAACTAAGAAATTTGAATGTACTATGACGTGCTAAATATATGCTCAATTTGATATATGCCAGCAACACGTTTCAAATCCCAACATGTTTCAAAAACCAAGTTTCTCGCAAAACCGCACTTTAATCTAAAACAAATTATAATGGAATGTAAGAACTGTCATTCTATGTTTGTGAACAAAAGGAATTTTGCTTGAAACTTTGTTTTTGTAGCAAATGACTTTACCTCAAACACAAGGATTGCATCATTTGTAATCTGTGAAGCATTTATTGCTGCAGGCAACTTTAAAATTATTCCACATTTATTGCTGTAAACCACTTTATTTTTCCTGTATAATTAACAAATTTCAGCACAAACTAATATTCAGCTTGCAGCTTCCGAATTGCACTAAACAGAAAATAAGTTAAAAAAAAATTTAAACAAAGTATATATAATTATGAAAATGGGCAATGGAATAAAATGGCCAGGAATGTGCAGTAAGTAAATTTTGGTTTCATTATTATGGTTCCAGTACTAAAAATCAGTATTGTATTGTGTTTTTACAATAGTGGTTCTCAGTTGGTTCAGCCTCATGACCCACATTTTTCCAAAGTTATAGGCTCAGGGGGTGGGGAGATTAAATATGATTAAAATTGTCAACTGGGGGAAGGGGGGGTGGGAACTTTTTTTTCTCTAAGGATGTTTTTGGTGAATCCTGCCTTAAAGAAACCCAAAACTAAAGGCTCATTACTCAAAATATGTCAAACAGGGAGTTTGTTATTATGTAGATACTGCAGGGCTTCACAAAATTTAGAAGCACATAAAGAACCTTAGGGGCGCAATGAAAATTCATCAAATGATTTGTTTTTCCTCAATGAAGCCGTACGAGGACAGGTTTACATGCAAAACATAAATTTCAACATATGTAATAAATTTTCAATTATTTCTGTTGCATGCACTGTGTGTATTTATACTTTAAACTGTTTTAGATTGTATAAACTGTATAAACATATAACCTGTATACACCTGTATAATGAAGCAATTCTTATTAGTTATAAATGGCTGCATAAAAGTCTGCTGACTGGAACAGCTGATTTTATAAGCAGGTCGGCTAACCTGCTTTGAGCTCAGCCAGTGGCCCACCATAGGACTGTCTTCACTTGTGGACCCCTTGCTCTTTTGTAACAAAAATGGCGAATGCTCCAAAAGACAAGCAGAAACAAAGTAGAGGGACACGCCAGAGTGATCAAAAAATAGCAAACCTAATGAAGAATAAAAGTTTTTTCTCTGTCCACTGTTAAACGCCCATTACACAGCAGATTACAGCACCAATTAAATGCTACCATGAATGTCTATGCTATCAACAGAATTAATGGTAGTGAGTGTTTTTGGGTGCAAATGAAGAAAAACCTGGAAAAGCTCTTTTGTTGATGCTAAGCCTCTGAGCGATGTTCTGCTGTAGTGGCGATTATCTGAAGATAAATTTCATCATAGAAAGTGTTTTACTCAGAAGAATCTTAATGTAAACTTTCAATGTATAGCGGTAATACATAAATGCAGCAGTAAAGCTTAATTCTGTAGGTCAGATCAGGCTGCGGAGCCTGCACTGGTGCAGTGTATTGGTGCAGTGTATTGCCGCACCAACCACGCTTATGAAACACCTTGGGATCCTGGTTGGTGACCCCCCCAGGCCGACACACAGCCCAGTCCTACGCTCTGGAAATGGCCATCCATCTGCTGCAGCCAGGATTAACATGGCCGTACCTTTGCTCGAGTCCAGTCGCTCTGGTCCACAACACTGAGGACCCTGTGAGTTGGATTGCCCTCAGGGAATTGCACCACATGGCCTCCTGACGGACCCTCACAATGTGGGTAATGTGTCTCATTTGGGACTCCCTGAGCAACCGCACATTTGACGCGATGAAGCTAACCAGCAGTACCCAAAGACCCTCCAAAGAGACACAGTACCAGGGGAGCTGTGATACTGCAGGCAATTTCTAAAGTCAGTGAGTCTGACTCTGACTAAACTGATGTCTGGAAGTGAGAGCCAGCAGAGGATGTAACGGGTGATTAAAGTTTTCCTCGAGGAACTGTGTCATCAGCCAGCTACAGCATGGGAGTAATCACTAATTAGAAATGGAGGTACCCACAAAGAAAGACGTCCATGCAGGGATTCGACAAAAAGTTTGTTTTGTTGAGTGTATCTCCATTGACCTGAATGACAGGAATGGCATTACTATATAATAACTGAAATCAAGTATATGACCATTATTACAATATTATTATTATTATTCTTTTCTTCAGTCCACTCTTCCACCAATGTACTATACAGGAAGATGCCATTTAATTTATGAGTAACCTGCAGTGATACCATGGTGAGTGCTGTTTTTACCTCAGTAGGATAGTCAGTCCCACCTTTTATATAAGTAGCAATTTAAAACTGATCAGATGAAAGCATGAGAGGAATGGTATTGATCTAGGAATGTGTAATGCAAGGTCAATACAAAGGTCTTTTTAATGTGTAACAAAAATGCATTCCTTAATGGGGCTTTGCTCAGTGTGAGGTGTGCTTCTCCAAGGAATGCAAAAAAAGGCATTGTAAAGTATACACTGACAACAGTGCCCAGAGAGGATTACATCATCGCTGGGTTCTTTTAATCCTCTGAAAATGTGCCTGGCATATCCTCACTTTAAAGCACCTGTTTTGTTTCAGAACACGTGTGCATTTCTTTAGCGTAGGGATCTGTAATGAAAGGTAGGTCAATTCACCCCACTAATGAATGTATATACCTAACCAAACTCTGCAACATTTTGCATTATATTATTACTGAGGTTATGAACCACAAGTAATTTACATGCCTTTTCAATGCATTTGGAAATTCAGGCTAAATGCATACACCCTTATGGGCTCTCGCTGCTATGATTTATAATTCCATACTTCAGATCTCCTTCAGCCTGCCTTTCCATTCTCATTGCTGAGGCATTTTGTTTCCCTTTTTTAATTATGATATTGGTGCATGGCATCCCTCTGAGCCTCCAGATCCATCCATACATTTTTCAACTGCTTATCCTGGGCAGGGACATTGAACCTTCATGCATAAAGAATATTTATTTTAACTTGTGAGAGCCATTTTATTTACCTAAACCATGTTGGAAACCAAACTACACGCATTATATACACATACTACATACTAGAGCTCTGCATTTTGAGTGGGATCCCGTGGGTCCCGTGAGACCCAAGGCAAATCTCACGGGATTGGGAGGGTTTTAGGTTGCCGCCGGCGGGAGCAGCAGAGATAGTGGGTGGGATAAAAATAGATAGTGGGTCCCAAAATTGTTAGCTTAGCAGGATGGAGGATGCAGCTGATGTTGTTAAAATTGCAAAGGGAGAATATAAAACAAAACTAAAATCGGGGAAATCGGAGATATGGAAAAACTTATGTTTTTGATGCTTGCACATTATTTATTTATTTATTTATTTATTTTAAATACCTGAGCATATATTTGCAGATCTGGTTTAGATTCTGTTAGATTTGAATTTAAGCTGAGATATTTTCTAGGAATTTGTTTTTATTAATTCAGTTCTTGTTCAAAATGAAATAAAACATGCAACGCATATAAACCTATCGTGAGATGTATCAGTTAATGGGCTGAGAACACATTTAATTTTTGATCTTAAGTGTTTCACATCCTCTGTGAAAGAGCCAGTGTGCGCCACAAACCTTAAATTTTGTTTTTTTACTTTATAAATATATTTTAATAATTTTTTTTACTTCATAAATGTATTTTCCAGGAGCGGGCAGCAGTGACTGAGACAGCGGGTGGGAATCATCAGAAATTCAGCAGTAGTGGGCAGGAGCGGGATTAAAAAAAATAGTCCCGCACACTACATACTACAAATGAGTTTGTTAGCTGAGGTATAATGGGCAACTAAAGCTTCTTAATGAAACACAGTACTGTAATGATGGAAGTACCCATGGAGTACTGTAGTGGCATGCTAGTCTGATGCTAACATGGGCCTGCTAACATTATTGTGAAAGAAAGAGGGGACTTGTTTGCAAAAAGTCCTTCAACGAGTCATTTCTCTATGTCGGCCTGTGCAGGGTGGCAGATTGAAGTCTGCACCCACAATGTTATTGTTCGTATGTCACATCCACAATGTCACCCTTCCATGGGACTGAACCAGGACTGCAGCTCAGATGGTGCTTCCCTCCCCCATAGTGTCCAATAATGGGCAAGCACAGTGAATTAAAATGGGAATTATAGGCTAGGCCCCTAGGTTAAGCTCTCTGCTTTCCTTATATTGCCCCTAGAGTCAGCATTTACAGATTGTGGTGAGGTAAATGCAGTGTTGTGTTCAAATCCACCTTAGTTAGGCCAGGAGTCAAGACTGTATCTTTAATAAATCGAGTCTGAGTCTACCTGACTGGGCTGCAGTTTTGCACAAATCTAAATACTGTAAATACTGTTGCACTTTACAGCATTGTGTTTCTTGTTCAACTGCCCAGTGTGCCTGTAATTGCCCGCCAGTGACAAAAAGAAGTTTTTGAATTGAATTGAATTGAATTGAATTGTCTATTACAGGAGCAGGGCAGCCAAGTCTAAGTCCAGAAAAAAAATAAGCTCAATTCTAGACTATGAACCTTTAACTGAAAAACCATAAATTGAACAGAACAATGGCCTAAATATTTGACATTTATTTTGATGATTGATAAATACATCAGATAAATATAAATATTCCCAGTTAGCTACCCTCTGGCTAGCTAATGCCATCTTCTCTTGCATTACTCATTATTGAATGATACATTGTAATTTTCAATAAATTTAGGCTTGCTTTCCATGTATTTTTTCCTACATAATGCTAAATGTGACTCATCAATTTATCATTGTTAATTTTGACCTTTAGCCAGTCAATTACAGCATTTTTTACAGCTACCTAGCTATATATTAGCTACCATCAGCATGCATAACGTCATTGATTTAAAAATATGCCTCAATAACTTCTTTAATGTGTTTAATCAGAATGTGGTGTGTGACTCGACGGGTTAAGACTTGAGTCTGAAAATTTGCTGATTTGGTTCCTCTCCCTACCATCATTAGGCCCCTGAGCGGGAGACCAGGGACAATCGTTCAACAGTGTTGAACAGATTCTTAAACGTCAAATCAAAGTCATGCATTGCACATATACACAATAACTCCCTGTCATATTTAGAGGCGTTATGTCCTTGGCGTTTAAGTGTGTTTGAAGTCAATTTAAGAACTGACCTAGGCTTCAGCAGTATTAAGGTAATACCATATACCAGAGTAATTTGGGCATATTTGTGTGTGTGTGTGTGTGTGTGTGTGTGTGGGGGGGGGTATATTGGCAAAATAATCAGCACATTTCATCAGCAACATTGCAAAATACCAGGACACTGTTGCTTTTGAAAAAACAGTAAATATATAGTATATTATGGTATAATATCTGGACAGCATAATGGTATGAAAAATTAGATGACCTCCATTCATTAATTACACCTATTCTCCCCTAAAACATTTGAACATAATTACTCTAGGAAAGCTCCAGGGTACTCCATCCTGGGTTTTTCCCTGCCTCACACACGTAGCCTCTGGATTAGGCTCCAGACCCCACAACCCTGAATAGGATACTGTAAGTGGTTACAGAAAATGGATGGATGGATGGAAGGATGGGTTGGGTAGCTAGCTATTGCTAATTTACTATGTAAAACTACACTTAGCTGGACACTGCCTTTCATCAAACTGAGTTTCGTGGCATTAGCCTACAGATCTGTATGTTTTCTTTTGAAATGTCAACTGAAGTTGTGAAGTTGTGGAAGGTGTGAGTCACCTCAGTTACTGATGCTTTGCGATATTTACATTGCATAGTGTTCATCTTTTTACTTGGAGTCTTGCACAGAAATACCTTATGATTTATGCACACAAACCAGATTATTGCTCTCTGGATGAGGGCATGAGAGGGTGCGCACACCGTTTAAGAAACCTAGGGGTCAAGGGTGCAAAAGCTGCATTCCTGTAGGCTACAGACATATGCTAAGGACTCAGACTCCAGTGCAAGTCAAGACTTAAAAAAAAAAATGTTAAAAAAAAAATCACCAAAATGTGTGACAGTCCTAGTTATACAGTAGGTGGATTGGAGACTGGGCTTGAGTACCATTACTCTGAGGTAATGTCCTTGTTTCTCCCAAAGGTTGACAAAATGGTGCTTTTGTTGAGCCAGTTGTGGGAGTCCTACAGCTAGAAGGGGAGCTGCACAAGGTGAAGAGAGCCAAAAATAACTGTGATTTTTCAAGGAAAGTATGTGGAAACCAGTTTAGGTTTGCTAATGGTGACTATACTGAAAGGTGCAGTTTTTCTTAACAGTAAAATGTATAAGTGGTTTGCAATACTGAAATCAACATTTTCACGCTAGAGAATTAAAAATTCAAAAAAGAAAATATAAAAAGTTTAAAAGAACAAGATACAAGTCGCTGGTATTACTGGATATTGGCTGAATATGAAGGCACACACACTACCAGTCAAAAGCTTTTGCACACCACAGGTATACCACTTTTCCATTTATTTTTTTAAACTGCAGATTTTAAATTCTTATTCAGCATTAAAAGGTTGAGTGAACAACCATAAATGAAAATGAAAAAAGTCAAATAAAACAAGCTTCATTTACAACATGGAAAGAGTATGCAACAGTGCATGTCTGACATCCTGTTAACTGGTTGTGTGGCGATGGCATAGTCAAATTCTAGCCTGTCCTTTAACTTTAAATGCACTAGTTACCTGTTTCATCCCCTGAAACAGAACAAGATGTAATCTCCCTTGTAGAAAAGAATGCCTTGACTTTTCTCTGTTGTTATAACTGCTAGAGGAGGTTACTTTGATGAATCAAAGATCATATTTTCTTGCTAATAAAGGTATTCAAATGGTGAAGATGCTGAAAATGTATTTGTTAGCAAAGAATATTGAGCGGATATTTAGTAAATGTTAAGTGGGTAACATACAAAAAAACATGCAGAAAATCTCTGTGTGTGCAGAAACATTACACTGGTAATGAGCATACGTTTTTAAAATTTATATCAATAGAAAGCGAAAAAATAGAAACTAATAAAAAATGAATCAATACACTTTAAACGAATGAATATACTATGAAAAGTGCTGAATTTTCATGTGAATTATAATCTGAAATGCTTTTTGGTTCTGTCATCCTGAGCATATGACCTGCCGTTACTGTGTCATACATTTTTCCAGTAAGAAGGGTATTCTTGCTCAAATATGAATAATCCATATCCTGCACTTTTGTTTCTAAACATTACCTTTTCATCTGTATCTTAGTTTGAAATATGTTTAACATGGTGCTAATATTTTGTTCTATGCAGTTAATGGTCATCACTCACTGTCATACAGGTATATGGTGTTTATAACATTCTTCATTAAAAGTGTTGCTCTCTGGTGGCTGAAATACACTATGTCAGTTCAGATAAATTCACAGCACTGAAAAATGAGGCAGGCCGTGGTCTGAGGACAAACATTAGGCACGATTGTTGGCTCTTTCTGTTTCAACATTGTTATGGAAGGTTTGTGCATATGCCCTTCAGAATTACATAAGCAGAGGTATGAAAACTGAGGATAATTACTCTCATATACATGCAAGTATCCTTTTTTGGTTGATGAGTTTGATGTGCAGTACTTTCTACCTTAAAAACTCTTTAAGCCTGCTCCTTACATATTTACAGTAGGAGACATTTTTGCTTGCTGCCGACGTACTTGTGACGTCCATGAACTTATTAAAATCAATGTGCCTCTTCTACAGAAATGTCCCTGAAACAGTCAGGAGCTTTTTACACTGGTGGACAATCACTCTTCTAAAAATATCCCTCTTTCAGGTATCTTATCGAAATCATCTGTCCTTTAACAGCAGATGGCCTGCTAGTTAAGAAAATAAAATGGTAACCAAGACGTGACTGTGATATTTAAGGCTCAGCGGGAGGCAATGAGGCCCAACACCATCTGGGCAGGGAGCTCAATTCCCATCCCCATCTCTGTGCGTATGCGCAGCCTGCTTGTTCTTTTTCTGCTTGTGGAGGTTTCCTCTCACAAGCCAATATGTATGGTCAGGTAAAGCGGTGTTTATAAATTGCACTTGCAAGTGCCTGTGATGGACTGGCATCCCATCCAGGGTGTCTCCTGCCCTGTGGCCTGTGCTGACTAGAAGAGGCTAAGTACTGGATCATTGGTTATAGTATATGGATGGACAGGCTTCACGATTATATACAATTATAAAATCGATCATCGACCTGTAGCCCCGGGCCTGTTTGTACCATGTCCATTTATGGACACCCTTATGCTCGAACATGGTGTTCGTTATGGACAAACCATGCATTGCACAGTCCAATAACAGGACACCACTCGGGTTCAGATCAGGGAGGCCATTCCTCCCAATCACCCCCACTCTGGTTCACACCGTCATTGCCCATGTGAGCGTTGAAGTCCCCCAGCAAAATGATGGAATCCGCCCGTGGCATGCTAGCCAGTATACCACTAAAGGAATCCAAGAAGGCCGGGTACTTTGAACTGTCATTCGGCGCATAAGCGCAGATAACAGTCAGAGACCTATCCCTGACCCGAAGGTGCAGGGAAACAGCCCTCTTGTTCACCGGGGTAAACTCAGTTGTTAAAGCACCGAGCTGTGGGGCTATCAATAGCCCCACCCCAGCCCGGCGTCGCTCACCCGCCACAACTCCAGAAGAAAAGAACGTCCAGCCCCTCTCCTGGAGATTGGTTCCAGAACCCACACTATGCGTTGAGGTGAGCCCAACCATATCTAGCCGATATTTCTCAACCTCACGCACAAGCTCAGGCTCCTTCCCCACCAGAGAGGTGACATTCCATGTCCCGAGAGCCAGTTTTGTTAGCCGAGGATCGGAACGCCAGGGCTTCCCTTGGCTGCCACCCAATTAACAATGCACTGAACCCCTGACATTCCCCTTGCGGGTGGTGGGCCCACCTGGGGACAGTCCCGCGTGCCTCTTTCGGGTTTTGCCCGGCCAGACCCCACGGGCTAAGGCACGGCCACCAGGTGCTTGCCAACGGGCCCCTCCCCCAGGCCTGGCTCCAGGGTGGGACCCCGGTGACCCTAGTCCGGGCGAGGGTAACGATGCTTCGCTATAATTCATTATCATGGGGTTCTTTTGGATTTCTCTTTGTCTGGCCCCTCCCCTGGGACCTTTTTTGCCTTGGGAGACCCTACCTGGGGCAATTGCTCCCAACAACATAGCCCCCACATTCATGGAGGCACGCAAACCTCTCCACCACGATAAGGTGGCAATCCAAGGAGGAGAAAAATTGTTTCTAAAACACTAAACCTCATTCTTGGAGCAAAACTGCCAATTGCCAAAACTCATTTATTCAATCAGTCACTTGTTTGGCAAACCTTTAAACAGAGATCACCTAGTTGGACACAATTCGCAGATCTGAGTCACCCTTTCTGCAAAACTCTAAACAAATTCACATTCATCAAAACACATTTTGCACAGTGGTGAACATTGATAGAAAACACAGGTACAGCTGGCACACTAATCATAATTTAAACACAATGACTCAAAACTGTTCTCACATGTTTATAAACATGATAGGAAGCCAAAGAGTGACTAGATCATATAATATGTGCTGTACCACAATACTAGCTCCTCGAACCCCTGACCTTAAGCCATGAAGTTAGGAATAGCAGCCTCATTACAGGAAGAGCAGCCTTCGTGGACATCTGTGTCTAATGATAGTATACAGTGCATCCCTAAAAGGGGAATGCTCAGAAACAATAACAAAGGCATCAGTATTGTTTCTATTCAGTTTCTCTGGGTGTTTTGACATTAATTGGCTCCAGTGATGCTGTGATTTTATTGATAACAAGTTGGCCAAAGAAACTAGCCCTAAAGAAAACATGAATAATAAATGTATGTATGCACTCCCAGAGTATATATTACTATAATGGGAGTATTGCAATACTGCTTACAGTTTTTTGCTTACACACTAAAGTTAAAAACTGCCCCACAATTAGCAAAACCTGACACTCAAGGAGCAAAACACCAGCCCAGATTTGCACAACTTTAAGCACATTGTCAGCGTCACACTGTTTGCATAATAGTACACACAGCGATTTGCAAAAAACGAAAGACACTTGTATACATTTTACATACAGAAATATAACATGTCACTTGCTATTTTAAAGCAAAGGCTTTCAAATGAACACACCCATGAACCAATTGGTTAAATGCAGCCACCAGGTGTGTACACACACAGGTGCATAATTATAGACACACCAATAAGGTTCACAAGCATTATAAAAAGGCAACAGGTCACCTGGCCAAAAAAATAGATGGTGTCAAGATGAAGGAGAGTGCAGATATGTGGAGGAATCCAGAGAGAACAAGGTGGGGGAAGAGGTAGAGGGAGAGGAAGACCTGGAGGAGGAGTGGAATGTGCACAAAGAAGAAGACAACCATATCTGTCTAATGATATCCATACTACACTTGTGGACCAAGTAATAAACCATGGACTAACATCGAGGGAGGCTGGACTGAGAGTACAGCCTAACCTAAGCAGGTGCACAGTGACATCACCTAACCTAATAGGTACACAGTGACATCAGCCTAAACTAAGCATGTACACAGTTACATCAGCCCAATCTTAGCATGTACACAGTGGCATCAGCCCAACCTAAGCAGGTGCACATGTGCAGTGGTACCAACCCAACCAAAGCAGGTAATCGTTGGCATACAGGTGAGAAAATGTATCTTCTGTCAACTTCCATAGCATAGATGCATATACTATGTATCCACAGTCTCGGTTCCTATTCCTGTATCATTTTACAGTCAGCTACATGTGTTTTGTTTGGCCTACGTAGGATTGAACGTCGAACACCAAGGAGGAAGGGGCTCCATATTCACACAGGAGCGAGAGACATCCTACACCTTGTTTTGGCCAATAATGCAATCAGACTTAGAGAAATTCAAACCTATATCATCAATGATCACAATTTTCAATAATGTCCAACAAGTCTCTGTCAACAATAGCCCATATCCTTAAAAAACATCATGTTCTGATGAAACAACTAATTAGTTCCTGGACCCCCAAAATTATACCTAAATATGTTTTTTTTTGTTAGCAGGTCTAGCTATCCAAAGAGATGATATTTAGTTGCCTCTGTACTGTATGATAACTGCAAAATGTTTTCTTGTGATTGTTTTGTTGAAATGTTCAGTAATGACTGAATTGAAAATATGAAGAAATATTTTCACTAGTCTGCACAATTGGTGTCATGTAGTGTGTGCTAATGTGTAAATGCTAAAATTCAAACAGAGTCAAACCATACGATGGATGTTATGACAAGAAAATAGGGTTTTTGTAAGAAATTGTATGGTTTTGACTAAAGTGTTCCATTTTGCAAATGATCTGAGGTGTTGTGCTACTTGGGTGTAGTGCTGTGCTAATTGCGTGGATTATTTTTGAAACCCTGTTTTCAAAATTGTGCTTAAGCAATTGCAAAAAACTGCAATCGTACTCTATATCAGGATTATTTCACTTATGCTGAATCACAAGTGATGCCAGTGTCTGAGTCTGCTAGCTTTGTGGTGTACAGATTCATAATGTCCATAGTCAGTTCATTCATTATTTACATTTAAGACAGTATATAAGCAAGGTGACATTAACATGATGTTTTCTAATCACTTTAGATTTTTTCACTGTTTACACAAACTTTCAGGTACTATACAATAAACCTCACCTACCCCACTGTGTAGCATGAATGTATACATATGTTGGGCAAGTAAATTGTATTGTAGAAAGTAATTTATAAAAGGCAATTATTCAGTAACAACACTAATTGCGATATGACAAATATGTATCTTCATAAGTGAAAACAGAATAGGCAACGAGGAATGACTTAAGGTTTTACTCAGGCTAAACCTTCCATGGCATGAATAAGATTCTGCTTTAATTAATAAAATAATTGTATATGTATTTTCTGGTGTTTTAGACTAGAAGCTCTGGCAGTCATGATTTTCTTCATCACTAAAGTCTGAATTTTAAGACTAGTTCCTTAATAAAAGATGTTTTCTCAAACTCTACTATTTATTGAATCACACAAACCAAAGAAAAATAACATGTAATCTAATATGTCCAGGAGTGGATAAAAACCTATCAGCTTGTCCAAACATCGATTTAGTCACGAAGAAAAATGAGGTTGCCTATTTTACAGTTTACAGTGGTGCCTGTGGTTCACAAACACAATCCCTTGCAGGAAAGTGTTAACAAATTTGTATGCGAACTAAGGCAATTTTTCCCATTAAAAAGCATTGAAATTCAATTATTTTTTCTTAAGCCTACCAAACAATTTTTGTTAATTAATTTTCAGGTTTTTATAGTTAAAAACTTTAAAGAAAAACACAATAGAGTGGGGCAGGCTCTCTCCGCACTTTTGCCTTTAGATACTCAGAGGAGCCTTTCTGCACATCATCGAGCTGTTGATTTTGCGCTCGCTTTTCTGTTCACTTCCAGCCTGCCCATTCTCGGCTGATCTCTCACATGAACGGGGTGTTTTCACACCCAGCTGTCTCTGACTGGAGCTCTGCTATTTGTTTATTTTACCGTTCCCTATAAAACCTAGACATGGGTACTCAACAGGCAGACCTCATCATTTAATCCGGCCCAAAAATGGCACCAGAAACAGAAGTTTTTATTGTCAACACCACCCTTTCACTCGTTTTGGAAAACTGGGGTAAACTAATTGAGGAACCTTTCTCTAGACAATGTAGCCTAGAAAAATTGTATCAAGAAGTTTGTTTGTGAGATGGTAGAATCACCATGTCTGGCAAGAATAATCAAATTTAAAATACTTTGATGATGCATCTTAGCCATTCTAATGCTTAGCCAAACAGCAAATGAACCTCTAGACACAGTTTGTGTGATGTATGTATTCAGCTGGAGACAAATAATTCACTGTTTGTAGAAGCAGGCTCATTGCATTAACATGCAAGTCTTGCTAATAAATTGGCCACTCAGTCTATGTTTTCTGCACAAAAGTTCACCACAACAGAGTGTACCATGCACGATGGATTATTACTCGTGTCAGCATGAGTGAAGTCATTAAACGATTAAAGCATGATTGTGGATTTATTCTTTTGCAGTTGATCTAAGAATGAATTGTTTGAACAAAAGCCACAAATTGCCTCAGAAAAGGCTCAGATAAAAATCATACTATCAAAAATGTATGAGGCATGCAACTGTAGTAAGGATTTGCATTTTATATGCTTGGAAAAGTTAATAACAGGATATTTTAAAAATTTAATTCTCTGTGTGAGTTCCTTATTGAGGTTATTGACAACCTGTTGAGCACAAAAGCAGCCTAGCAAGTCAGTAACCTATTATAATATCCTGTGTTATTTTGTACACATGCAGTACAACAACTCATTTTACTGTAATACCTGTGATAAATGTGAGACTTGTTAGCTGTTGAAACCCATCCAGAACAGATCTTGGAGACAAGCAGGGAACAACGCAGGATGGAGGAGAACATGCAAACCCACAAACCTCACACACATGTAACCCTGGTGTAGACATGAACCCTGGTGAGCCCCAGAGGTGTGAGGTAACAGTGCTAACTGCTGCACCACTGTACAACCCCCAATAAAATTCTGTTTTGAAAATTTTGAACAGTATAACTATTTGGAACGCAACCTCATTGGATTTCATTGTGCCTGACTTGAAATAAACTACTCTATATGAATCGGCTTAATAAATATAAAAAATATTTAAAAGGAATTGAATATCCCTAAGGCCCACGTAAAGTTGTTCATTTCAAAACTCTACAATTTCCTATGAGCAGGTCATCTTCTTAGCAATGAAGGGCTGAAGGCAGACGTCAAAGTGTAACCATTCAGATACTAACTACAATTCCTTTACTGAAATTAGAGCTTGAACAGTTGGATTCCATTCTTAGCCCAGTGGGTTCCTTGCCACTGATACCAGTAAAGTACCTGCCTTCTGCATTAGAAACTACAGAGAACTTGTTCCACCATGCTTTTTTTTGAATAATGGACTACTAGAAGGCTTCAGTTTACTGCTGAGTAATATTAAACTTGACAGGAGGGACCAGTGCTTCAGTATCAAAGCTACCAAAAAGATCTGTTATGAGCACATGGCTGAGATGCAGCTTTTGCATCCACATTCAGGAGGGCAGTCAAGTGTCCAGGGGACAGTTCAGCATGAGAAAGTCAGACACCTGATTCACAGTAAACTCAGGAGTTTTACAGAGAAATGAGCCAAGACATTTTTCAAGTGAAGGCTCAAGTGTGGGCTGTTTTAAACCGTATGGTTACTCAAGCATGCTTTAATGCAGTAGGAAATGTACCGTGTATAAGTGATGTGTTGGTCATTTGAATGTACGCACGGGTGTAGGAAAGATGCCTTAGAGGAGATGCGAGAGGTTATAATCCAGGGAACAGGGCAGTTAGTGAGGAGACAGATATTGAGAGAACTAACTGGAGTGATGGACTGTGCCTAGGGAGCGGTTCAGTGTGAGTGGTAAGTGCAGTGAACTGGCTGACAATAGCGGATGCTTTCTTTTGGAAGAAAGTGAAAAAGTCAACAGTAATCATGGTAGTGGGTGGAAGGAAAGTTGGGAGTTTGGGGAGGGTGTGGAAAGTACGGAATAGTTTGCATGTGTTTAAGGTTGTGGCAGTGATCTCTTCATAGCAGAGATAGTAACAGAGAAGGATGGTAAGTGATTGATATTCAGCCAGATCCACAGGGCGTCTTGTTTTTTGCAGTTTCCCCTCAGTCATTCGGAGCTTCGTCCATCACCCACAGGTAATGATGGAAAGCCAAGGATGAGAGGGTTATGAGCATGCTGGTCCCAATGAGGAGAGGGGATGCTGGGCTTGGAGGCCTGTGCGTGGGACAGAGCAGAGTGCATCAGCAGCCTCATTACATCAAGTGAAGAGATCAAGCCAGAAGGAGGACGGGCAGAGGAGATAGAGGCTGAGAAAGCAGTGGGAGCGTAAAGGCTGCGGAGGTGGGAGACACAGGAGGTGATGTAGTGGCAGACAAGTAAACAATTAAATGTTATTTTAAAATTTGTACTGCATCCCCCACTGCTAGTCTGAACTCATATTGTCATGTTTTATTTCTGCTTAAAGCCCTTCAAATGGTATAAGGGTAGGTGGTGGTCTTGGTGGGGGGGGGTCTTTTATAGTCATTCATCCTGACTTGATATGTATACCCAGGATGAATGAGCCGTAATGCAGTAACTGACCATCATGAATAGCAGTCAGGTAAAGGTGCATCAATGTTTCATGATAAATCTACTACTAGAAATCATTCCGGGGGGCAAAATCCTTCTCAAAGATTCTCCTACTTCATGTTTACACGCTCTTGGCTCCTGTGCTGCCAGTAGATGTGCAAAGTAGCAACACTGACATGCAGGTGTGTGAAGCTTTGGGTGATGGGGAAGAATCCATTAACATTCATAAAAGAAGCACTTCCTGATGATCTTTGCACCATGATGCTTTTGGGAAATTCATACCTGTTTTGAAGAGCAAAGCACTCTCTCTAATGGTCTTTGCTCTATAATGCTTTTGGAAGCACTCCTCTTTTGCAGTGCAAAAAGGTCATTCCTTTTGCTAGCTATGGTAACAATGGTCAAGACTCTAAAGTAGCTGATTAACTAGCCAAGTAAAAATTTGTATTGCCCTTTAAAATGCATGATACACTGGTTAACATGTCAGTATTAGCTGATATTCATTAAAAAAAAAAAAACAAATTTCCAATTTAATGAATAGTTTCCTTAGTAATCAAGTCAAAATGTCATGAGGGCCAACAATTTACACCTTTAAAAATGACCATTTCAAGAAAACTTAGCTTAATTGTTTTTTTTTTTCCATTTAGGTCAGTTATAACAACAGATGCATACAAAATGGCAGTAACACCCAATTCTCAGTCTAATGACACATAATATACTTGCCACAGTATTGCTTTTTATTACTTGCAGTACAGTATGGCTCAAAATGTATATGTGGTGGCCTAGGGTGAAAGACCCCTCCGCAACTCAACCTATTATTTTTGACAACAGATTTTCCTGACTTGTACCACACCCTTTAGGACCTCAGTTGCCACGACACAGAAGAAACCATCACAGTTCTACAAAATACAGCTTTATTAGGGTAATACTCACTTCAGGACTCTCACCA
>JAABNY020000119.1:14301624-14320621 GCA_015164015.2 Brevimyrus niger | reverse complement strand
CGAGGTGCCGTGTGGTCTGGGCGACCTGCATAAGCACGAGGGCGGCCCTCTGCACATCACATGATGTGACACGGCTCGAGGTGCCGTGTGGTCTGGGCGACCTGCATAAGCAGGGGGGCGGCCCGCTGCACATCACATGATTTCACTATAACCTATAAGTCAGTTTATGAATATTATTATGCTTGAGGGAAGTAGTCCTTAGAAATCATGTTCCAGTAGAATTTTGCGGAATCGAAAACCATTTTATGCATGGCATGGTGATGCAGTAGGTAATATCATGTCACACCACCCAGGCTGGGTGAAGCTACTTTGGCACTGGACAGGACAAGTGCACAGAGTAAGCGCTGGCATCAGAACAAGCAACTTGTTGATTGACTGATTTAATATTTATAAGATTTCCTTATAATTAAACATGAAGTCATTGTCTCTGTTTACTACAAATTTGCTATTTGCAGAGAAGTTCTGCAGGAAACCAGGGCATGAGGTGACAGAGTAGGCAGGGGCTTGGGATGCACCCCCCCGATCCAGAAAAACCACTTAAAGCAAGTATGTGAGCGTAGTGAAGCAAAGTGAAAAGATACGAGTAACGAGAGATACAAAGATCACTGGCAGATTACTGCCAGATCACATCATGCCAGAGGCTGCCAAAAACACACTTGCCATCCTCCAACCATGTCTGTGCATTTACCAGAAACTTTTTGTCATCTGCTGGCCTTCATATTTCCAAAAAAAAAAACCTGTTTCTTATTGTGGCATAAGGAATCCATGAAGAAGTCAAGATCCAGAAGGGACAGCTGTAGTCTTACGAGTTACAAGTAGGAAAAAGTGACTGAAAGACTTGGAATCTGGTGAAATGAGGAAAAATATCTAATTCAGCATCCAATAGGTGTTGAGTTCTCTCCTTGAGCTACCTTAAGGGAGCAATATAGCCTAGAATGTTCTAAAACCTTGTATCCAGAGATTTATCCCCAAATTTTAAGGTGAAAAGAAAAGCCGTATCCATCAATGAAAGACAAAAAATCAAGGTCAATGTTTCAAGGCACGTCGCTACTTGTATGTCCTGCAAAAATGTCCCATAAAAGGAAATCAATAGCATTATGTATTTTACACTCAGTTTTATGTTGGAAATAAAACATCACAGGTAACAACTTATTGCAAACTGATTTTGAGGGTTTTTCACATTATCAAAGTTTAAATCGAGCATTTTACAGAGATTCAGCACTACTGAAAACTCAAACAACTAAAATTCAGTTAATTAAATTACATTTTAATGATGAGATAAGCACACTTATGTATTACCAGCACATAGAGTTCTGCATGTTCAGTGAATGATCAGTTCATTTACAGTGCACTTACTAACTCATTTGAGCCATTAATTAGTAATAAATGTCAGCATGTTTTTTAGTGAATGTTCCTGTATGGTAATGCATCCATGTGCTTCCATTCATTCATCTATATTTCATACCTCTTACCTCGGGCCTGGAACCCATCTCAGGAAGAACAGGGCTCCAAGAAGTCCACAGTAGGACACACACACACACACACACACACACACACACACACACACACACACACACACACACACACACACACAAGCACACATAACTCAAAAGATGGTTCTTAATGCAGCATGAATCTAGAGTGAATGTTAGAATCTTGTGTAAATATTTGAAGAAAATGCTAATTCCAAGAAGAGAATGGGGACACTGTATGACTTGGACAATTCTGTGATCAGGAAGTTGTCGGTTCAAATCCCAAATGAATAATGCACAATGGTTTCACCACTGAGCCCCTGAGCAAAGCCCTTAATGCATCTATTTCATCTTCCCAAAGAATTAGACTATGAATATATACTAGATATTTTCCATACACAGCTGTTGAATATAAAAATGGAAACAAACATTTGTATGGTGATTGTGAACTAGCCTTATTTGCTGCTCTTTTACTGCATGCATGGCAGTGTCCACTGCACAGGGGTGATAGTGGGAACGGGTGAAGACATCAGTCAGGGATCAAACGAAAACAAGTGTGAGTGCTTTCACTTAAAGACAAAGAAATGCATCTATCAATGCAAACTAACTTACATTCTTTTTGTTTCTTCCTGAAACTCATTCTGTTTAACATATAATGTCCTGGCTGGAGTACAAAAATGTGATGAGCAGACTTTGGGCGGGTAGCCGTACGGGATCTCTTTTGTTCTGATGAGAATCGGCCGACAGCCGACGTTCTTTTCTTGGAGTGCCTGTTTTTGTCTGCATTATGGCGGCGTCCCTGCTCGCTGGCTCAGTGACGTGTCATTACAGTGAGCTAGAGATGCACGCCCCATCTGGCTACGTTTTCATTCTTCGTGTTGCTTACCTCCTAATGCCATAGCATTCACTCCCGGGCAAACAAATGGGCCAAAGCTTAAAGCTTAATGCTTAATGGGCCGTGTGTTTTTTAGCCTAGGAGAGTACAATTCAACAATTTTATGGCAAGCAATTTCATTTAGATTCCTACTTTGTATACTTATAGAGGTTGACATTTTTTTTGCAGATTTCTCATTAGCACATTGTTGCTGTAACAGTCGAATCCCACCGGCCCCCCCCCCCCCCCCCCACCCCAATTTTCTAAGAATTTTTTTTTTAAAACTGCAATGTTTATAAAAGTACAAATTACAGATATAGCCATAAGGTATATGGGAGTCTTTTGGTTACTGATGACTTTGACAGGGGATCTGGCTCCGATAGGCCGGCCACAGTGGGGTGTCTGCTGACAGCTGGATCAGGCAGTAGCTTTTCACTGGCCGTTGAGGCAGGCCAGTACTGTCAGTGTGCAGTGAGCTCATGACCAGATGGCACTGGACAGAAGACAGGAAGAGAAATTGCTTCAGCTGAATATATTCTGGACGAGATATTAGCAGCATAGCGCAATATTGACCAACCGTGGCAGCATAATTAAATGTATTGTGCTAAAAAGCTTATTTACTGCCATATATATTGTTCAAGCTTGAAGCAGAGAGGATAGACCAATGTGCTTTCTTTCATTAGAGAATCACAAAAGAAAGAATTGTTAAGTATATTACAAAATAGCTCCAACATTATGATTTAGCCTGATGTCAAATCATCTCCAACTGGACCTCTACGACATTGTGTTACTGCCAAGCTGTGTCCTTTGTGTCGTTGTCCTGCTGAAAAATGAACTTAGGCTTTGCAGGCCAAAGCAGGTTTTCCACCATGAATTGTTTATATATAGACCTGTCAGTTTGGTTCTCCACCTTGACAAGCTTCATGTTAGGGATGCTGTTATCATTGGTGATTTAGAGTGAAGGGTTTGAATTTAGGTCAACTGCTTATATTTTTCTGTCATTGTGGCAGAAAATACAACATCCTGTCACTTTTGCAACGTACAAAAGGGATTCATTTCTGCAACTCCCCTTATATAGCCCATTTATGAGGAGTACCTGATTATTAACTGATTCAGTCAATGTCCATTGTTTTTACACTAACACTCTAGTGAACATTAATCTGGCTAAGAATTGCAGACATCAGTGCCTAGAGATTTACACGAGTTAGCAATTTCAAGCAACCAAAATATAATCAAAAACATTTGCTGGGCAGGAACAACATATGTCTGATGTATGTTGAGTACCTGAATGCCCTGAACTACCCATCGACTGTATCCACTGTATGATGACATGGTTCCATCAGAACTGAGGGTCTGCTTAAATCACAACCATTATATCCCACCATTTAGGAGTGACAATGTTAATGGCGTAAAATAGTTTCTTGCAATTAGTCGGGTAGTCTTCGAGCCTGGCTACATTACGAAGTTGTCAAAGGATAATCCCTACTTTCCGGGTCGGGCTGCAACAGAACACGTATTCAGCGTGTAGTGCAGTCCACATGTACTGCAGATTTAACACGCGGATGGACTAGGTGGGCAGGGGGTGACATTGATGGGCAGGCCGATGGACTTGGAGGGCAGGGGGGAGACACAGGAGGGGAGGGGGGAGACACAGGCAGGAAGCAGGGTGACAAAGGCCGGCATGAGCTCCGCATAATTGGGCAGGCTGATGGAGTAAGCAAGCATGAGGGCGTCATAGGCAGGTAAGTAGGTGGATTAGGTGGGCAGCAGGGTGACATAGGCAAGGAGTAGGGCAACATGGTTGGGCAGGCAGATGGACTAGATGAGTAGGAGGCAAAAGAGGTGGCCTGGGGGTGACATAGGCAGGCAGGGGGGCAACATAGGTGGGCAGGGGGGTGACACTGGCGTGCAGGCAGAAGGACTAGGTGGGTGACCTAGGCGGCCTGGGTGTTAGTAGGAACCTAAAGCTCTATTTGATGCTCAGAAGAAGGAGATTAAGACCTAAATCTAAGCTTAGAAGGGAACTCATTCTATTCAGGAAATTGCCTCCCCGCCTGTAGCATTTAGCAGATTTAGCATTTGTGTCATGTTGGTGCTACATGCATCTTGAGGTAGGTTGTCACAGGCACCAGTGATACCCTGAGAAGCACGACTTACTCTGGGCTTACAGTGGGGCAGCTTACATCATAAATGCAGCTTCGTGGTCCAGCCAGAACCCTGTGTTCTACGAGCAGCTTTGCCAACAACCACGTCAGTTCACCACATGTGTCTGGATTTCACAAGCAAATCTCAAACCTCACAGGGACTTTGGCTTCAGGTCTGTATTTCTGCTCTGCTAGGGAAAATGTCCCTTGATACCTCAGATACTGAGTTTGTGGATGCAACTTAGGATGCATCGGTTCGTACAAGTGTGGAAAACAACGCCTAATTTTTTCTGCATCCAACTCAGTGATGCCATAACTAGATTCATGGTAAAATATCCAGCTGGGCAGGAAATGAAGGGCCTGGGGTAGGGGGTAGGATACCCTCTGCCACTGGGGAGTAATGAGATAGCACTGACCCGTTTCAGTGGGAAAGCAGGCATGGACCACATGCCTCTCAATCGCTTCATTGGTTGAGCTGACCCAGAGCCATTCTGAGGCCTGGTCATTGTTCCACACAGATTGTTTGAGAAGGAAGGGACATTTAACCTGCTGAAGAATTGAGCCGTGAGAACAAGTGAATTGATGCAGGCAGTTGGATGGGTTGTATTGTACTATGAAAGTGATAGCAGCCCAGGTGGAGCACAGATGTCTCCTGTCTATCTTCTACAAGAAGGTTGCTCTGATGCTCTATACAGGTAAATGAGCTGTCATGGTTACACAAGTTAGAATTCATTATTTTTGGGTGAGCCACAGGAGCACAATACAGTGGATTTGGAACACTGTCTCAGCATTCACTTAAACAAGTGTTAATAATTGGTAGCTTACGGGTAGCAAAGGACAGCAAGCTACTCTGATGCATATGGTAATGAAAATAACAAAAAACTTGCATTAAGTTTTTGACGTGGCTTACAGTGAATGAAGGTCATGAGCAGCACAGACTGCATTGTGTTAAACAGACTGCAGTGGAGAGGACCTGGGGATCCTGCAGGTCTGGCAGTGCTTCAGTGTGACTGCACATGCAGGATGCCTTGTGTCAGGGCTGTGCACAAAAACAGCATGTGGAAGAACTTGTTCTTAGAGCCCTGGTGCGATTGGGAGATGAGTCAAGTCACTCCCCACTTATTTAGCTCTACAGTCTGAGCATGCAAGTGGTGTTACAGGATAAAAGTGCCAACGCTGTTTTGAAGGAACAAATAAGCACAAGAAGACAGGCACGATTTTGCACACTGAGAGCACACAAAGAACTGACCTTGACGACTAGTGAACTCTTGGAACTTCAAGGAGATGAAATGTTGCTTGAAATCAAAAGAATGAAAAAGTTATAAGATTATAGTTAAATGCATGCTTGTACAGCAGAGTCTTTGAAGGCTGTTTTACTCTGATGTCGGTCCAGTATCCTATAATTTGTAATTCTGCCCTCATTCTGGCGCTGCCCTATGGCCAGGAGCAGCCATTAATAAGAACATTGACAGCTTGGGTGAGATATGGATGCACATTTGTATTAGCTTATATTTTAATGTTAGGTACCGTGTTGTAATTAAGGAGGTTCGAAGACATTCTTTGTATAAAGAAAGCACCACAGCTCCTCCCAGTAACTGTATTCCCAAATCTCAGCAGAAGCTGGTGACTTCCTCAGTGTAAAAGTATTGATGGAACCTTCATACTGTCACAGATACAATAGACAAGCAGTCGTACCGTCTTATATGTATTTGCTGTGACATATGCTTTATAGAACAGAATGCAGCCTGTGTTTGTTAGGGAGAGTGCATTTTAGTGGCTTATACTGTACATTTTATAGTGCGACTAGGAATACAGATCAGTGTTTATTCATGTTATATGAAACAGAATACAGAATAAGTTGGTTGGGGAGCATGTATTCCAGTTGCTTATGCCTTACATGGAGTGAATAGTCATACAGATGTGTTTAAAAGTACTTAATATAATGAAAGATGTTTCCCAATAAGTTAATATTCTGTTATTATTCCCCTTACAGGCAAAGCAGAGCATTGCCTTCACTTGTCACATTATAACTGTATGTTGTCTTACTGTAGGTGGATAGATCCAGAAGGCCAAGCTAAATATCGTTCAATAGATTGTTATGGTCCCTTCGGGCGGAATTAATCCTGTTATGTGGTAAAGCAAGTTGCAGTATAATTACATTATAATGAAGACACAGTGTTAAGGGGCAAATGCTCAAGTGGTGGGTAAGGATGGACTCATCATTCAGTTAGTGTAGAACAGGATAAGATTCACGCGGTACATTTCTGTCACAATGTATGTTCTTTATCACTCATGGAAAATATTATCCTGTTTATTCAGTCATATTAACTATAACGCATGAACTATAATGCAGACATCAAATTAAATTATGCATTCACAATCCCCCCTCTACAATGATGCAGTGTTCCAGTATTTTCTATTATAGCTGCACCTGCAAAGAATGAGCAACAATAACAGTCCTCTCTCTCTCTCTCTTCTATCCTTATTTCCTTGTCTGTCAAGAAAATCAGTATACCCATGCATATGGTTTGTGAGGTGCTTATGAAAATTAATTTACCTTCCTACATGGTAAGCTGGCAGCCTCATATTCCTCAGACTAACCACAGAATGTTATATATGGCAGCTTACTTAAATTAAGAAGAAAGTCACATTTTCTGTTGATTTTATGGTCATGGGTTGTGAATGTTTGCAGGAATACTCATTTTATCGTCAAAATGAAATTTTAATGCATTGATTGTTTTCAGTGGAGACCGATCCAGTGTGATTCTTACTGTGTCTGCATACTGATGTTCAGATCATTGTGCTTGTAGAGTATACATTTCATAATATTGTTTTGATATTTCTTGCATCCTTCATAATTGTTTTTTAGTACAGCAGGGAGTATGTTTGTATTTATGCATTATTATAATTTTTAGATACGGTTATTTGTGTCTATTTTTGCTGTTTTTTGGGTTTTTGTGTGTGCTTTGTGTCATTGAGAAAGTATTAGGAAACGTACTTCGATAGCATGTTATGAAGATGTTTATTTTTGCGCCATATGCGTCTTTACAGAAAATGGCTTTTTTCAATGTGCACAGGTTCACCAGCAGTGAGCAGAGAGGGATTACCTCCTCTCCTCTCAGCTACAACACTGCGCTGACACTAGTTCACCTATGCAACCTCTCAGAATTACAGGCCAGTTGCAACATCCATTGCATATCAGGTCAAAGTGATGACACTTTGTAAAATTAAATCAAAATCAAATAACGCCTACTAATTTGCAGTGCCTGCAGTAACAAAATGCCCCTTTTCACTGTCATTAAAGTAAAATGCTTCCTAAAGCCAAGAATCCATTGTGCGAGCGACTCCAGTAAAAGTTCTTCCTTCCAATATTAGCTGTATAGTTATTATGATATTAGGTTTTACAGAAGATGAATTAGAGTTATTAGGGGGTAGTGCAATGGCTGCCTCACACTTCTAGGACCAGCGGTTGAGTCTCTGCCAGGTTTGCATTTTCTCCCCACGTTGGCGTGGGGTTTCCGCCGGCTTCTCTGGTTTAGGTGTGCATGGGTGAGTGAATGCCGCTTGTGTGTATGGGTGCCCTGTGATGGGTTGGCACCCCATTCCGGATTATTGCCTGGCTTGCCTCCGTAGCCTCCGGGACGGGTTCCGGACCCCCCGTAACCCTGAATAGGACAAGCTGTTACAGAAAATGGATGGATAGTGGTAATCGAAGAGAAATGCCTTTGAAAAAGGTGTGCTAGTGTGTGGCTCAGGTGGTAGTACGCTGTCCCATACAAATGGAAGGTTCTGGTTCAAATTCCACAGCCAGTAGAATGATTTTTATCACTGGGCCCTTTACACTCTCTGACTTTGCTCTCGTAATAGCCAAGCAAGCAAAAAAAAAAAAAATAATAGATTCACTGTGCATAAAAGAAAAGGCTATCACCATCAATTTGAATAAAAAAATCAAGTAATTTACCAATTAATATGATGATTTATTGAGTTATTCTTTAATGTGATATGTACATTACAATTGGAACAAGGCAGAAACCAATTGTACACTCAGTCACCCAGTGGGTCAATTCAGGCACTCCAATTCACTTAATTTACATGTTTTTGGAGAGTGTCAAGAATGTGAAGGAGGATCTGGGTCACTCACACACAGAAAGCAGTGTCGTTCGATGACAGCTCTACCCACTGTGCCATAGTGCTGACCTCTATACTAGGCTTGCAAAAAGTGTGATGTCGATATCAACATGACTATCCAATGTCCCTTGCAATTGTCACATAGAAAGGACAGTCTTATGGATTCAAAACATTATTGAGTTGAACTAAAACACTCTGTGAAAGAAAACAACACTTATCAAGCTTTGCAATATAAATGATGGTTCCTTTTCAACATTATTTAGTATATGATTTAAAAAAATTAAAAAAAAGGGGGGGGGGGGTTGCGGGTAGACTGATGCCCCTGTGACAACATGCATGCCCCCCGTGGACCTCCTACATACATACTGTATGCTACTTGGTTCTGTAATAAGCATACACTGTCTGGTCAAAAAATAAAAGTTGCAGTTTTATACTTTGTTGCACCACCTTTAACATTGGTTAAGGCATTGTTTCCATGAGCATATACAACATTTCTATATTTTTTTCATCCAGACTTGCATTAATTTAATCAAGATCTTGTATTCATGATACGCAAGTTGACCCACTGTAAAGTCTTCTTCAGTGCATCTCAAAGACTTTCAGTGGGGTTACGGTCAAAACTCCATGCTGTCCATTTAATGTGTGAAAATTATTCCTTGTGCTCCCTTCAAGCCCAATTGGCTATTCAGTAGATTCAGGTAGTCAGCTGACTTCACCTTATTGCTGCGTAATGTTGCCAAGCTTTAATAAAGATGCTATCATTGGCTTTTAAGTACCTGCTTATTTTAATTCGAGTGGCGACTTTTTTTAGCCAGGCAGTATATTATTATTATTACTTTTATTATTTACATTTATATATGCGGGCTACAAACTTGAATGTTAGGAACAAGCAAAATGCAACCATAAGCAGTTTCTTGATGGACTCTTAACGCGGGTACACCCAGTGGTGAAGTCACTTCAGTTTTGCAAAATTTACAACAGGAAAAAATAATCAAGCTCATGAAAGCAAGACGGTTGAAACGTAAGACATTTACGAACGAGAAGAGGTCATTTGGTTTATTAGTTAGATACTGTAGAGTGGCTATTGGCAATATACTGTGTAGGGCAGGCATGATACAATACAATAATAAACACACAAATATTAGAGTTTGCTGATTGGGGCCAAGGAATACATATTAAGACTGCGATGACATCACCAACCAGCACTGCAACTTGTGCCCAGTGTTTCAATGCATTTTATTGTAATTTTATCAATCTTTAGGGAAGTTTTTAAGTGACCTGGATGTTTAAACTATAGATGAAAAAAATAAAAGCTTCTCATTTTAGCAATGATGGACTTTCTTCTTTAGTAAAGTTTGTTTTGGTATAACCAAAAGAATTTCAGAGGAAAAGCGTCAAGACCAATCTAAAATTTCAGACTGAGAAATAAAAAAAGAAATGTGAAATAGCTCCTGTTGGAGCACAGAGGAACACATTGACTGCAAGGACTCCCAGGGATGTCTGCATAGCTAATAACATATAACTCTACAAAGTGTTAGATCACGATCCACTCAGACAAACGGCTACAGAGCCGAGTGTGCCTAGATAAATAGATAATGGAACTATAGTAAGTGCTGAGCATTACATTTATCCAGAAGCATTAGCTGAAAGGTCCATTAGCTTAAATAGACAATAACCTGTGGGAGAAAAATTCATGATATTTTGACCTTGAATGTGAAGTGCTCAATCAAACAAAACCAAAGGGGACATTTATTCTGATGACCATGGAAATGGTCTCTTTTCACTTGTTGAAAGTGATTTGAAAATGGGGTTCACCCTGGCTCCATCTTTACATGCCCCAGGTAATATTATTGGGTCCATTACAAACAAAACCCCACACAGCTTCCTCTCAACGAAATTAAAACTAACTATACTGAAAGTATACGAAACACGTCAGTCATGAGAAGCACAAACCAAAAGTGAGCTGCTATGCTGAAAAGCCCTTGTGAGAAAGTTTATTTGCAGCCCCACATGGGTACAGAGACATGAACAGGTAAGAACTAAGGAGCATGAGGACTGGGGAACACTTAAATATATGACTAACATGGGAGTAGACACAATGCAGCTGTGAGTGATTAACAGAAGAGCAGAAACGAGAGGTAAGACTAACGAGCCACAGGCATGGTTAGTTTAGAGCTACGCTTAGGGGGAAACACATGGAGCAGACAGACAGGGTGGGCTGGACGTGACAATGATACCCACCATTCTTTTTTCACATTTTGTATTGAACAGAAACCTTACTCTTGATTTATGACAACATATTATTTTTAAATCAAAAAACTGAAAACGGCTTTGACTCAAATCGGCTTTTACGGCTTTTGTAAATGGATTTTTTTCTCCATTTCAACTGAATGATTGTGGAATTATATGATTGAAGACATCTGTGATACTAATTAAAAGAAAAGTCTACTTGAAGTATCACTACAATAAAGCTAATTCTTCACCTGAAGGGTATCAATATAATTGATTTAAATATATCTTTGTGGAATAAGCAAGAATTAAATTATTTTCACAGCTTTTTGGTATTGTTCCACTTTTAACTAAATAAAACCATGCATGGATGACAGATTTTTCAATACTTTTTAAAAGAATAATACATTAGTTGAATAAAATGTGGTGCCAATACTTTTGGCCATGTCTGTATATATTTGTTTTTTTATTTTCAAAATAATCTTCAGAGCAACAGAAAATAATTTTAGAAAAAAACTTATTGATCTCCATGGGGAAACTGTCTTTCTACCCCATCTTGCTCTCCATAACACACACACACACACACACACACACACACACAAGCTTGGCAGCAAAGGGCAGCCACCTGTATTGGTGTCCATGGAGCTGGGAGTTAGGGGTTAGGGGTCTTGCTCAAGGGCTTACAGACATGTGACCATCTTGCTGAAGCTGGGCTTGAACTGGCAACCATCTGATCACAGATTACCGAAGCTTAACCCACTGCCACAGATCGTCCCTCTGACACAGTTCATTTATATGCTTGTTCTGAAATACAGTACCAAATCATATTCTTATAATTCTAATTTAATTTTAATTCATGAAGCTCTTTTCACTGAGTAATTTGTTCAGGGTTTGTTAAAAGGAAATATTGAGACTTAACTTCTCAGGATATATTTTTTAACTGAAAACAGCAAGACCAGTCACAAATGAATCTTGCTGTCACAACTTGAGGAACAAAAGACTCGAGGCCAAACGTTGTGGCAAAACAAAAGAGGATGTATTGAACTCAAAGAACAGAGACCAGAAATAAATTATATTGCGAGGGATCGAAATGGAAAAAGTGGAACAAGGAAGGGCACCAGCAACAAGGCAGTTTGACATCAATGACCAGATTTGGGATAATGAAACAAACAGGGACTTATATACACAAGGGCTAATAAGGGGCAACAAGCACCAGACAAGGCTCATCAAGGCCACTTAGGAAGGAGGGGGACACATATGCAGGACATGACAGTACCCCCTTCCCCCCAACCCGAAGTAGGAAGGACAAACAGGGGACTACGGGGAGCAGACACACAGTAAAGGGGACAGAAGGGACACCATGCTGGACAAACTGTCATAGAGCACAGGTGTCAGACTCCAGTCCTGGGGGGTCGGAGCCCTGTACAATTTTGGGTTTCCCCTCGTTTAACACACCTAATTCAACTTCTTGTGCTAATTACCACATAGCAATTGAGCTGAATCATTTGTGGTGGATCAAGTAAAAAACTAAGCTACACAGGGCTCTGGCCCTCCAGGACTGCAGTTTGACACCCCTGTCCTAGAGTGAGGTGGAGGGCCAAGGAGCTGGGCTCAGGGCAAGGTCCAGAGGGTCCCACTCTCCTCCATAAGGGCATCCTTCAGATCACTCCAATCTGGTCTGGTAGTGATTGGGGAGTCAGCTGTTGGACTACCAGTGACCACCAAGGAATGAGGAGACTGCCACCAACGAATTTGCATGTTTCAAGGACGATGACAGGAGACAAGGTGGGAACCAGCGGGACATCAGGACATGAGTTTGGTATCAGCAGTGCATCAAGAGATGTGACTGGAGTCAATAAAATGTCAGGAGACAAGGCAGGAGCTGACAGGACAGTTTGAGACAAGCAGGTGAAGTTGAGACACCAGGTGGAGCTGGATACCTGGAGTTGAGTAGGGCAAAGCCAGGACACCTGGAGTTGAGTGCGGCAAAGCCAGGATGCCCAGAGGCAAGCAAGGCGAAGGAGCTCCTCTTGGGCCAAGAGCAGGGGACTCATGTGAAGAGACCATTTCAGGGCCAGGAGATGGAACACAGGCTGAGCAGCCCTCTCTGGGCCAGTAGCTTGAGGTGCGGGCTGAATGGCCCTCTCTGGGCCAGGAAACTGGAGTGTAGGTTCTTTAGGTGCAGCAGAGCGGAACACACCTCTGGCAAACCACAAAATCATTTGGGAAGAATGGGGAGGTTCTCCTGCCATTCCACTCAGCACTCACAATACCAGTGTACAGGCCGCTCATGATGTCCAGCAACTTCGGGGGAAACCAACAGGACAACTCAATCAACTGAGTCAAACACTTTTACGAAAACCGAGAACCTCTACTGATATTTGCGCTTGCGCCCAATGAGAACCCTGATGGATGATGGTAGACTTCTTAGGTGTAACACCATCTGATAGGGTCCCGTTAAGGATGACTTACCAAGAACCTTACTCAGCACTGAGAGCAGTGTTATCCCCCTGTAGTTGTCGCAATCCAAATAAGGACTAAAAGTCCTGTTTTCCTGTCAGTTGGGATGATGCCTGACTCCCAAATGGAAGCAAAGATTGCCTGCAATGCCAAGAAACCATATTTACCACCAGCCTGGAGAAGTTCACTCCAAATACTACAGATCCCTGTGTCTTTCCCTACCCCCAGTTGATTCACCACCCATGCAATCTCAGTAAGATTAGGTGGTTCACAGATGATCGTAGGATCATCTTTGAGATCTGTGGACCCAGAGATGTCCAACATCCAGCTGGAAGATCAGCTTTAAACAACTGCTTAAAGTAGCTGATCCAGCGGGTCACAACTGCAGTTTCATCTGTAAGGACCATTCCATCACCCACTCTGACTGCATGTCTCCAAGAAAAAGATTCAGATGTGCATAGTGCTTTGATTTCTCTGTAAGCAGGATATGGGTCACTAGATCACAGATGGTGTGTCACAGATTTGTCTAACAAACACTTCATCTTCCCTCAGAGCCCTCACAGCCATCCTTCTCAGTTCTTGGCACAGACTGGAGTTGCCACCAAGTTGTGCCCTGCGACTCCTCTTGATAATATCCTGGGTACCCTGAAACACCTCCTTGTGGGAACCCTGGCAACACCAACACAACCCAAGACAACATTCGGAGTCTTATCACTGAAGGTTTTCCACATCACATTAGAGTCAGCAATCGCACCCAAGTCTGCAAGTTCCTCACACAAACTGTATGCAGAAACTGCCTGATCTGGCTAAGTCCAGCCTCATTCTCCTAGTAGATGGTAGCCAATTGGTTCTAAGCTGAATCTTCAGAGTAGCAACAACAAGTCTGTGGTCAGAATTCACAAACTGGGCACTTCTGTAGACCCTGCACTTCCACAGGATTCTCCAGCTTCTGCCAACCAATATGTGATCGATCTCCTTCACCGCACCACTAGTACTGGAGTACCAAGTGCAACAATGTGGCTCAGGGTGTTGGAACCAGGATCCAGCTACCCACAGCCTTTGACCTTTCACCGATACAATCCTCATAGCCAGTCTTTTCAGTGCCAGTGGTCGCACTGTAATCACCCATGACTGGAGGAGTGTTACCTCGTGGGCACCCTTCAACCATGGAGTGAAATTGCAAGTAAAATGCCTGAATCACCGAGAGATCACTCACTTGAGTCAGAGCATATACTGAGACAACAGACAAGACACCCAAGGAGTGCCTTAGCCTGAGTTTCATAATATGATACTTGAAATGAGTGACATGTCAAAATATTGTGAATATTTTCCATAGTTGGTTAAACACACACAGACACACACATGAAAAATAATACCAAATATACCATAGTGTATACCGCCATTGCCTGACATCAGTAGGAAGTATTGTGTGGCTTAGCGCTAGTCCAGAAATGGCTCAAAATTCACAGTTGACACCTGAATGTACATCTTATTCGCACCGTAATAAAGTCAAAATATTGTGAGCTGAACCACTGTAAAGCGAGGAGCATCTGTAGTTCAAACTATCCTATCCCCATTGCATGTTTCCATACCATTCAGGATGACATGTCTCTTGACTTGTGTTTTCTGTGATATGCTTAAAGGTCACCATGACAGTGTTCTGGATAAGCAGAATGCATTGCTCTGCTGTATTAAGTTTAAAGTACTTTATGGGGTTACATTCTGATAAATTTATTGTGAGATGTAACAATTGTAAAGGAATAAATGAAGAGCTGTATTATACAGTATCAATCACATATACACGGCAAATGTGCTAGTGTTAAATTAACACTGCATGGTGTCTATATGGGTCTACACCATTCAGTGTTACCTTTAACACTATACAGTGTGCAGTGAGTGTTGTTTTTACAGTATTAATCTTTAGTAACTCTAATAGTGTTCACTTTACACTGTAGGGTAAGTCAATGAGTCTCCACCTCCAAACATCTGCCCTATTTTTATATGTGCACAAGTCATGAGGATCAGAAGAGCCATCCCAGATTTACCCACCATCATGAGAAAGACTCTGACCAAAATGGACCTTGCAGCTTTTTCTTGTTTTATATTGAAGCTTTGCTGGCTCGGTTCTGACTGTTGTTGGAGATTAGAGAGCTGTGCTTTCGGTGGTTTTATAGCATGCTGACATCAAGGCCAAGGAAAAACTCTAGGAGTCATACAGGGCATCACAGAAGGAGAAGCAAAAGTGAATTGGTCAATGGAATCTATATACAACTTGGAAGCACTGTGTTTAAATACCTATGTGAACTGCTCACAGTGTAAATGTATTCTGCTCTGGTCATGATTCCAGTATGTCCTCCAGTAATGTTCCATGTCCACTGTTCACATTGTTAGAAAACAACTCAGCAACAGATGAAAGCAGAAATTTAAAATTCCAATATGGAGCCAAATACTGGTCACATTAATCATAGGACTATGTGGTGTAATCATTTAATTACAATAAAATTAACACTAATTTTCTATAGATCATTTTTGATCATTTAGGATTTTGTAGATCGTGCCAACTGGCCCATGCGTGGCCATGGCTATGCATAAAATTATGTTTTTTCTTTGAATATAGTAAGAAGCATAATGATATTTTAATTGCTTCAGGTTAATTAACTCGCAATAAAAGGCTCTTTAGAATTGAATGTACAGAATGTAATGTCAGTACCATCAAATTTTAACAATTATATTTTTTACTCTTTAAATACTAGCCTCTCTATATTTCCTCTGCATTATGTACTTAAAATTAGGTTTATGACATTGGTAACCATAGCAATCTCTGCCATAAATTAAATCTCTTGCTGAAGTAATGGATTTCATTACAATTTACCAAGAATACTTTAGTTATGAACGGCATAATAATTATGGGTGCACTTGAATGTGCTTTGTCATCAGAATGCTAATGTAATTGCAATTCCTAATGCATTTGTTGATTAGTTAAATCATGATAATACCTTTGTTATTGCGTAGTGTCGTCTCCCAAAGTCATTTAAAGATAGTCTATTCAGTTGTTCTACTTAAGGGGTCATTTAAACTTCTACATTTATGGAAAAGCCCAATGTCTAGAAGATTTTGATAAAGAACGTGAGAACATACAGTATGACTTTTCTTTTGACAGCATGTACGAAACAAAACCGAAAGTGAGTCAGTGCCAAAACATTTTAACCTTTCAGATCACTTTAAGCAGTTTACACACTAATATTTTGTGGACATTCCTATTAAGTAAAGATATTGGTAATTAAGCCAAATCTATTGTTGAGACAGGTGTGTAATTAAGCACACAGTCATGTGATCTCCTGCACCAAATATTAGCAGCAGGTTGGGTGGCTGTGCAGAAGGAGTTAGTGACATTCCTTTTGGCACCATCATAGGACACCATCTTCCCAACAACCAGTTCTCCACATTTATGTCTTGCAGTCACCCTCAAGAGATGTGATTGTGAAGGTCGAAATGTCTGGGAGCAAATTCAGCTGTGAAAAGAACACGCCATCCCATAGAAAGGACTATAATGGGCAGGCATGTGTCCATATAATTTATACATTTTACGCACATTTATATTCAAAACAATGCAAAAATATGTAGCTGGCTGACAAGAAAGAAAAGTACTGTTAAGTGCTGTTAAGAAAGTAAACTTGAGGGAGAGCCTCACTCAAGAGGAGAATGTTATTCCTGGAAGTATTCCTTACAGAATCATTTAATTTGGTCTAATTTTAAACCAACCTTTAAACAAATAGCCAAGGTAACTTGCTTTGCATTGCATCAGTCCGGCTGTGGTTTTCAAGTGGGTAAGGGTCAGGGTAAAGCATGGAGATGGAGTTCTGACCAGTAACCTGCAATTTCTCATAAAGCTCAAAGGCCATTTTTTGGGAAGAAAGTATCCTGCCTAATAAAGCAAGCAGAGGCAAATCAAGGCAACCAAGTTTATTTGGGGCTTAGCAAGGGGAAGTCATTAGCCGTGTCAAAGTCGTATACCAGAAGCTCGAACGTAATCCAAAGCCCCCGTCAATGGAAGGGAAGCCGAAGGTTGAAAAGTCAAGGGGGTCGGTCTAGAGACGCGGAGGACGAACATAGGGCACTCCACAATAGGCTTCACGGGGGTGGGGGGTGCAGAAGGGCAATGAAGATGGACCATAACTGGGGGAGTTAGAGTACTCAGCACGTGCATTGCAACAATACCTCACACTGAACTAATGCTAGTGTGTGACTTAAGTATGGTTGTTTCAATTAGCTTCCATTGGTTTCAGCTGATATAAAGTAATCATTACAGAAGACATCACAGAAGCAGTATGCATGTATGACTGAGATGGTCTCAGCAGGATGGATGTTAAGCTGGTTGGTTGTACCATGCGTTTTAGTTCATGCTTTAAATGTGTTTATTGTTAATTTGGTATAGATAGCATGAAAGAACTGAATTTTTTGTTGCTGTTTCCTTCATAAAGCATATTGTAACCACAATCTATATATAGTTAACCACAATCTATCCATAGGAACACAATCCATTAGGTAAGATAATCAATTTATAATCCACTTTTGCCGATGTCCTGAGCCTGCTGCAGCTACTCCCAGATTCTTGCTTGCATTCAATGTTTGCATTTTTCTCTGTAGCTTTTTAAACACTTTTTCTGACTACCATGATGCTGAATATGACTGTATTTGTTTTTTCATAGCTGTGGTGGGCTAGAAATGTTTAAAAATATTAGTCAGAATTGCTATGCTAGTAAGTAACATCAGGCACTAGAGTGAGATTCCAAGAAAAAACACATAAAAGACGCTGATTGAAGGGTCTGAACAGTTTGTTTTCACCTCTTGAAGTTAAGGATTTAAAAGCTAAAGTACAATTTGGGTATTCTGTCCTTTCTTCCACTCCTGTAATCAGGTCTTCTTGTTTTAAGAAAAACTCTCTTGCACAGATTAGAGAACACGTGTTTTAATTTTCAGTCATTTATTATTGATATTTTGTATCATTGAGAAGCACATCGGATGACACTAAGGCCTGATACCTTCATGGTTGTCGGTCCACTTCCTGTCTCTGTGTGGGTGAAGTGTGTGTGTGTGTGTGTGTGTGTAATATGTTAATATTACATTGTGGGGCCCAAATGTCCCATGTAATGTAATAAAACCTGTTATTTTGATGTTGTGGGGACAATTTTTTGGTCCTTACAAAATTCTGTGAATGCAATCAAAAAACTAAAAATGCCTAAAGTCCTGTGGTTAGGGCTGCATAGGGATTATTATGATGGTTTTATTTTCCCTGTAGAAATGAATGGAGAGTCCCCACAAAGATCTAATTACAAACCTCTCTGTGTGCGTGTGTGTGTGTGTTGGTGCGTGTGTGTGTGTGTGTGTGTGTGTGTGTGCCTGCTGAGAGTTGGACTGACATTCCATCCAGTATCCTATGCCGTGTGCTTCCTGAGACAGGCTCCAGTTTTACTGTGGTGATGACTGGATAAGGAATTATAGTAAATGTTTAATTTAATTTTATGTAAACCTAGAAAGGAGTTTCTATAATAACAGTTGATACCTTATGGAAGATAAGACATGACCTTTTCAAGAAATCTCCCTATACTTTAATGCAGTGGTTCCCAAAGTAGGGGTCGCGACCCTCTGGGGGGTCGTGAGACATTGAGGGGGGGTCGCGAGATGATTTC
>JAABNY020000119.1:14251216-14301524 GCA_015164015.2 Brevimyrus niger | reverse complement strand
AACATTTTATCCATAACTCACAAAAGATAAAAATTAGTAGTTAATAGTTACATTTAAAAAAAACATGCAAATTAATTAAAAAAATATTTTTTACCACTTCCGAGGATAATGGGGGTCATGAGTCACTGGCACGGTTATTTTGGGGGTCGTGAGCCGAAAAGTGTGGGAACCCCTGCTTTAATGGACAGTCAGTACCTCTTGCTACAATTAATGTAATACAATACAATGTAAAGATACATTGAACTCCACACTACCAGGTTAACTATTTTTGTGTATGTATCTGTTTTATTTTTATTTATTCTATATATTTATTTTTATATATTTTATTTATTCTATAAGATTATATTGTAATAAAATTTGGGGATTCTCCAGAATTTACTAACTTTCTCACTAAATTAATGAGTCCAGAAAAGAGCTTTAAGAACATGCTACTTTCATTACACAAGGACAGGTTACAAGACAAAATATTTTCTTAGATCTTTAGCATACATGATGGAACATGATCTAAGGATGGTAAATGGTGAGTGAAATAGACAAAGTCCTAATAATTATTTTCTTGTTATTTCTGCTTCAAAAACAATAGAACTTCAATGAAAACCAAGATCAGAGTAGGGTGGTGAGACCTCGGAGATGTCTTGTCATATGATTTTCTTTTTGTGTATTTTAACTTCTATGGTATGCTAATGCCTACAGCATGTCTATATTTGACATGCAAGTGATTTTCCATCTTGCTAACCCTGATTTAAAAAAAAAAAAAAAACTGTGACTTTTTAAGCCAGTGACTTTTTAATTGCAGAAATGTGTTGTGAAGAATCAGGTGAAGTTTTATTGTCAAGCCACATAGATTTTTTTACTGATAGCTACATACACAGTAAGTACACAGTGAAACAAAATGATATTCATGTTGAGCCAATGGTGCAACATTCATGATAGGACAGACATTACAGAGCTAAAGACAGAGTTATTGAAGTATTTATTTAGCGCAAAAATTCCCGTAGAATTGTCACAAAATTAAGGCTAAGACAGAGAGTGAAGACCACTGCCTATATTTACTAGCTAACATAACAAACTTTGCACATTAAACAAACAAGCACACTACATGCACTAGGAAATTAGTGCAGGAAGTACAGTCCATGTTTGTAGTGGCAGTGCAGGTCATATAAACAGCTGATAATAGTATACAGAGGTAGGGAACAATTCATTACACACAGAAACTGGAATTTCATCGGTGCACATAAGGGTTAACTTGCTGTTTAAGATGCAGCATTAACAGCTGTTTTGCCACAATAAGGTGTACTAACAACTTTCCTTTTCATTGAAAGATGATACATACCGGGTGCAGGAAAAAAACAACAAACAAAACCTTTTGGTAGAAAGAGATGAGAGGCTTGTATTTGGCATTCTTGCTTGTGGAGTCGATACAGGAGTGAAATATAATCGACAGCAACACTGGCAGTAGAGGAGAGACTGGGCACTGTAGTGTCTTACTGCCTTTCAGGGATCCTGTCCTAGTTGCACCGTTTGCTGCTCCTCATTTTACTTTATCTAATGACTTACCATATGGGGCTCCCTGTAGCCCTATTATCTTGTCATTAACTGCCCTTTAAGAGTTAAGAAACTTATTACAATTACACCATGCCATACCATTTAATGCCCAAATATATTCGACTAACAATGCTGTAAGATATTTTTTCATTTATATTATTATATGGAGTTCTAATTGCATGTTTTATACTATATCTCAAGTGCTGCACTAATCTCAGCTTTATAATACTATAATGAAGGTGAAAGGTGCAGTGGGGATACCTGATTTGCATTTTATAATACTGCAAACCAGCCAAGATTAATTACATGTAACTTTGACTTTGCCTCACACCTCTGTGGTTAATGTTTCAGTTCTAAGCTCCAGCTGAGTGTGCAGTGCATGTTCTCCCTATGTGGGTACTTCAGTTTCCTGCCGCAGTGCAAAAGCCGTGTGTGTTACAGTACCGTGTGTGTTCAAGTGTGGGGGGGTCGGGGCTGATTTGGTCCCTACCAATATTGTGGGAGTACAGTCACACATCAGCCAAAATGATCGCGGGAATGGGACCCGAACACACAATTCTCAGCTCTGGAGGCAGAGGCTTCATCCATGTGGACACTGTTTCTTTAATATCCTCCTGAGACCGAAGGAAAAAAGTGTCCTACAATTAGGGTATTTGTCTTTGGAGGAAATAAAGCTTACAATTTAGATTTTTTTCAAATTTATTTTTATTTTTAATTTCACAGCATGCCCTCTTTTAGTGCACAACAGGAATAAATATTTTTCCTTGAAAGACAGATGCAAAAAAAAATGTCCACTACAATGGACAATGAATGGGTGGGGTTTCAGGAGGATACAACTTTTTTTTCGTTAATTTGAAATTTGAAACAAAAATAGACTTTTAAAACTAATTTGTTTATATGCCTGTGATATAATCACTTTTCATGCTGATAAGAATACATTATTACCTAAATCTGTGTCAGTAGATATGGATTTTCACCTGTTTGCATCAAGTTACAATATCCAGTTTATAAAACAATATGCACCATATTTTGATGTCTCGTTCTTTTAGCACATGTCCACCTCACACTCAAGGTAATTCATGGGTTGGTATTATCTAGTCTATATAACCAAGCATTTTATCTGTCTGCTCCTACAGTAATTGCCTTGCCTCTAACGGCAGGGAGAGGGATTAAAGATCTTCTGGATTGCTGACCTTGTGTTCTTTTTAACTATCGGGGTGTTTAGGTAAAAGGCAGCTACAGTGATCTGAAGAACATAGGTTGTTTCTCAGCTGAAAATGTTTGGTACCACTTACGCAGAAAATTAGGCCACTACAATTGAAACGTCAAGATACATAGTATACTAGGCTGGCCCGATCGAGGTCGTAGATAAATTAGACATCTGGCTAGGGCCCAGTAGGCATAAGGGGGCCCAGAAGCCTAGAGAGACCTCTCCCTCCCGCATTTTGGTGAAATGTACTAAGGGCAACCTCCCCTTCCACCCCCCGCAATTAATTTTGGTTACAAACCACTGTCACACCTGATAGTGTATGATTTATGCCATTTAGGAGCCATAAGAAAAGTGACTCATTTAATCATGGACACTAAAGAGGGATGGCAAGGAAACTCAGTAGGTAAACGTGTCATATAACACCTTCAGGACTGAGGATCTCAAGCCCACATGCTCCGTGTGTGTGGAGTCATATTGGTTCTCCTAAGGTATCCCATATTCCTCCTGCAGTCATGAATTTTGGTTAATAGCTGTCTCTAAACCGCCTGTAGCATGTGCGGATGAGAGTGTGCATGTCTCGGCCATGTGATGTCCCGGATTTCCACAGGCTTTGTGTTCTATTTTGCCTGAGATAAACAGTTGGAAGGTAGATGGATGGAAATTACCCACATCTTCAGGCAGCAAGACACACTGAGAGATCTTGAGCTGCTCTTCCAACAGAAATGGTTGCGTTGAATAAATATTTCCCAAATGATACACTACACTGACCCTGAGACAGGGATATAGGAATTTATGGGGTGGGGCAAATTAAAAACAATACTGCAGGTGTTGCTGACAGACAGAGGACTACAGAGGGACAATATCAAGTCGTATAGCTTCCTGTTTGTATTCATCTCAGATCACAATTCAGTGCCAGGGCCATTCAAATTCATATACCTGATTCTCAAAAAAGGATAAAACCATATAGGAGAGGAACCATGGGGGAAATAGGAGGCCAAATGTTGTTTTTATGCGATACTTCATATCAGCAGTCCATCTTCCATACTCCTTATCTAGTACATCAACATGGTGTTTTTGTACCTATGCTGGGAAATAGGAGGCACAAGGCAGCACTTACCCTGGATCAACAGTTAATTATAGGGCAGGTACACACTCACACACACATACACACACGCACACACTCACACACACACAATAAATACTTTTTAAAGGTGCACAAGCTTGTAATTGAATGGTTATACCTGTGTGCCTTTTAAAATTTAATTACAGTTTCCATATACTGAAACAGTACAGATTCACTCAGAACCACTGTCCCCTCTTACTTTTACAGATAAATTTTTAATGTTCAAGTAAAGTTTTCAGTGAAAAAACAGTATAAGACACATTTACAGTGCATATATAATTATGTTTATTGTTTCTTAAATTCTGTGCAATAAACCAATAAAAAAAACTACATAAAAGTAACACATCTTAAATAAACAAAAAATCTATATTTTTCTCAGCCATGCTACCTGGATGCTCTATTGTACTTCTAATAATTACAGACATTTAACAACACTACTTTTCAACACTAGTACCAAGCAAAAATATTTTTAAAATGTATAGATATGTGTAATTCTGGACAACTCACATCTGTTCCAATAAATCAGTGTGAAAACTGAACTGCCTGGAAAACTAAAGAATACTGTTCTGGAGCCCATGAATACAGAATACTGTGAGTCAATGAAACCCATTTAATTACATGTGGTAATAGTTATTTGTCAACCATGGACCTTCTTTCATCTTTTCAAATTCACTTGATTTTTTTTTTAATTATTGAAAGAAAAAATTGTGTCACCCAGTTGTGATACGATGCACAGTAATTAAAACAGCTCACATGTAATGTAAAGTGTGAACTATTTACATTGCTGGGGTACTTTTCTTGTCTCCCCTTCAAGTCTAAAACCAGTTAGTTACAGAACTAATAGTACGTTGATAGGAAAGTCTCCATGTAATTACCAAACTAGAACAATGCAAACCTTCCACCTTAACAGATAAAGATCAATGTCTAATCAAGACTAAGCAGTTAATAACAAAAATCACACACATAACAGTCTGTGAAATGCATGGACATTTGCACATTATTTCATTACTCTTTTCATACTATTATGCCTTCTAAAGTGTTATGGTATTTACATATTTTAGAACTGAAATTGCTTTGTTGTATTAAGTAGCCATATCTTGGAACTAAAGGAACAAAAAGTATTTTGTGTTTTATTCCATCGGCCTGTTTAACTAAAAACCATCCGTCTCCAAACTGAGCATGTTTGAGGGGGTCATTGCCCTCCCCCCCGCTGTGTCTTGGGCCAATTTGGCTGACTCTAGGGATGTATTCCATGTACCTGAACGTAATGAGTATAATTACAATCATTTGGCAGTTATACTCTCAATAACTATGACGGACAATAAAATTTAAGGTATTAGATGCTACTTAGACTGATATGCTGGATATTAAAACAAACATTTAAGACCACCTGGTTCTAACAGTATATTTTCATATTCTTTAATTATTCAAAAGGTATTTGATGCAATGTATATACAAATACAGTGTATATGTGCGATGAATATATGTATACTGTGTTATTGGTCAGTCATTATGTCCACTGAGATTAAATGCTGTTAACAGAAAATGTATACAATACTGCTGCAGACAGACTAGTAGACAAATCTTCATTGCACTCTGGATCTTAGCCAATGCATAAATTAATGAATAATTGATTCTAGTTACGGACAAATAATCAATTTTGAAAGAAACTCTGAATGCCCCTTCACTTTAATTTAAAATGAATGTTGGAGATGTCATCATACAAGTGCAATTTTGCCACATATCTTTCTGAAATATGTGATGTGATATGCGATGTTAATGAAGGATGACATAAACTTGCCAATGTAAACGTAAAATGTAAAGTTACTGTCCCAGATTCTTGTTACTTTTGACAAAGTTATTCTCATATCTACTGGATGTCCAGGAAAAATGTTATTTTGTATAATGCGCCAAATTTATTGATTTTGGGCACAGTAATGCAAGGCTATTTTCTTGTAGCAGAAGCAATATACTTAAATTCATAGTTTAATTTTCTATGAATTATTGAGAGCTGGCCCAACATGCCTGTTCTGATTTGTAATGGCATTAGATCATGCAGGTCCAGAAAGGTCCTGAATAAGTTAATTGCATCATTAATATTTATTAAGTGTTTAAATTTCTGAACTGCTTTGGTGCAGCATGTGTACATATTAAACAAAATTTTAAAGAAATTTAAATAATTTATATGGGCATTTATCTTATCTGTGTAAGGGAATTCAAGCTAGAGTCAGGCTTTAATAACGTGTCACGCATACTTCCCTGGAATAAATTTGTTTGGCAGACAATAATACCTTGTACAATTCTTCCAGTGCAGTTAGCATGCATTCAAGAAAATAGTTATGGGATAATTAATAAAGGATATTGTTAAATTACAAAATCCACTATGCAGTGAAGACTGTTAGTCTACACATACCCAAAAACAATACGATTGCTTGTAGTGAAATGATTAGATGACTATCGAGTTGAATATCAGCGTGTATAATGTATGCATTAAAAAAGGCCTATTTCCAGCAGATAGATTGAATTCAATATAACTTGAAAAGGTACATTCAGAACCTGAACTGAATTACTTCATTTCACAAGACATTTCCAAATACAAATGGAGATGCAGGCCACTTCTGTATGGAGATATGGAAAGGTAGATTACTATTCTACAGAAAGGTCTTGTGAAGTCTCCATTACTGAAGGCTGAATGGATGTCTGACCCAAACATATCCTTTCTGCATAATCTGACTGAACACAGATAGGAAATCATTAATTCCCTGTGCAGATGGTTATGTCAGTATTATATTAAAAACTAAGAATGACCATGTTCATATATGTTAACCCCACTGGTCCTGAAACTAACCCTGTACCTTAATCAAGATCAACACAGTTATGATCATATAAATTGCCCATGCAATAAGTAAAAATCCATAAATCCATAAATCCATATTACAGCCACAAAACAAGCATCTTACGTAGGCCATTTTGATCATAATTTCCTTTTTTTCCTTCGTTTTATTGTTAGAAACGATATGAATGGATTCGGTACTGATGTACAGATTCAGTAGTCCTATGAACCTCGGTTCTGGTCGTACAGTTCACGTGGTTCTCCGCTAATCTGTATACCAATTTCCAGTTCATTATCAAGGTTTTCTTTTGATGCCAGACACCAATTTCACCACAAGTTCCTTATGTGGTTGAATTTGTTTTTCAAAACTGGTATATCTGACCTTTTAGGAACAGTGCCTTTAACACAATTTTGTTTTGTTTTTTTTTTGCAAACAGATATTTTCTGGGTTACTTCATTATGGCAGTCATCCACTATAAGTGTTAAGTGTCATTTTGTTTGACATCTGCTCTTACAGCTCTTCGGAACGGATGACGTGGTACAGAGTGACGTTATAGAGTACCTGATGGCCATTGTTCCATGCATACAGGGCCCGGTCCCTGGGGTTGTAGTCCAGCATTGAGATGTGGGAGTATTTGTTTTGTAAAGCTATGTCAATATACTCATAGGTGGAGGAGTTTGTGTTGAAGGCATAGTAGACTTTGGTCCCCCCAGCGTATCCATTGGTGACGTACAGTGTCCCACAGATCATGAAGGCCTCACCAGCGCTCCTTTTTGGGTGATCGGTGCTCCAGCTTTTAATAATCTGTAGCGTGTTGGGGTTCAACTTGCTGATGACGATGTTCCCAGCATTCTGATTGGTGGCATACACAGCCCACAAGCCTCCCTCATCCACCATTAAGTCGATATCTGAGTGGCCGCCCCATGCGTAGTGGTACATGTTATTGAAACCAGCATATTCCAGGGGGCGGGACTTGCTCATCATGGAGGTCTTGAAGTCGAACTTGATAATGATATGACTTTGGAACTTGTTGAAGTAGATGGAGCCATTATAGACCACCTGGCCTGTACCAGACCAGGGGTGAGGGAGGCGGTGGGAGGTGAAATTATCGCCTGTCATGAAATCTTGAAACGACTTGTATTCCCGCACAAAGCGGTTGTTGTGGTAGCCGTCCATGTACCACACCTAGTGAAGAAAAACAAGGAATGGCAGCTTAACAAGTGACTCAGAAACGTTTCGGAAGCTTTGAATTGACTTTATATCATAAGAAAAACTAAATGACTTTGCAGAAGAACTCTTTTGTGTGATGACCTTCTCTTGTTTTTTTTCACGTAGCCTAGTGTCATTCTGCATATAGGCCTTGGAGAGTCTGCTGCTCTCAGATAAGGATAATGGAATTCAAGGAGAAGTAATTATAACTTTTTATAAATCTTGAACCTTAATTAAGCTAAAACTTTTTGGAAAATAGATTTTCAAATGTTAAAGAAGGCTATCTATGACCAAGTCGCATGAACTGCAATGTTAGTGTGAAATCAGATCTTCTTGCAACTTCAGACAGCTCCAAAAAAGTATTAGTTTTTGCTGAATATTAAATTCAGCATTCCTGTCCGAATAAATCCCACGCTTTTTAAATACACACTGCATGTACGTACTTATATACACAATGCACACCTAACTCAGTGATCTAACCATCCTGCTATGTTGCTCCTGCTGAATTTAAAACAGTAGCGCATGAAGATGTGAAATATTTATAGACTCTTGTGCACAAAATATCTGCAATACACGACTGCAAAAAACAGAGGCAGTTTAAATATCTGTAACTAGTGATTGACATTGCATGTACACTTTCCGATACATTTGCGGTCCACATTTACCCTGGTATCTCCCTCAGGCGCCAAGGGATCAGTCATCCAGGAGCCGAACCTCGATCCAGATGTTTTAATTGTGATAGGTTCACTTATTCCTGTTAACTTCCCACAAGCTGCAAGGGTGAACACATAGTTACACATCACCCCCCTACAAACTGCTTGAAGCAAACAAACAAACGAAAAAGAAACATGCACAGTTGTCAATTGTACCATTTCAGTTAACAAATTCAATAAACATATATATGTATTAAATTGCATATGTAACTGTATATATGTATGAAAGTTTCACTTTGAGCATAATACAGTGTTTTGTGTACATACATTACAGTGCTCTCTGGGATCTGGTTGTGAGTGTCCTGGCCCTGAATTCTCCCCCCCCCCCCCCCACCCCCGCACATCCACTCTTCATCGTCTCTCACGCTATTAGCTGTGTCCCTATGCATGCTTTTAGCAGACTTTAATGTCTGTATGTAGCTGCAGTCATTTGCAGCACCACACATTTTCCCGACATTGCTGGTGACTGCCTGCTGAATTTATACTCGCATATAGTTCACCTCCAGCCAAAATGTAACACATAATAACAACGTGTAATTTCATGCGTGACCTGAAAATACAGCTTTTTCATGCAGGAAATGGCATGGATTTATGTGTGCTTCCTGTTCTGCTAATGATGTGCGATTCCTCTCATTTATTCATCTCTGCTGTCCTGCTGTATCGCCCTTCTGTGAACCATTTACTGTGTTCGTCTCGCCAATACGGACAATCCCCAGTTCCGACATGAATTGCTCCCTAATCTCCATATGCCTGGAGCAGGGAATTCAATTTCATCCACAATGCTCTGCGGACTGTCACCTGCTCAGCAAACAGAACCCCACAGACCATCCTTCAGGGATCAGTACAGAGCTTATAAAATGTGATTATATACTAGAGTCGAGAAGTGTAAATTAAATCAGCAATTCTCTGACTGTTTCCCCTTTACTTGGGTGTTTTTGTCTTCTTTTTTGAGTGCCTCATTATAAAGAAAATCAAATAAAGGTCTTAATTTCGTCATTCCATCTTGCAATCATTTCCCCTGGACAAGCTGTTAATTTTATTTTTAATGTTAGAGTTCCTTAAAATACTTCAATGATGTTTAATTATACTAACTTTAAAAGAAGGCTCTAATACTGTATTGTACTTTGTTATCTAGCAGTTGTTTGGTTATTTGTTTACTTATTGATAGGTCCACAGTAAATGCCTGCTATTATACAATAATTAGGCTCATTAGGTTATTCTACAACAAAAATGCCCTGTGAATTTTTGTTTTAAGGAGGCTTTTTTTTTTTTGGCTGTTGTGGAGATATTTTGTATTCTTTTTAAATCATGTTATATATGGTAGCTTACTGTAATATCTTCTAACTTATTTTATTGATAACAATTATGTCAACCCTTATCGATTTATAAAAATCTCTTGTATCATCCTTGGCATTGTTTTTTATGTCTCTCATTGTTCTGTTATTCTGCCTCTTTGCACTGAAAGCTTTGTAGTGTCTTATAGGGAAGGTAGCCATTCTTTCAGTATATACTGAAAATACTCAGTGAAATTATTCCTGTAATTTAGGCATGTGGTGAAATACCAGAGGAAATGGACACTTTCACTGCGAGACTCTGCTCTTTTGCTCTGGTAAGCAGGACCATGCTTAGATCCTTACTGTGATCTCAGAGAAGACCAATTTCCTCAGGGTTGGACTCATATACTGTAGAACTGCAACAACATAAACAGCCCTGAAATTTATTTCCCAGAAAGCCAGGAGACTTAAGGGCTACAAAAAAAAATCCATAAGCTCAGCTGAAATAAAAGAGCCAATCAGAACTGAGGGGATTGTTTGGAATGGGAACTGGAACCCTGATGTAGTGTGATTTCTCTATATTGTCATGTGCAAATTATACTCACAGCTGATTACTCCCACCCATTATACAGAAGTTATAAGAATGTCAGTCATGCTCAAGATACATGATCCATTTTTAAGCTACATAACAAGTCTTTCACCAGTGGATATTGATTGGTCAAAATGAACTGGATAAGGGTAATGCTTCATTAGTATAAAACATCGAAGGGGACTTTTATTACGTTCCATTAATGTCTCGTTTGCATCGTTAGTTTAATTTATAAGTCAGCTTTAAAAATGAGTTGGTGTTTTATGTACCTTAAAAATAAAATTACTGCTAGGAATATTTTACATGTAAAAATACAATAGGGCAAAACTACAAATTCCATAAACAAAAATGTGTAAAGAAAACGGGTCCTATGTGATGATGTATTGTAAGCATTTCAATGGCCAATACTGAAAAGGGGGGTGGGGGGGGAGGGGGGGCAAGGCAGCCGCCACTTGAGGGTCTGTCTGTGTGGAGGTGGGGGCACTTTAGGCTGGACTCTGCAGCAGGACGAGGGTGGCAGGTTATGCCTTCTCTGAGCCTACCTAATTTTTGCATGCATGCTCGGAGCCTGTCCTCGAGATTTGACACTCTGTTTTGTAGCTCCTTGTAGTCATAGGCTCCCATTTCTTCCTGAAGTTGGTTTAGAACTGACGTCAGATTCTGGACTTCCTCCTTAAACTGCAATACCAATTTTGCATCGGCTTTGTACTCCTCCAACACTGGTATCAATGGCCTAAGTTCCTCCATTTTCGCTTTTATTGCCTGAAAGGTTAAAATAAGCTTGGTTCAGTGTCATGCGTGAAAATTTCTGCCCAACACCTGCCTGACCTTGGCCTGACTGCCTCCCTACAGTGAATGAAGAATGAGACAAATTTACAAGTCGTACGAAATACAATTGGGAAAACACTTTATTTTCATATTTAAAATGCAACATCTTAAGGTTTACATGCTTTAATATCACACACAAAGTGGTCTGTATTGTTGTTTTAGTACCATAGACAAAACAGAAGAAAGAACAAAACTTAAATGTGTAAAAATGCTATTTAATGAATGCTTTCACAGTCACATGCAGGACGAGTGCATTGGTGATTGGGTGTCCTTAGTGATAAAAGGTGCTAAATTCAAATAAATGGCATGATGCAAAAAAGTCAGGGGCCCCGTTCAGGGTAACATTGGACAGAACTGCCTCTTCCGTCTCTGCAGCATTGATAACATTTCGTAAAGTTAGCCCTGCAAGCAAGAAGATGAGATACTGTTCAGGAATCTAGCTTACTAGTCTGTCTAGTACACAGGTAGATTCACAACAAATGAACATATGCACAATCCCCGGATGGAGGACATTCACACATGTGAGAAACCGCAAACCGCGATCAGGGGAATGCTGACAGCATGCAAAGTACCACAGAAGTCTGCTGAGATGTGCAACATCCCCATTAACAAGAAGAACAGTAAGACTTTTACTGATCCTTGTAAATACTATCCACACTGAACGCATGGCCAATTAATATTTTTGAAATGCTATATGATTTATTGGGGTATTTTATGATACATCTTAGTTAGCTGTAGCATGATGAGTGTTACTGCAACGGGTTGCACATTTCTGCACAAAAAAGGATGATCATGCACTTGACATTAGACAGTCAATCCAACCAATTATGAAACAGCTTCATAAATAACCAGTAAAGAATTTGCATGTTTTTGATGCCTTCTTTTTAAAGGGAATCTCTAGATTCCTAGTTCCAATCGTTATTTTATGTTGCCACACACTATAGAATTTATCATAACATTTGTATCCCACCAGCCATGACGTATCATGCTTCAGTAATTAGCATTATAAGTCTGAGCTTGAAAAATGATCTCTGCACATTGTGCACATTCTCATGGCCTTGACCTGATAAATCACTAGTCTAAGGCCAGAGTCAGCAGCATGAAGCAACATTTTGAAAAAGTTTTTTAAATATTACCATTGCCAAACTTTGCTCAATTTTTCAAAATTTGGTAAGCAGGAATGTTATTCCTGGTGGGTCAGGATTGTTTGGCTATGTTTATTGCACCATTTGAGGTTTGGGATGGCGAGCTTCACCTTGTATTGCTTGGCAATGTTCTGCCTGTGGCTCTCCTCCACCTGCTGGAATTTGGTCTCCAAGCCACGCAACTGGATCTCCATCTTCTCTACATACTGCAGATCTCTCTGTGTCCGCTTGTCCAGAACCTGGATGGATTGTGTCATGTTCTGCACCTGAAACAGACCAGAACAGAACATCATAAATACCACTGTCTACCACTGTCATAAGCACCAACTCCATGTGTGCTCTCCAACTACAGGTAATTATGTTTGGGATGTGTCTTGTTTTTAATGACATGCAATGACTATGAATAATGACAACACAATTCTGGCAAACATCTGACAATTGGCTACAAAATGTCACACATCACATATAAAATACAGTGGTACCTCGAAACTCGAAAATAATCTGTTCTGAACTCCGGATCGAATCCTAAAAAGTTTGAGTTCTGATCGAATTTTCCCCATAAGAAATAATGGAAAACCAATTAATTGGTTCCCGGCCCCAAAAAATTACACCAAAATATGTTTATTTAGCAATTAAACACAAAATGACCAGACCAAAAAGAAAAGCATATCCTGTACTAAACACATCTAAGTAAATTTATCAAAACAGTGTTTTTTAAAGCAAGAAAATAAAAGTATCCAAACAATGCGTAAAGTTAAAAAAAAATAAACGTGTCATACCCTGATCGTCCGTTCCTTCCGTGTGCCACGCCCCCTCATTAACCCTGTGTGGAATCCCCATGCGATAAGCTGTTTCTGGTTGTTTTCATTAGCCCTCTGTATTTAGTCTGCGTTTCAGTTTGTTTTCTCAGTCCGGTCATTGTATTGTCCGTCTGCGTTTTAAACCCTGTATTGCCCGATACCCTGACGTCTGTGCCTTTGTCTCTGTTCCGTCCCCGCTGGGCACAGCAATATTATTATAATTAAATGTATTAATGGTTTATTATTAATATTAAATTAATGAATAAGAAATCTTTATTTTAAAATGTATTTTATTATATAATAATTATTGTTACTGTCTAAATGTATTTACCCTGTCTAAATATATGTATTCAGCTCACAGCAAATGCGAGGCTGAGACTGAAGCGTTACCCTTTGTTTCCACTGAGAGATGTGCCGCGTGACTCATTTCCCCGCACTGACAAGTTATCTTAGGTTGGTGTTCACGGTTCCACTTCTGAGATTCAGATTGAGTTCTAGGTAATTTTTTTCGAACTGGTTGGTTCGACTTTTAAGAAATTTGAGTTCTAATGAGTTTGAGAACTGAGGTACCACTGTATAATATCATAGATAATATCAAATAACTAATAAAGAGAAATGGAACTTCATGATGGAGACATAAAGCAGTTTAATGGACTGTAAATAACAATGCTAACATCGTTAGATTAGGTGCGTCTCTTTTAGAAGAGCAGCTCAGAATAGTGGCATGTGCTCCTCGGGGGAAGTGCTAGTGAGCATGTTAGTGAATGAGGTAGCAGCTCTGAGGGGGCAGGGTGGGGATGAATGGCTGGGGGACTACAGGCTGCGGCACTAATGAGCTTTAGATCACGTCAGCAGGCTGGAAGGGGCAAGGGCGGCTGGGAGGTTCCCTTTGACGGGGCTCACTTTCTCCAGCAGCTGCCGCAGCTGTTTGGTCCTGGCGTCTCGCGAGCACATCGCCTGCTGCGGAGCCACCACGGTGCAGATACACCGGCCCTCGCTGTCCTGTGCTGAGCTGTACACCTGCCACGACTCCTCGGGGTTAGTCGGCAGTACCTGAGCACAGAGAGCGCGGAGGCACAGTGGGAAGAGTGGGTATAGACAGACAAATGAACAGACACAAGTACAATCAAGTTATTGATTATTCTAGCAGTAAAAAGGCAGAAAAAGGAGAAAAAAACATTGGCTTCAGATTTCTTAAGCTATAGCTTCTGACTTGTGTTCTGGAACTGTTCAATTTTTCATTAAACATTTACATAGCAAATAAAATTAAATGGTGCGAAAATGCTCATCCAAATCTGAAGTTACTTACAATCTTCCCCATTAGAATAATAGCACGTGAGATCTTTCTGAAATGTTTACTCAAATTTTCAAATCAAATACAATGGAAATATGCAGGCATATGACTTACATATTGTAAATAAAATTTACTTTCATGTCTCATTGATTTTAAACAGAACACCAGTGATGCAACAATTTCAAGATCAATCAGAGGAAAGAAGAATAGAAGCAAGTTATACATTTTTTATACTTAATTAAAAGAATGCTCTGATATCTGTGGGCCTGTGTCCTGGGAATTCTAATTCAATATCTTCACACAGAAATCCCACCATCCAGGTGATGCATTACTTACACTAACAAACCACCCACCTAACACAAATGTGATTGCAAGAACAGGTTGTTTTTCTCTTTACATCGTAAATGTTTTTTTAAATCCAGTTTAATTGATACACAATAACAATAAACTTTAAAATGTGTTAGAATTCATTCTGTGAGACACTGAGTGTATTATTTTACGAGCACTACATTGCATTTATGCTGTACTAATAAAAAAGAATTACATTGGATTGGAGATGATGTTTAGTATTTAAACACTTATGTACCGCTGGGTGAGCACTACAGCAATGAGAATATAAATCTTCTCTAGCTGACAGATGTTTTGTCAACAAACAACTATTGTAACACAAACAATAATTAAGAAAACACATATATTCAGCCACAGTAAAATCTCATTTAGAGTTAAATAATAATGACTAATAGCATTTATTTGTAAATTTGCAAAACAGCACTGGGTGAAGTCTCAACTGGGTAAATGTTTATGATAATTATGCCGATTATTTCAACATAATTATTACAGCCACTCAGTATCTACTGGAAGAGTTACATATGCTTCACACAGACACACGGAATGTGATCCAGCAGTATTACTATAGCCCCAGTACTGGATCTTTTAGTTTTCCCTTCATTGGCTATTTGGACTGCAACTAGAGATTCTGTTCTGAGCACAAACCTACTGTAAACCCTGCGCAGTAATGCATAGTTTTTCCAAAACTTATTAACCACATCGGCTTGATGGTGACTGTCAGTGGAGGACAATATGTAAGAAACATTTTTATTATACCAAAAGCTCTGTAAGTTCTTGATGAATGCAACACATAATGACCAATATACCAAAATACCAAAATAAAATCATATAACAGTAGTACTACCATTGCGAATAACAGCAGTAGTAATAGTAGTAGTAGTAATACTAATAATAACAATAATGACATATATACATGCATACCTGCCCATGAAGTTCTAATAAAAGATACCTAATCCGGTGTCAAACTTACTCCGATACTACGATCTGGGATTCCTCCTGGTGCCGCCATCAGCTTGGTGGTGTTTAGCCCCACCAAGGAGGGCAGCGTCTGGGACATCCAGTTTGTGATCATAGCCATGGTGCTAAGCACAACCCCAATCTTGAGCAAAGGCACGGACATGTCTGCGCTTGGCGTGTCGCGGACACCTTCATTCTACACTTGTCAGCGGAGAGCCTTCGGAGCGCCTCATCCTGCCGGCAATAGCGTCCTGCGGCGCCTGCATCCCAACTTCCATCCTTCTTATCCTAGACATGTTGGCAAACGATCGAACGGAAATATATATATATATATATATATTTGCTGCTATTTGAAAAGCAAATACAACTTAACGCGGTTATTTAAAAAAAATTAATGAAGTCTGCGACTACTCCGCAGCATGTGCGCAGGAGTTGGATGTCTGCGCGATATTCGTTGAGCACTGACTCGGGTACGTGGCGTCCTCTGCTAATTCTTGTCCTGTAAGCCTTTTCTTTTTTCGTTAACCCCCTTTAATCCGCCTCTGATTGTCACGCTAAATGAGAATGTGCCAGAGTCTAAATGCCGTCTGCTCGGAATGGAGGAGGTACCCTGGTCCCATGCAGCGCAGCTCATTGTGATGTCAGGTTGGCTGCGCGTATGAAACGCCCATCCCGCGCCCTTAACGATCAATTGTCGGATATCTTCAGTTGTGTTTTTTTGCTTCATCCCGCAATTTTAACTTCCAGCCCACCAGAACCCCAGCAATAACGATAAAAGACTTATAATGCAAAATACAGGTTCATTGTTTATTAACATGAGCTGCATTGTTAAAAAAAAAAGCCCCTTTAACCTTATGAAGCTGAAAAGGAAATTCATTGTGGTCCTTTAACAATGTTAATGCAAGGAGTTTTGTCAGAAGGCTGAGATTCTAGTTATTAGCAATCACGTAATCGACCCGAAACGCGCTGTCCAGCTTTCCCCCATTGTCTGCGTTTTTAGAACTCGATCGCCATCTTGCAGACAACCGTGGTATTACACCAAATATGGAAGTGTGTGAGTCTCCAATCAGTCCACATTTGATGTATTGAAATCCCTAGAAGTTTTCAGAGCACACGTTGATGCTGTTGTAATAAATAAAGAATTTTCCATTAGCTCTTCTCCACAAAAGGCCACACAGGTGAGGATGAGACAAAAAGGTGAGTGTCCCTGGAGCTGTAGGGGTTAACGCTGTCACACTGGGTCCCAACGATGACATCACTCTGCCAGTCATTGGCTTTAATATGCCAGTACGTAATACTATTAACATGTTTGAAAGGATCTCTAGGACCAAGTGCATAGCAAATGTTTCATTCATAACGTCTAAGGTAGTCTCTTACAACTTTACACTGCACTGAAGCAATTCATGTAATTTTACAGGAGGTTCAGTATAGCCTTCAAACATGGTTTTAAGTCCAATTTATTTATGATTCTGTAACCAGCAATCATTGCACCCAGCCCCATTCATTATTTTCTGTGAAGTAGGTAGTTTTACAAGTAAAACACAAAAGTCAATCAAGTTAGGGTTTAATGGATGTTTCTAAGTGGGTGAAGGATCAGTGGACAAAAACAGCAACAGAATTAAAGAACAACACGGCAATGTTTCAGTCTGCTTCATCATCTCAGACATGGTGCCATCTGTAACAGGTGTGTACAACATAACAATGTGCTTTTGTAACAATGTTTTAATTAAGAGATACAACAGGTGGGAGAAAGTTCACTATGGAACGGGGAACAGTGACGTCTGCAACTGTGTGATAAACGAACACATCACATACAGCAATTGCAACATGGAACATTTTGATCCGAAAGTAATAACTGAGAAAGACAAGGCAGCAGCTTAGTTACTCTCTATCTCTTGATTGCCATCAGACTTAAGAAGAGGAATTTCCATTCACAACCATGAACCCATCTGCTTCTCAACTCTAGCATGTGCCGTCTGGTTTAACGCGCGAGCTGTTGGTGGGATGTCATCAGTTCTTAGACAGAAATATGATTGCCTTTTAATGTATAATTCCTGAGAAACCAACAGACTGTGCAGCATAAAATAATAATATAACACATAACAAAGAATAATGGAATAATATATTAGATACTGTATATTTTGCAGATATAAAAAATACCATTTAATGTCAGCCCTTGACAAACTCTGCAAACGACTGCTGTAAGGAATCCACAGCCTACATCTATGTTCCCCTTCAACTGATCTTAGAATACAGAATATTATTTACTTTTCAAGCAACATGACAAAGGAATTTAGCTGCCATCTAATAGTCTTCTTTTTAACAAAGTCTGATTGTCTCTTTTAAGGTATTAATATGTCTCCACACTCCAAAAAGACCCGGGTAATTATTCCTGCCTACATCAACAAAACCTCTCCACTCAGACTTATTATAAATGAAATGGATGATTGGCAGCATGTTATACATCCAGAAGATGCAGAACTGGGTTGTGTTGCCTGCATCCAGGCTTCAGGAGCTTCAAATTAAAAGACAAAAAATACTAATATCTTTATATATTTTACACCTACAAAACACTCCTTAAGACAATTATGTCCAATTAATGAGATATCAATATGCAAAATGTCATATATTTTCAATAATATATATCCATTCAATAAATAAATAAATATGTATCATGGAGCACACTGTATGTATACAGTATAATCTCCAAGAATGTAGCATACAGACACTCTACTTAAAGTCCAGTAGAAGGAGCTAGAGTGATCACACTGGGTTTTGTCCTTGCTTTTCTGTGACTGCTCATTACACAGGGTGTATGAGATCCTATTCCAGGTAACACAGTCAAGAGTCTACCCCAGCTATCCAAATCAAGAGCCCACCCCAGATAACACAGTTCAGAGCCTAACACAGCTATTCCAATAAAGAGCCTACCTCAGGTAACACAGTCGAGATCCTGGCCCAGGTAACACGGTCGAAAGCCTGCCCCAGGAAACACAGTCAAAAGCCTACCCCAGGTAACAATGTCGAGAGCTTACCCCAGTTAACACAGATGAGAGCCCACCCCAGGTAACACAGTCGAGAGCCTACCCCAGGTAAGACAGTGGAGAGTCAAGCTCAGGGAATACAGTCCAGAGCCTACACCAGGTAACACAGTTGAGAGCCTACCACAGACATCCCAGTGCAGGTAACACAGTGGAGAGCTCACCCAAGGTAACACAGTGGAGAGCCCACCTTAGGTAACATAAAGTAAAAAAAAAAAATATATATATATATACATATATATATATATATATATAGAGAGAGAGAGAGAGAGAGAGACAGAGAGAGACAGAGAGAGAGAGAGAGAGAGTACATGTCTTTGGACAGCAAGAAGAAACAGGAGGGAAACCTATGCAAAGAACATGCAGATTCCACACTGACTGTTTCCACACTGACTTTTCTCTCAGTTCCCATTCAGACCCTAAGAATGTTACTGCCGGTCTGCAAGGTAAAGCTGAGGAAAATGTATTTCTATAAATTTATTTCTATAAATTTATTTGTATTGTGAAAGGCGCTATATAAAACATAAATTGAACTGAATATACAGCCATAGCTTAAATGTAGTCTTGACCTCCCTTGCTAACACCATCAATCTTTTCTATAGTGTAACATGCGATCGATACAGTGCAGGCATTTACTGACGCTGCTGCTCCCGTCTTGACTTTATTGCTACAGTATTGGTGTGTAATCTGGCACTGATACAAGTATCTGTCAGTTTCTGTCAGATAAAATTATATAGCAGTGTTCAATCAGCACAGAGCTGCACATCATTTATTGCATTTGAACCTATTATATGTATCCCATGTTTGAAGATTTCTTAATTACTAAGCTGGCTGGCAAATGGGGGGATGCCGGGCAAAAGCTGTCATGAAGCTCGGCCGCATGCCGGCAGAAGCATAGCAGAGCTCTGCTGACTCAGTGTCACATGGAATCTTACTGCCCGCCTCCTTATCCAGGTTCGGCAACCCATATGGCGACAGTAAAGAAAGGCAACTACAAAATGGTCACTAATTACTCTAGACCTCAGAAAAATACGTATGAACTACGATACTGCTTTTGTAGAATGAGAGCTGAATAAATATAGGTCCGTCGCATTTTAGGAATATGTGACCACAAAGGCACCAATTTGGTTTCTTTTTCGGAAAACTGGAGGAAAATATTGAGAAACTGTGAAAAAAGAAACACTGCCAGGTTACAAAAATACAAGATAAATAATTTTTTTAAATCCCTCAAGCCACAATTAGTTATTTTACCCCTCAGTCAAGCACCAAACAGGACTGTTGCCTTGACTATTGATCATGAATCAAAAGAGTGAACGACTTAGAGAGATATTAAAAAATATGCCTTTCTGGGGGAATATCTGTGAAGTCAAGAGACTATATGCTTTTTGGAGAAAGCATGCCTTTGGCTCACAGCTTTATTAATAAGATGAATAGTTAATTCTGCATAATTCCTTAATCAGAGCTGCTCAATTAACTGCAGCTGTATAGCTCTCAGTAAGCACTGTTCTGAGATCGTTCTACATTCAGCCTTTAGTAAACTCCAGAACACAGCCCTGTGTCGTCTTGAAATAAAATGAAACATGATACATATTCCCTGAAATAAATAAATAAAAACTGAAAGCAAAAAAGGAATAAAAATGTATGACTTCAAACAAGTCCCTGGAAACCTCTCAGCAATATTCATTCTACCCTGATGGCTCCACCTGCCTTTTAATTGTAATTCTCCTTTGCAATGCAGGACATTGAAAACCTGTACTGTTAGCACAGAATTTATGCATAATAAAAGGTTTGCCAGGAGGACTTTTCATGCTTCTTAAAAAAGGGATCAAGCAGCTGGACTTCGCTCCATGTGCAACTTGACCATTAGCTCCACACCTATCCATGGGTATTCAGCCACATCAGTATGCACACCAGTCCACAGCTTCCTTTCATGTCTCCCAATATCGACACCTCAATAAGAAGAGCTTTTTGGAACATCTCCTTCTCTGTACTCAATTAGGAAACACTTATGTTGCTGCATTAATAAAGACATATAATGATTCAGCAATTTGTGGCAATGCTTAGATTGAGCCAGAGACTAAACATTAGATTTTCCTAGTACTTGTATTAAAACAAAGGTCTGTAATGCAGTGCATTACCTCTTAACTGCTGTCACTGGCACAGACATTCTAGGATGAAACAATTAAAGAATTTCAATTTTTATGTAAAAGCCAGTAATCTCATAATATTGTACTTATTTTAATCAATATACTAATAGCAATCTAATGCCCTGATATTTTCACATTTCAAAAACAATAAAAGTAACCAAATAACAATAAAATACAAAATAAAATAACTGTAGTTACGTCTACAACCATCAGCTTACACAGTCCATTCATTTATAAAAATAAACCACAGGATAAAATCAGGAACATTTGTGTCTTTAGTTTCATCAGGTACCTAATAAATGGTTGATGTTTATGGGAAACAAACAAGTAATAAATAGGCAGACAAACTTCATCTTGTTAAGTAAATTTGAATTTATGTTAAATGTGTATGGATCCTCTTAATGAAACATATCAAACTACAGAGATCCTTGGATTGATTCAGACACACACTGCATGCAATGCACACACATACACACACACAGCGGCAAAAGTCTATGATATACACTGTAGCTGAGTTGAAAACATACGAGTCACTTTAAAAAGACAAAAGAAGGCAGATACTGACTTTTTAACCTGGCAACTGTTCAAGAAGCGTGTGTGAGAGGCGAGTAAAGAAGTAAATGAATAACAAAGCGATGCCCTGCCCACACACTCTAAACCTCGAGTCCACAATATTTCACAGTGTGCTTTGAAGGCTAGATGCTGAATTGTATGCTGTACTCTCAGCACAATTGTCATCCAAGGCTGCAATCCACAAACAGTGAAGAAAGATATGTAAGGTCTGTGGTAGAATGTAAAACAATAAAAAAAAGTTAAAAATATCATTGGACACTCACCAATTTATGCCAATTCCATTTTAAAATGTACTGTTTACAATGAGGATACAGTATTTTAGATACTTTATGCATATGAAATCTGTATATAGATAAAAATGATCTGTTGTCTTATTTGATGACTAGCAATTAGAAGGGCTATTAAAATGTAAAGGTAGATCTTAGATTGACCTATAGCTTCAAATGGATTATTATTATTATTTAAAGTCAAAATATCATTTTTGTTCTACAGAAGATGAAAATATACTTTTTTTGGAAGAAGAGTGCAGTATATGACATGGACAAAGCAGATAAGAAGAGAATAAAAATGCAAAATACAAATTTAATTTCTTATTAAACATTCTTAAGGATTAAATAAAACATACAGTAAATACAACACACATAGACACACACACACACACACACACACACACAATAAATACAGCAATAGGTAACAATAATTAAAACTAAATTAAATACAAAACAGTACAAACATCTGCAATGGGAAGAATACTAGATTTAGTAACTGTACTGAACGGACTTCACCATCTGTTACAGGGCCTCCGTGTCTGAGACAAAGATGCTCCTGTTTCAGACAGTAATGTCACAGGTTAGGATAATAATAATAATAATAATAATAATAATAATAATAATAATAATAATAATAATAATTGCCAGTATACACTTGAGAATGTCAGAAATCCTTTGTACAATCTCAATGTAAAATTTCTCTTCCTGCTTATTGAACATATTTTAACCTCCACCTATTATTTTTATAACCAACATAAAAGGCCAACAGTAATAGTTGCTCCTTCATTAAAGATGGATTAAATCAGATACGCACCATTATCTTCCCTAATGCAATACTAAACACGTCAAGTACAAACATGTGACTCACAGCTACAACGTATCTATTTTGAAATAGATTGCCCGGTATGAAGAGCTATTGTTGTCCTGTTTCAGTACACTTTATTAAGTTATTTTGACACACAAGGTAGCCACGTGAAATCATGCACTGGGCTTTTTGTTTATTAATTATGCAGCATCCATTTAGAAAATGTGTGTCTATCTCGTGCGACAAAGCACATTTAAAGCCATTAACAGGATCGCCGATTTTAGTATCTGGAAATCGCAATCCAAAATGGGAAACCTATTTATGCTGGTACGGCATAAGTGATTACTTTGGTGTGAAAAGTGTTCAGTGCCTAAACTGGAATTAGTCCAGGTAAAATCAGAGAATAATTGTTATTTGTTGACTCTACACAAAACCAAAAGAAGGCAGGTGCATCTCAGTCTGCAGTTCAAACACAATGGGAGAACTGCACTTTAATGTTAGACTAAGGTAAGCGCCAATCGGTATCGTATCAAGTTACAATACAAGATCAAGCACATGGTAACAGTATTCTGATATTTAGGCGTTACAATTCAAGTTGTAATTGCTTTACATGGTTTCGCATCACAGAAACATCATACATTAAGTGATGTCCCACTTACTTAGCGCTGTGGATTAAACAATTAACGGGACGTCTATAATATAAAGAGTAATTATAAAAATACAACTCTCCAATGTTCTGCACCTCGAAATGTTATATTGAGTTTTTTTTCTTAATTTCTTAGCGGACTAAGCGCTTTAGTGGAAACCATTTGTATCGGTCAGTGGCACATGTCATTATCTGCACACGCTGGGTACAAGTCATGCCTTTCTAATATAAAATGCCACGCATGGGCAAGAAAAAAAGGAATGTACTTCTCACGGTAACCTTAGTTGTCTTGTGCAAGTTTATAATTTCAGGGGTATGAAATATAATATGCAATTTAAAGGAGAAGATGGCGATGTAAAACCTACTTGGGTGAGTTCTGTGCCCATCAAGACGAGAAGGGTGAGACTCAGAAGCTTGTTTGCAGGCTTCATTTCTCGCTTCCAAGGTATGGAGCAGCGCCTTCACATGCAGAAGATCCCTCTTGCCGCTCTGTACTGTTGTCCTCACAGATCCCTCGTCTTCTTGATATTTCTCTGTTACCTTTTAGCACCAAAATAAAGCAAAGCGATACATCTGCTTTACCAAGCCGTCGCTTTGCATATTTATTGCACCCCAGGTTCTCGACGTCTATGTCCCGCTTCTTGTCCTTTTCCTAACTGCTCATCCGTTAAATAAGTCAGTTCACATATATTTTATCTTTGCTTTTTTCCACGAAAAAACTTTGTCTCTCAATAAGCAGCGCACAGTCGAAGCGTTACGAATTTAGGACGGCTGGAGCTAGTCAGGGTGCTGAAAACGGAAATGACATCGGTCAGCGTGGGAAATTCAAGTTAAGCAAAAGCGAAAGAGAGATATGAAGGGAAGAGAGCGAGTGAGAAAGCGCCCGGGATGAGGTTTGTGTGGGTGTGCAAAGGAATGCTTTCGCAAATAAAATAATTTTACCCATTTTATTAAAACCTTGGTGATACTAAATGTTGTTACTGTGCTGGCCTTCTATGGGATTTAAAAAGGATATTCCATCTACCGTTTACAATTTGGATCTTTTGGTGGTTCTGCAAAGGTTGTCCCTTATGTTTCATATTTTGAGTCAAGAAGGGAGTTTTTCCAAAATTCAAGAAGAGCTGCATTAAATGTGTCAATATAATGGGTAAGCATTGTGTATACATGTGAGAAATAAATGAAGATGGAGACATTTTCCATTAAACAAACCTAGGAAATCAGACAACCTAGGAAATTTAAATCACTGTATAAATGTTTTAATTAGCATCCCCAATATGGATAATTCTACACTTCTAAGATGATGCACAACAAAACTTGGGTAATATCAGTTATACCCCAAATGAATATCATAAAAGCTTATTCTAAAAGCTAGAATACAGGAAACATTTGTCTGTGCCTGCAGAACCTGAGCAGTGTGGAGTAATATCATCACCGAGCCCAGCACAGAGCCCATAGACTTCCCCACTGTCAGCTGCTGTTTAATGTAAACATCTGACTTGTGCATGAATAAAACTGCTGTTTCAAAGAGCCAGAAAAGAAGATATGTGAACTGGGAAATAAAAAATAAGCAAACTTGATGTGTGACATTCCCATTGACATGTGCTTTTAAAGGGCAAAAATACACACCATGTGCATTCAGCTAAAATTAAATCTTCTCCAGCACCACACAGGAGACATAACTGAGTTCTGCAATACTATCTTTTTTTAAATGATATTGGAAAAATAATAAAGAAAAACTTCTTACTAAGAAACAGAGTTTACTTAAATTGCAGTCAAAATTGTGGATAGTTCACACAGCAGGGCAGAAATTACTTACCAATTGTTTTGAGTATTTTGCATTTTTACTTATTTTGCACAAAACCGTAGAACTGAAAAGATTTAAATATTTAAGTATAAGTAGCATTTAAAAGCCAGTTTTAACATAATTTTATTTGTATATTTTCAGCGTGTGTTTGCATGTGATCAATAAGCTAATTAATTATGAAAACATTTTATACTTTTGTTTACCCCAAGACAACTGGAGGAAATGATGGTTTTTACAATTGGCTGATAGACAAACCTGCTGCAGTTCTACAACCAAAAGTCTGCTTCTGGCCAACACAGAACCATATTCTTCTGGGGCACCATACACAGCACACACGTCATTTACACAGAGAACCATATTCTTCTGGGGCACTTTACACAAGCACACATGTCATTTGCTGTCACGCTGGGAATACAGAGAGGACAGGTGACCCTTATGATGGAGACATGGGAGTTAACTGAAGGGAAGAAATGGAATTAGCGAAGCACAGATTTCGTAGTCGTGGTCATGGTGCTAGATAGGTCTGTATCTGGAGAAGTCAATCGGACAGGTTTACAAGTGATGCTGGATAGGAGTATGGGGCAGAATCAGCAAGTGAGCAGGATGGGATCAGGCAGAGCAGGCAAGGGAAAACGAGAGGCAGGGAGAAGAGAACACTCAGCAGTATAAGACTCAGTAGTATAAGACTCAGTAATATAAGACTCAGTAGTATAACACTCAGTAGTATTTGATCAGCTTTAGGAGGGACACATAAATGGTGAGTGATATGCAATAAACGCAGTTTAACGGTAGACAGTAGACTTTCGGACTCACACAGCTGTAGGATCACAGACACGCACACAGATGCCGCCCCACACACACACACACACACACATACACAGACACAAACTCAAGGCAATTCAGATAACAAGGCAACAAGGATGATCATCATTCCATTCTTCATGTTTGGAGAGCTGGGGACCCCTAGAAGGCGAGGGATGTACCACCAACCTGGGCCTTGATTGAAAAGGTCCGGGCAGACTACTAAGAATGGCCCTATAAACTGGGGGGCCAATTTGCAACATGTGGGCAGTATGTGCGAATCCATACACTCCAGCTGTTGTGAAAACCACTTTTCAATCATGGGCACATCACAGGGTGGCGAGTCCCAGGGAAACATGGGCAGCTGGTAACCCTATACACTGTAAAGGAGTCAGATGAGTTACCAGGCTAAGTCGGGCATTCCTGTCATACTCTGCCATTGGAAGATTCCGTAGGTTAGTCGCAACACAACAGAAGAAGGATGTTAGAGACCTCTAGGTTTGTGCGTTTTGCGGTTCCATTTGACTGGGGGTGATAACTAGAGGAGAGACTTAAAGTGATGTTTACTTTTGTGCCGAAGGCTCTCAACATACAAGAAACAAATTGAGGACTGCAGTCTGACACAATGTGCTCAAATGAGCCATAATATCTGAACACTCAGCTCAGGAGCAGCTCTGCCAGTTTGCTCGCTGTATGATGTTTGGGTAGGATCAGGATCAGCCGACACATCTTTGTAAAACAACCCCAGGAAGTGTGAACCCGTTGCATACTAGCGGCTATAAACTGTGGAAGTACATACGTTTTCCCTGGAGGGAATCCCCGGGACTTCTGTCTGTTGACGGCCTAGATGGATTTTTATAAACTCCAGACTATAGGACTAGCAAAATAGGACGAGGGTAAAGTCAGAGCTGCCTGCTCCTGAAAAAGTGGTGCATCAAATTTTTGAAACTAAGCACCTGCTTTGACATTTTTTGACCCAGGAAGATATGCCACCTTAAAATCAAACCAGGTAAAATAAAACTATCAGTCTTTTAGCATTCTGGAGATATTGCATATTTCGGTGGTCAATAAATACAGTGAATGGATATTTAGCTCCATTCAACCCGTGTTGCCTTCCTTAATGAGCCAATAATAGCCAGCCGTTCTCGATTACCTACATTGTAGTTTTTCCCAGCGGTAGACTGCTTCTTTGAGAAGTACACCATGGGTGTCAACAACCACCTTGTGTTGCTGAAGGAGAATTGCTCTGAGTCCTGCATCCGAGGCATCCACCCCCACCTCAAAAGTCAGTTCTGGATCTGACTGGCACAGGAGAGGGACTGTACATAACTACAAAACAACAATTGCTTCCACCATGAATAAGGGAGGTTAGAGAAGCAGCCACTGCGCTGAATCGGCAATAGAAGTTTGCAGATGCTATGCACTGTAGCTCGCTCACTGTTCTCGGTTGAAACCACTCACGTACTGCCTTGACTTTATTCCCATCCCATCCATACTAACTACCCCTGGCTGGATAAGGTATCTGAGGAAACGGAGAGAACTTTTACTAAACTTACAATTCTTGCCCTTTATAAAGAGGTGGTTGTCATGAAGTTCCTGGAGGACCTGTTGGACATGTGTGGTAACAGATTTTGAGTGATGAAAATGGGAGGAGTGGAAGAAGGCAGGGCACTGGCGGCATGAGGGTACAACATCAGTGACCAAACAATGAGGACAGCACAAACAGGCATTTTTACATAGTGACTAATAAGGGGCAACAAGCACTAGGCATGGCCCATCATGGGGGGTTACGTGGACAGAGTGGGCAGGATGTGATACCTACAACAATAATGATTCTAAACAATGAGGAGGACATCATTGTCTGCTATGCAATAATACTGCTTATATTCAGTAAAGTTTATGGGTGGCATAAGGGCTCAGTGTGTGCTTGAATCCAGCTTTCTCTGTTGTTATGAGGTTTGCACATCATCTCTTTGTAATGCAGGTGTATTCTTGCTCACTAAACATATGCAGGTAAATTAAGTGCCATCTCTAAACTGTCTGTAATGGTAGACTGCTCCTACATATTGTGCCCTATGCTGGTTAAGACACCCCACCCTCATCACACTGTCTAGAATAAGTGAATGAATGGGTGGATAGATCAGCATATTACTTATTAAAAGCATAAGAACAGATAATTTTGGAACTTATAAAATAACCTCTAATAAACAATTAAATCAATACATTAAATAATTTGTATAATGAGAATGTTCTGACCACCCATGCTGTCTTCCTTCCCGAGGGGTACCATCTGAACTGGAGTCCTGGTTTGGTCCCATGGAGGGGTGACATTGTGAATGGGACCTATGAACTGCATCATCATGGGTGCAGCCTTCAGTGCCACTCTACACAGGCCAATGTGGATAACAGACTCATTGATGAACTTTGTCTTGATCCCTTTTCTTTCCTTCCTTTTCCCCATTCTGTATGACTTTCTCTAATGATGGTGTAATGTATAAAATCCAGGTGTGAAAGGCGCTATATAAAAAGAAATTGAACTGAACTGAATTTAAATAAACAGGATCTACTCTTTTTTTTGTACTTTGGTAGTCACACTTTGTGTCTTCAATATAAGAAAATGTAAATTATAAGAACCCTCATTGTCAACATCTTTCTAAATGGAAATATTTTTTTCTGAAACCAGCTTAATTTTTAAATGTGGTCTTAATACACTGTTAAATAAGGGGTGATATGGCATCTTTTTGGCCAGCATACCAGCTTCACACCTTCCCTGTTGTGGGTCCATTTCGTGTCCCTGCTTTGTGTGTGTGGAGCTTGCTGGTTCTCCCTGAGTGGGTGGAGTTTGCGAAGGTACAATAAGAGTAACAAAACATACAGGAGCAGTCATGCAAAAAGCAAAGCGAACGAAGAGTGAGCTAGCAGGCGAGAAGCAAGTACAGTAGCGGGCGGATGAAGGGGCAGAGCTGCAGCCTCTTCTGTCGGTGAACCAGAAACTGCTTCGACTGCAAGGGAGGCGGGGGTCAGGTCCAGAGGGCGGAGTCGAGGGAGCAGTTGACCAATGGGCGAGTGGTTAGGACGTCTGAAGAGCCTCTAGACATCCTCCTGCACTTATGGCACATAACACTTCCAGCACGTACCCAAAACTTACGGCACGTAATGCTTCCGACACGTACTTTCCTTATGGCACGTATCTCAAACTTACAGCACATAACACTTTTCCCCATGAGTGTGTGGAGTTTGCGTGTTCTGCCCGTGCGTAAGGTTTGCTTGTTCTCCATGAGCTTGTGTGGTTTGCATGTTCTCCATGAGTGTGTGGAGTTTGCATGTTCTCCTTGAGTGTGTGGAGTTTGCATGTTTTCCCTTAGTGTAAGGTTTGGATGTTCTCCCTGTTTCCATGAATTGCTTGTTCTCCATGAGTGTGATGAGTATGCATGTTCTCCGTGTTTGTAAGGTTTGCTTGTTCTCCCTGAGTGTGTGAAGTTTGCATATTCTATCAACTGGTGGTTCACAACCCAAAAGGGAGTCACAAGACCATTGTTCATGGGTGTGTGGTCTAAGATTATCGCCACCCACCAAATATTCTGGTCAATGACTTTTACAGATGCTACTCTTCATTCAGGAAATCTTATTTAAAATTTTGGACTATATTGATCAAGCAATGTGATCCCTAAGGCTAAATTACCTGAGAACCACTGTTTTTTTTTTAAAGTTGGGATACTGTACAAAATCTACGTAAAAACAGAATGCAATGATTTGGAAATAATATAAATCCATGTTTAATTGAAAATAGAAGAAAGACAACACATCGAATGTTGAAATTGAGAAATGTTATTGTTTTATGACAAAAATATGCTTAGTTTGACAGAGGCAACAAAAGACTGGAAAAGTTGTGTAATGCTAAAACACAACACCTGGTCGATTATCTCATAACCAGTTAGGTTAATTGGTAACAGGTCAGAAAGATGACTGGGTATAAAAAGAGACTCCCAGAGAGGCAGAGTCTCTGTGTAGAGAAATGGGGAGAGCTTCAGCACTGTTTGAAAGTCTGTGTGAGTAAATAATGCAACAATTTAAGAATAGAATTCCTAATCATAATATTGCAAAGAATTTGAGAAATTTATATCTGTGTTACATTATACCAGTAATAGATTCAGAGAATGCAGAGAAATTTCTATACAACTCAAATAATCGGTACTGGATAGCTGTGATCTGGTGCTGCATCTACAAATGCAGGATGAAACTCTACCATGCAAAGAAGAAATCATATCGAAACATAACAGAAATGCCACCAGCTTCTCTGGGGCCAAGCTCATTTAAGATGGACAGAGCAAAACGAAAAACTGTCTCGTAGTCTGAGGAATCAAAACTTCAGATTCTTTTTGGAAATCATGGACACCACAGCCTGCAGGCTAAAGAGGAGAGGGACCATCCAGCTTGTTATCAGCGGACAGTTTAAAACATCTGGGAAGGTACCAATAATGCTGAATGATATATGCTGGTTTTGGAGCAACATGTGCTGCCATCCAGACAACCTCTCTTTCGCAGAAGGCCTTATATATTCCAGCAAGACAATGCCAAACTGCTTTCTGGGTGTATTACAACAGCATGTCTCCACAGTAAAAGAGTCTGGGTACTAGACTGTTCTGCCCGCAGTCCAGACCTGTCACCCACTGAAAACATTTGGTACATCATGAAACGAAGAATACAACAAAGGAGACCCTGAACAGTTGAGCAGTTAAAGTCCTATATCAGGCCAGAATGGGACATTTCACTTTCAAAACTCCAACAACTGCTCTCTTGAGTTACCAAGCATTTAAAGACTGTTGTTAAAAGAAGAGGTGATGCAACACAGTGGTAAATATACTTATGTCCCAAATTTTTTTAAACATGTTACTGGCATCAAATTCAAATTGAGCATATATTTGTCATAAAACAATAAAATATCTACAGTATGTTGTCTTTGTTCTATTTTCAATCAAACACAGGTTTATATGATTTATAAATGATTGCATTCTTTCATTGATTTGCATTTTACACAGCGTCCTAACCTTAAATTGAGTTGTATATTAAATCTAGAAATATTAACCTAAATATTAGTATATCTGGTTGACCTTTTTTTTTGTTATCAAGCTCAAAGTTCTCAGATTTGCAGAGTTTCAAGTTTGGTTACCTGTCTGTATCAAATACAATGAAATGAAAGACAAAATAATACACAATAATTCTCCCTAAGCAAAATTTGCGAAATTAGCTAGTCTACAAATCCAAGGTATTTGGACCAGACTGGAGTGGTCATAATTAAATATATTTGGATTAAGTGTGAAAAATTACCTTTTACAACAAGTTTACACAGCTGAGAACTTCAGAGGATAGATTCATTACTCATCCATCTCACATCTCTTTGCATTATGTAACTAGTCAAAGGATGCAGTTGTCATGGGGATGCCCTGCAAAGATTGCTGTATGTTTCCCTTGTGCACCTCCAACTGCTCGGTAACACAGCCCCCGAGATTTTCATTAGCCAGGGAAGAGAGCAGAGATGTGAATGAAAAGGCTTGCAGTGAAACCTTTCAACAATTTTAAAAACCAAAAAGCACAGTGAACATTATTGATACATGAAAATAATACATTGAAAATGTCTTTTAAAAATATAAACCACTATAAACATGTATGTATTCAAAAATATCTTTTTATTTTTGTCACAACTTACTTATTTATAGGTAAAAAAGCTTCATTCCACATCCAGCATCTCGACACTGAAGAGAGGTACTGTCTGAATTAATGCTGGCCTAGAAACTTCAGTTACTGAATTTGAAATGTCACCCATTTAAAAACCAATTGGGGAACCGGTAGTTCAGCCTTGATCAAAGACACTTTGTTTTAATTAGTTTAAGAAAATGTGTCTGTATTAATTAGTGATATTGAAAAACCTACGCACCCTAACAATGACACTGACCTAAGGGAAGCGCTTCACTCTCATTGGATAATACAGCTAATGGGTTCAAAATGCCAATGAAATAACTCCAACCAAGAACATACAAGTCCATGTCAATAAGAAACTAGCTAAATAAATCTTACATTTATCACCAAATATTGATATCCTTCTTACGTTTATCACCAAATATTGATATCCTTCATACGTTTATCACCAAATATTGATATCCTTCCTACGTTTATCACCAAATATTAATATCCTTCTTACGTTTATCACCAAATATTAATATATCTTTTGGCTAAATCCACTTGCTTCTCCAGCATTTCTTTAACAATTCAGGAGAATAATGGGGAGAGAAAAATGGCAGAAAATTCTACTTTATATTCAAACTCTCACTTTGTTATGCAACTGTTTTTGTCATATTTTAGGAAGCGGCTTTAACTCGCTTATCTCACTAAAACTTCTCACTACCATGGTTGGCAAACTGCAGCTCCTTCAAAACTTCATCTCTGGGCTCTTACAAATCTGACCTGATGATAAAAAAATACAAGAAAAAATCCCAATAACTGATCCAACTGACTAAATTCATTTCATTTGGTCCAAATTATTATGCTTTTTGTCTGTGTTTAGTAGACTAGCTTTCCAGGCAATTCCTTTCTCTTTCAGGACAGCATGACAGACTAGGGTAGATGGACAAATGGACGTGTATTTTACTGTATAAAACACCAAAGCACCAGACACTCTACTATCTTTCCTATGTTTAGCTGTGTGTTTTGAAAGAGGCTTTACTGTTTTATCTTTGGATTTAATACATTTAATTGCATTTAATTATCAAAATAACAAATCATTTCATCTCTATGTGTTGTCTATCAGATAAAAATGTCTAAAAATTACAGTATGTTCAACCTTTGGCTCAAGTTCTATTTTCATCATGATTCTTTTTCCACTATTACTTACATTTTATTTGTATTAAGGGCAAATGTAAAGCTACTTTGATTATAAGATAACTCACCTGGAGGAAACTAGTGGCTATTGCGTCCATCATTGTTCCATAACTGCATATCCAAGAGAGGGTAGTGATGTGCCTGGTCCCTGTCCCAGGAAGTACAACACACAAGGCAGAAAACAGCATGGATTGTAGGATATGCCCTCACACACAGTCAGTTTTGGGGAGTAACTGATTACACGTAATGGCATTACATCAATAAATTACAAAATAAATGTAATTGTAATCCATTACACTTGAGAAAAAATATATAATTAAGTTACAGTTACTAATCAAAATGATGGTGATTACAATGGGGTTACATCAAATTCATTCTTTTTAAATTAAAAGCTTATATGTAGAATATAACATTTTATTGCTTTGCATCTCTTTCTCTGTGCAGGGTCAGCAAAGTTATTGGGATGTTTCAGCATTATTGCCCAGTTTAAGACATTTGTTAGAGAATTAATCAAAAAGTAATCAAGTTACATTACTCTGATGAAGAGTTACATTACTTATTACATTTTTAACGGGGCAACTAATGACCTATTACATTTTACAAGTATTCAGTGGCGGGCAGGGTTCCGCTAATCTACTAAATGCTAATTAGTGAAGTTAACTGTGTGATTAGCAGATTAGCGATTCCCTCAGCTTTAAAAACCATTATTGGACCATTTATAGTGGTGTGAAAAAGTGTTCGCTGACTGATTTCATTTTTTGTATGTTTGTCACATGTAAATGTTTCAGATCATCAAACAAATGTAAGTATTAGACAAAGATGACACAAGTAAACACAAAATGCCCCCATTTAAAGAATACATGAACTGTGGTGTTTCACATCTTTGGAAAGCTGAGTGCAATTAACCACATTCAGGCCTGATTTCTGCCACACCTGTCCTCAATGAAGAAATAATTTAAATAGCACCTGCCTGACAAAGTGGAGTAGACTAAAAGATCCTCAAAAGTCAGATATTATACTGTGATCCAAGGCAATTCAGGATAACAAATAAAAACCAAAGTAATTGAGATCTACTGATAATAGGATTTTAGATGTATGTACTGTAGAATGCCACCTCTTTCAAAGAAGAGTGTCTCCATCCATTGTGGAATGGTGCTTAGATACATATCCTGTAGTCTAAATGATGTCAGATTTCATTTAATGGAGGCTGTTTGCTAGCAGTACAAACTCATTAAAATAACTAGTGTGGAATTTGCTACATTGACCTCAAAGGGAAAAGTAGATTATTAATATAGCTCTTATAACTAAGCAACTCCTGTTAATCAAATTACTGGCTATTAGCTTGTGGCATGCAGTCAAGATTTCTATACAAATCCATCCATTAATCTTCTAGCTCCTTATCCTGATCTGGACTGGGGCCTTAAGCTCATCCATGGCAGTATTAGGGGCACAAGGCTGGGGTACACCCTGGATGTGGAACCATGTCAGTAAATGTTACAGTAATTAATATTATACTCTAATTGTATCTGTAATTGGCAAGGAATGCTAAAGCTAAAACATGAACATGCTTTAAATGACTTGCATTCATTGTTTCATTGACCTATTTATCCTGTATCCCACTTCATTGACATGGTCCTAGATCTGGGTATCTTGCATTTCTCCTGTAATTTAAAGTGCAGAGATAATGATATCAAAAAAGCTGTCAGTCCCTGTACTAACAGACAGCCAGCCCTCAGCAGTGTCACCACAATGGATTGATAGGTCTGCATGGTCCAGCTTACCAGTACAGTCATGAGCATCAGTTCCCTCCCTCCAACAAAATTATGTAGCCAGTCTTTCAACGCCATCTGTTGTCTTTCATATTTTTATGTCCTGTATGAAATTCTACAGGCAGTACTTGGATCCTTTCTTCACAAGGGTATTGGAATCATTGTTAGTTTCCTCAATATTGGCATCTTGGTTATTATTGGTGTTTAATCAATCTGGAAAATAAATTTTTAAGATGACTCTAATTCGATTTCCCTGTTTTGTCGTTGAAATAGTGAAGCAATACAGTGCAATAATGTTTTATGTGAGAAAATAGCCATGGGAACAGAGACAAATTAACATTATTTAATCCGACTCCATCTGATTTATAAACAGAAGATGCACAGTTGTTGAATTAATGTAAGACATGTACTAAGCAGCTGTATGACAAATGTGAGTTATGCAATTGATAATTTATTATCACAGTACCAGATCTGCTGATCGTTACATGAGACATTTGAATGTTTGGATCCACAGGAGCTCAGCAATTACAGACCCGTCTCTAACGTACCATTTTTACCCAAAGTTCTGGACAAGAGAGGCTGTGCTCAGCTTCAGTCATATTTGGAAACATACAAAATACTGGGTAGTTTTCAGTTGTACTTGAAACCACCTCGTCTAAACTTGTAAATGACGTAACAATAGCAACTGATACTAACAATGCGATTGTGCAGATGCTTTTGGACATCAGTGCAGCCTTTGACATAATTGACCATTTCACTCTGTTAAATAGATTTCAATTTGATGTTAGATTGTGTGGAATGGTGCTGAAGTGGTTTAAATCCTATTTGACAAATTAATATCAATATGTTGAAGTGTCAAATTACTGCTCTCCATTGTTAATGTCACCAAACAGATATGGAGTACCGCAGATAGACTTCTTGGTCCTATATTTTTCTCTCCATTATATATTCTGTCATTAAAAAACATAATAAGAATTATTTATTATAATTCATGTGCCGACAATGCCCAGATATACATTTCAGTTACGCCTAATGACACCTTATCTACTGTCACTTTAGGTGATTGCTTTAAGGCAGACCCGGATGAGTTAAAACATTTTATTACTAAATGCATCAAAAACCACACTTCACCCTTCATGGGCCAAACTTTTCCCACAGCATCTCAGCCCATAACTTACGTGTCACTTTAAACACAAGCTTCTCATTCAAACTGCATGGTGATGTAGTTTCAAGGGTGTGCTCCCTACAGCTATGTAACATTGAATTGGACTGAATGTCCAATGAGGGAAACATACAAGTTAAAAGAAGAACCATAAAGGTGGAGTGTGAGCAGAAGGAAAAAGCCTAGGAGGTAACGAAGAAGGGAAAGACCAAAAAAAGCACAATATTATTTCTTGGTTCTATACCATTACTGCAGTAATTTACATGTGCTATCAATCAATCAAAATCAACCAATCAAAAAGTCAGAGATCTTTATTATGGTAAAGTGCCACGAGGTGTCCCTGACTAGCGTTTTTGTGTAACTGCGGTATCAGAGGGATAGTTTACAGTATAATCAGCCTTCCTGTGAGCTCTTTGTACCTGAATAATTGAATCCCTTCCAGGGTTTTTTATTGACCCAGTGGTCATAATGAGGATGCATTTGACTTGGCTGAGATGAGAATGGGGCAGTACCCTCTCCATCCGACTGTAGGCAGCCATCTGCTGTAGGGATTATGTGAGTTTTCACCTCATACCAGCAATCAGTAAGCAGAGCCCTGGAGGAAACACCTCACTCTGAGCCTCCTTCAGGCTCCTGTGTTTTTTTGGCTTGCTCTCGCCTTCTGCTTCCCACTCTGGGCCATCTGGTCCTGAGCAAACTGATCGTGTACTGGACCCAGACAGTCAGCCTGTTTCAGTGTCTAGAAAATGGATCGACAGGTTGGCGAGATCCAATTTACTGACATAGTTGTCTGCATTGGCCCACTCTTAGTCCCTGCTTCCAAAAAATGAATCACTGCTCCCTGAACACTTACAGTAGCAGTTGCTGTTTTCCATCCCTTATCTAGGTATCCCTATATTCTCCTATTGCATTTTGGTATATGCCATTTCTACAGAGAAAGTTTTGAGGTAAAATACTGAACCGGTCACAAAATAATTTTCACTTTACCCAATACTGGCATCTATTTTTATTTCCCCTGGAAAAGTTTCTGCATTTTGGCAAGCTTAGACACAGGTGCCATGCTAAATCAGCAACGATTCGATGGAACATTTCCTGGTTTGCCGCATAATAACAGATGACCAGCGAAGACAGCAGACCTCCTTCAGGCTGATGTTTTTGGCGTTCTGCTTTTGGAAGTCAAAAATAAGAGATTCAGTGAAGAACACCACAATGCCGTGGTGCGTGTAGGCGGGAATCTGAGACGGCAGTTAGTGACACATGATCTTTAATTGGCTGTGTTTCTTACCATTCGGCACATCCATTATTCATATTCATAGTCGTGAGAATGAAAATCATAATAAATCATATATAAATGTATTATAAGGGATCATATATGAGCACTAATCTATCACATAAATGATACAGCTAATTATGCATTTTTGTTTTAACAGAAAAATGGTGTGAAGTAAGACTAGTTTAATGAGCCTTCCCAAATATCCTGTAGATATAAGATTTATATGCTGTTTTCTGCATTGAGGAATGCAAAATGCTTTTCTTTACTTTCCCAAGACCATGTGTGTGTATATGTGGGTGTGTGCACGCATGGTTGCCTTACCTGGAAAGGTCTTAATTTAGAGACTTTGGGACATTGTTTTTTGAATGTAAAGTAAAGAACCCATTTAGTAAATTTAGAAAGCATCAATGGTGTTTTGGGCTTGTTAGTAACTGTTATGTTACTTTTTAGTTTAGCTGGAGTGGGATTGGTAATGCTGTCGTCTTTTGGGTCACAGCTTACATTAACCCTCTTATTCTGGCATTATCATTTATGTTGGCAACCAACATTTGTTATACATCGATATTCCTGGGATGAAGAACAACATTAACATATATTGTTCACCACTGCACTATATTGTTCAACACATTCAGTGCCAAAAGTGCATTTCAGTTTTAACAATGAAATTCGGTCTTGCAGACATATTTGTATTCTGGCTCAGAACATGCACAGGGGGCAGAGTAGGAAGTCCTGAATTTCTTGGAGGCAAAATAAGGGACATGGTGTTCTTACAGGAAGTGACTCGCGGCTTCCAAAGAGTGTCTTCCTCAGCAGCCTGAAAGTGAGCAGCTGCTGTAACTACTATACTGCCCATTCCAAAAGTGGCGTCTGCTTCAGGGTTTATTATTATTATTTTGTTTAATTATCTGTGGAAGTGTTTCACTATTCTAAATTTAATTGTTTGATGCATACGCCAAATTTATATTCATTTCTATTCATGTACATCCAAGGATTTACAAAATGCAGATTCTTGAATGTAAATGCGTTGCCTCACATATATGTTGTGTACATTGTTTGCTGTAATTTTCAGCTAATATAAAACAAAAGAATGACCAAGTCTGAGCCACCCATATGGTGATATCAGGGATGAACTAGCATTCTCCCCTGTGTTCATTGTCTTGTCCCCAGGCTCTCCTGCAACCCTGTCCAGGAAAAGGGGTTGGAAAATGTTGGGATTTTAAGTCAGGACCAGCATGCTGGACAGCCCCGCCCACAGAGCCCTACCCGCAGAGCCCTCCCCGTAGAGCACTGCCTACAGAACCCCACCTGAAGAGCCCCGCCCACAGAGCCCTGCCCACAGCCATCCACAAATGAGCAGACCAAGCTGGTGCGATGCTTCCTAGATCACTGCTCACTTTACAGTAAAATAGCCTCCATTACCAGGCCTGAGAGACAGAGTGCTGGAACTTACTGCCTGGCTCTCTGGTATACTGTGGTTTTTGTAATTAGAGTAAACTTGGCCATTGTTTCTTATGCATCCATTATGGGTTTATGGGTTTAGCCCGCCATTTCCCCTCTCAGTATATTTTGCCAAGTTCTGGGGGCGGGGCTCCCCTTGGTATATTTTAAAAACTGTGAGGGGGTCCCCTGCATTTTGCCACGCTGGGTAGGGGAGAGGGGTTAATTTCAATATATTTTGGTGATCGGAAGCATTATCCATTAATAATATCATACTGGACTTGGCAACACACCATGACAAATTGATCGATCAGTTAGGCAGCTATGGTTTACAGAATTAAATACTCCAGATTTCATTATTTTTTGTTGAGTGGTGGCATCTGGGGGCGGCCATGTACTTGATTGGGAGGGCCATGGTCAGCCACCCCACCCACCCCTTAGATCCACCCCCGGTGGCTCAGTGGATTAGGATGCTGTGTTTGTAATCAGATGGTCACCGTCTTAAATTTTGTGCTCAGCCAAGTGATTTCATGATTGTACCCCGGAGCAACAAGGCCCTTAACGCCCAATGCATCTACTCAATAAATATACATATATCTCCTTATATATTAACTATTTTAGGATATCTGCTGCTGTAAGCTTTTATCTAATGCAACAACAAACACCCTGTACTGTATATTACTGGTCTCATTTCCATTTCCATAAACATAAATTGATGTTTATCAAGAAGTCGATGAAGCTAAAGGAGTACAGGGTGGAGGGGTCTTGGGACAGCACTGGGATTACTCTGATCAACTGGGTGTAGTGCTTGGTTATTGCAGTGATATCTGTTAATCTCCAATCATCTGTTTTCATTACTTGCCTCTTCATTGGGGATTTAGATCAATAGTAAAACAAAGTTTGAGCTGCAGAATCCAGTTTCACTGTCGGAGGACACAGGATCACACCTCTCACGCCATCCCCATCCCCAGCACGCATACCTCCTTCCTAAATGGGCGTTGTTAACGCAAGCATGCTCTTTTTTCATTCTCGGGCTTCCTAATGGATTCCTTGTTGACAGCTGGCTCAGTGGGCAGCACTGTCGTATAAACTCAGATTTTATGCTCTGAATCCCGCCTCCACTCTGAGTCTGCGCTGTTCACGTGCACTTCCCATGTTGCACAAGTTCCCTGCTGGCTTCCCTGAAGTTGGGCCAGCTGCTGTCTCTAAACTGGCTGTGGCATGGTAATGTTTATGAGCGCGTGTGTGTTCCCCTCGATTCACTAGCATCCTTGCCTTTAGTCCTGTGCTGTGTGGAGTTGACTCCGAACCCGCCCCACCCACCTATGACCCTCTGGAATAAGTGGCTAAAGGATGTATGACTGACCAAATGAATTTTGCAAATGCTTGACAGTATCAAAGTAATGATGAATCAATCTGGACATTAAAACAGCTCAAATAGGTGACGACAATGAGATTAAGTGAATGCTGCTGTACAGATCATGCACAGGTGGCATTTATGAGCTGGCCAATGTTTATAAGCTTTCCTCATATGGGACGCATGTATAACTACTTAGCGATGCTTTTATCAACTAAATTGGGTGTTAACTGAATGCCTAATGCTGTCAGTCCCTCTAGCTTTCTTCCAGTGCTGTGAGTAATGATGCAGTGCTCAGTGGTTAATGATGCAGTGATGCAGTGATAAATCCCAGCAGAATCGCTGCCGCAGCTTGTTTGTTGTTGTCATCTTCCTTCCCTTTGCTTTTAGCCCAATTCACGTCTGCTGTAAAATCAGCAAATACAGAAAATTAAGAGTTGAAAGCAAAATGTCATGACATTACAAGTGGCTGTTATAGACTGGAGCATTAAAATCGATTGCTGGTTGCTCTGTCAACCCAGCCAGGCAAAATGCAATGCCCAGTAGAGCAGTGTCACCAACGTGTGGACCATGAACTCCTAGTAGTCCGCAAGGAGACTGTGAATAGCCTGCATAGTGACAGTTATTAGCAAGTTTATGTATTTAATTTGTTCCTTTGCATCTCATGTGTTTGAATGTATTTGACTCTACCTCAGACAGGGAGGGGTTCATTGTCATGGCACGCTGCAGAGTGGACTGGATAATTAATTTTACCCTCTTCAGTTTGGTTGACAACTTTCACTAGCCAACCCAACCCTCCGCCGCCCTCCCTCTATTGCTGCCCAGATTGTTTTTCTTTTTTTTGCAGAAGGAGCTCTCACTGTAAGACCTCTGGTATAAAATTATTTTCACTACCTCCAGCACATATGCCGGAATGTCGGGATACATTTCTGACTGACACTTATAAACATCATATCAGACTATTTATTGTAAACAACAAAGATTATTTGTTTATATATTTTTTTTGTTTGTTTGCTTTATCTTATTTTTCTTACTGTTTTATTATGCATCTCCTTATTTTATTGTACTTTTTATCTGTATCTCATTGCTGTGTTTTTTTATTACTTACTCTTGGTATTGTAAAGCACCAGAACAGTGTATGTGAAAAGTGCTATACAAATAAACTTTACTTACAATAGCTCACTTGTATAAAATATGCATTAGCTGATTATGAAACGACTGAACTGACACTGTGATCTTAGTACACTAGTCAGTTTGGCTTTATGTATTTAAAATGTTTCACTTAAACTGAGAGAATTTAATAAAAACTAATACATTAGATCAATTATTTTGCTCGTTTTTTTCAGTGAGTGGTAATACAGAATGCATTGTAGCTCAATTTTGTTCATGTTTATTGATAAACCATAAATTAACAACTCAGTTTATATTTTACCTTTTTAAATAGTGGTTTGCAGATAAAGTATTCCATCATTTGAAGATCACTAGGTTGTTGATACAGTGAGATGTTTACATGCACTGTAAACATCTCATCCCATTTCTGAGAGAAAAGTATGCCATCTTCATTAATATTCTCTTTGAATAACTGCATGCTTTTTTCCAGTGGTTCATATTTTCATGCCTTTCAAATTCAGTGGTTGTCTCACCATTAGCTAGAGCAGATACATTTCTCACAATGCTCAAATGATTCAAATATTTCAAAGAATGGCCATCTGTGACAAAATCTGTCATATCAGCATTAGCCTTCACTAGTCCATTGCTACTACAAATTAGCAAGTTTGACATTTTGTAAGTAATTTCTCAAGGAATGGTTTATCTTGCTTAATATCATTAGTTCTATTTGATTTAGTGAATAAAGTGAAGGAATTTATGGCATAGCTTTGCTAATGATTGTCCACTTTATAATCAAACTGGTAATTAAATCCAAACAGTACTGAATTCCCTAGCGGACCTCTAATGTGTTCAGTGCTGTGAATCTAAATGCCTAATTTGCATCACTAGGTAATTATGAGAGTTACTTGAATCTTTAAAGTGCCCCTTTCTCTTGACAGTGTTATTTGGATATGATTCTTGATAAAACAGGAACATCATTCCAGGAAGAATATGTGAAAGCATAAGACAAAATGAGGTCAATCCCAATTAAAGTGATATTTCTTTCCTAGCCCTTTTAATTAGCCAGTGAATAATGTCTCATTAATGGTCAACCACAGCCTGATTACAAGGACATTGTACAGCATGAAAAGCATATGCACTGTGGTAGCTAGCTCACACTACTTACTATTGCAGACTCAAGTTTTCCTCTTCACGTTTTTCTGGTCCAACCTCCCCCCCCCCGTCATGCACAAGTGGCGTGAGCTTCGAAGCGGATATGTAGGTGGTGTGCTCGTGATAAGCGTGCTCCACGGGCCTGGGCAGGCGTGTGACATCTTGACACTTTGTTGAAGGTTCTCTGGGACTTTTCTACTCTGCATTCCTCATTAATAGTATCTATGGGGGTTGGTCTGATTTTACTGCTCTTATATAAACAGAATCCTGCCTCACTATTGATTCCAATGTTTTAGGTTCCTGCTAATCTGGGTGTGTGACAGGGAATATGTTTCCTTTATTTATGGTTTCCTGTGCCTGTGTTATAAAGATCTGTACATGCACTAATATTAATGTAATGTCAGTACATGTACTGTACTAGCTAGCAGGGGCAGCTATTATTTTAGTATTTGTTTTAAAAAATCATGTAACAAGTTAAAAGTTATTGGGCATTGTGCTGAGCTTGTTACTGCGATATGATAATGAAAGATAAAATAAATCATGAATAAATCATAAAATTTAAATTTTATAATATATTCTTCAATGCCAGCGTTTGTTGTTTATTGTTATATGTAAACCAGTGTGAGAAATTTTCCAATGTTGTGAGTAGAAAATAATGCTTTGGTTATTGAGTGATTGTGTGTGTTTTGTCACACTGATGGTAATACTTGTTGGCTCATTTAAGTCAATGCTGCAGAATGATTCCTATGGTCTCTCTGCAAAGCATAAACCTGCCTTTAATTAATCAATGATACCAGAGCAGCCATTGTAACTGGGTCCATTGCAGCCTAGAACAAATATCTTTTGCAAGTTGTAAGAAGCACCAAATTGTCTGTAGATGTGAATGGTCTGAGTCCAGTGATGGGTTGGTGGCCTGTCATGGGTTGTTCTTTGCATGCATCTATTACAGATTTGCTCACTTGTGATACTTGTGAAACGGGAGTATGGAGAAACAGCTTTGCATGGTGACTCACTGGGTGACACCAATGCCACACACCTCCAGGACTGGCGGGTTTGAATTTAACCTCAGTGCTGTGTTTCATGTTTCCTTTTTCTCTCCATTTTATGTGGATTGGGGTTAATTAGCATCTGTAAATCTGTGTCTGTGTCCGGCAATAGTATGACATCCTGACCAGGGTGTTCCCCAGCCTAGTGCCCCGTGCTGCCTGGGACACACTCCACACTTCGCTACAATTCTCACCAGGATAAAAAGTGAGACAACTGGCGGATTGGCTTGCTGACTTGTGATATCCTCTTATAACATGTCCCACATTTGTTTGGTGAGAAATTACCTTTTTTTCAGTGCTAAGGGGTGGCAGCGGCTTCCTTTGGAACATACAGTCTCTGCATCCTCCGAGATCCTGACTATCCCATATGACACGTGAAGTTAAGTGGCCTGACTTGAAACTATCGTTGTGAAGCTCTACACTATTAATGCACATTATCGACTTATGTGGACTCACCAGTGTCACATTTACACTGGCATTTTTTTCTCTAAGCGACACTGGATTAATTGCATATTTCAACATTAGAAACTGATTAAACATTTTGGGAAATATTGCAGATTTTCTGGTGAAAACTCACACCCGTAGGACTGGTAGTGTGAATCTTGCCTCCAGTTCTGTGTTTGTGAGGTTCAGGTGTGTTCCCCCTGTGTCGTCAGGGTTTGTACTGCAGTCCACAGACAAGCGGTTATGGCATGATCTTGCATCTGTACCCAGTGAGGGACTGGAGTCCCATCCCAGGTATCCCCACCTTCTACCTCATGTTTCCAGTATGGAAGTACTGGCTAAGCAGTTCGAAAAGACGTACCAATGGAAGCTTGATCTGTTGAGTTATTCGATTTATTTCAAGCACATCATGTTGCATTGCTGTCCTACAGCAACTGTTTTGTATTGCTATAATTTGACAGCATCTTCTTTGAAAATACCCAATACATGAGAGAGATGAGGAGGACTGGTCCAGCTCAAGTCAGACCTCCTAAAATTCACTGCAGGTGCTTTACTTTAGAAATTTCCTCCATTTTATGTATGCATTAGCTTATGACAATCCTGTCAAAGAAAAACAATAAAAATATTAAACATTAAACCAATCTAGTCCTTTTTGTACAAAAGCCATTTAAAGTATATTTACTATTGACCATCAGCCAAGCATTTCATGAACATCATATTTTTGCATCACAGTCACAGGAAATAGGAAATCAAAATTCATTTCGATCTTCTAACCATTAATGTATCTACTCATCAGAAGAGATGTAGAGACATACAAATTCCTTTCTGGAAAAGCTGATCATTTGAAGTACAACCCACTTTGTATCTGTGTTTATTCCTAACTGCTTCAGCTTAAATCAACATGGAAATATTGTTGCATATTATCCTTTTTGTTTTAAAAATTCGTCCCATATTCATCAGAGGTGAAGCTCTCGATAGCACATAATTATACTGAATGGCAGAATCTCACTCTGCAAATACTTCCTCCCAGTCATGTCAGCCTCCCCCCTTTCCACTCTGCTGGCTGCCTGCTTCATCTAGTGAAGTAAGAGGCTCTGTGGACCCCAGCTGACAACAAACATCACTGCAATGCTAGGAAAGGTAGGGGAACCTCTGTGACTGACCTACATAAAGGTTCCCAAGACCAGCTGTGTTCTGACGCAGATGTCTGATGCAGCATGACAGGGTTCGAACCCAGGTTCAGGCTTAACCTTGCACTGATGAGTTTTTGCCAAGCAAGGAGACCTTATCCATCGTTCAGTTAAATGACCCACTTCCCAGATGGTATGCAGACAAAACCATTTCAAGTCGAGTGTTGAGCAAAGCAAGGTTTATTAAACAATAGTTTTTTTTTTTTTTAATGGCAGTTATTAATATACGTCTCCTAGTAAATTCAAGCTAAAAGTGTATACCTTTCATAAATTTCTATTTAATCATATGTAATTTATGGAAGAAAACAGCTTCATAAAACAATATTGACATCATACTTTTTTCCTTCATCAATCTTTTTATAAACTTCTTGTCTTATTAACATGTACCTTTCACTCATTTGGAACGCTTATTGTTGCCTTGATGCGTATTATCGAAATTTTCTAAACTTTAAAATGTATTTGTATAATAATCTCATTATAGCATGTATATGATGACAAATCAATTCTGTAACTCATAATTTTCTTTAAATCTTCATATTATTTGCCTCAGCATCGCAATAAACGAAAGTTTTAATGGCCAAAAAAATCCATCATAGTACCCATGCAGACACAGCGCATGATGCGGCTGGATAATTGAAAGTCAGTGCTGCACATTTCTTCATCTGTCAGAAAGCTGTAGCCTGCTGCCTGCACACCTGTCTCTAATTACGCTCGGCCGGCTCCCGCCTCCCCAACTAAAGGTAAAACTATAGAAGGTCAGCTGTGCAGCTGTGGAGAGACAGACTCCATCCGTTACAGTTTATTGTGTGTTTCTAACTGCCTGCTGAGGAAACCCTCTTTATGGAACGTTAAAGACCTCACCCATCCATCCACCTCCAGACACTTATCCTAAACAGTGGTGTGGTGAAACAAAGGGACCAAAACAACACCCTGGAGAGGATTATAAATTAATTTGGGAAAATAGAGGGATCATTAATTTCCACTGTTTTGTGCCCTATGCTGCCAGCAATTGGTACATAGCTCACTGCAGTCCTGGACAGGAGATGGATGGATGGATGGATGGATGGATGGATGGATGAATGGATGGATGGATGGATTGATTGATGGATGGATGAATGAATGGATGGATGGATGGATTGATTGATGGATGGATGAATGAATGGATGGATGGATGGATGGATGGATTGATTGATTGATGGATGGATGGATGGATGGATGGATGGATTGATTGATGGATGGATGGATGAATGGATGGATGGATGGATGGATGGATGGATGGATGGATGGATGGATGGATTGATTGATGGATGAATGGATGGATGGATGGATGGATTGATGGATGAATGGATGGATAGATAGAGTAGGTGAGAGTGTGGATAGATGGATGGATTGACGGAAGGAAATTCAAGGAATTCTATTTTTCATCGATACCTGTGAAAGAGCCCAGTTTTTCTCTATTTTTGAGATTCATTTGCATTCATTTAGGTAAACAATCATAATAGTAGAACAGCTGTGCTCTTTAAAGCAGTTATTTCACATTACAATGTGACAGCTCTACAATGCTAAATCAAGCAGAGCAGTCAGACCACACAAAGCAATGACAGTCGCGCGTAAGACCAGCTGCCGCCGCTCGTTTTGCCTTTTTTTTTGCCTCCCTCTTTGCACAAACCGAAGTTCTGCCCCAGACTTTGTTCTGCCACTTCTCTCCCCACAGACAGCTCATCAGTTTATTATCGGCTTCGTTTCCTGTTTTAGAGGAAAGAGGTTTTCGCCTGCATGGGAGGGGAAGTGGTTCAAGGGCTGACAGTGTGGTGTAGAGGGATAATGAAAGAGGATCTGTGAGTGATGGCTGGGGCTGGTGGAGCAGGCCCATCTGCAGACTGACAGGAAGATGAAGCAGCGCTGCTGATGCTGGCTATAACCTGTGAAGGCAGGCAGCGGGTAAAAAAAGCACAGGTTGGTGTTTGTCCATTACCACTGTGTTGCATCAGGAAGAGCTGTTTTCTCAGCACCTCCTAAATATGTGATGGAGAGGCAATTTAAGGGAAAAGGATGGGCAGCGCGCAGCCTGATGACATGATTATGGAGATCTCTAAATCATTTGCCTTCGAATGCTTTCTCACTGAATAATATTACAAAATAGCCTGAGAAAGTCCTGCTTCAAAAGGTGTGTTTAGTGTTTTTTTTTGTGTACTTTATCTGATAATCTGATGTCTGGAGCCAAACAGCCCAGACTTGGCAACACTTCCCCAAATTCCATCCATGTTTGTTCTCTTTTTTTCCCCAGGTACTAAAGCTGGAATGGCTATCTTTATCGCTCTCCATCGTCGGCTCAACTCTCAGAACAATAATAAAGACCCAATAATAGAGCAAATCTTTGCAGTCTTAAATACAATTTTAGCTAAATATATATATATATATATATATATATATATATATATTAGGGGTGTCAGCGTAAACAGGTTAACGTGGATTAATCCATCATCATGATTAATCTGACTGATTAAAATTATTTATGTATATATTATATATATATATATATATTAGTACTGTCAAATAATTAACATTTTTAATCAGATTAATCACAGGGTTGCTGTGGATTCATTTTGATTAATCACAATTAAATATAATTCATATTAAATCTATATTAATCACATTTCATTTTGCATGAGCAAATAGACTCCAAAAAAAATGGAATATATATGCACGTACCATGTTTATTGAACATCTTAAACACGAGTCGGATACACTCCATCTTCCACAGAAGTGCAATACCATGGACCCATATCAAAAAGCAAGATTTTTTTTGATTAGCCAGACAACTTGTTGGATTTAAGGTACCTCAGTTTAAATGGTCTTTATCTTACAATTAGCCCGAACTACCGTGAATCCGACAAATAATCTGACTAATCATGAAATCCAGTCAATTGTCATTGTTAACAATATCAGTTGATAACACATTACGCGCAGTGCTTTACGTATAAAACTCCGTAGCAACACGTCCACAGAAAAGTTGGACAGTATAGTGTGTGCGACCAATTTACGAGCCACAAGTGCTTAAACAGTATAAAACTACAACTTTATCTTCTGTTGATAAAGGGCACAGCTATCTTGGATTCTGAACTCGGGATCTTCTGTATTGCTCCATATTTCTCGGATCTCCAAGAAACAGGTGTGTGCATGTCGTCACTTTTGCTTCAAAACTCGGAATCCAACTCGAAATACGAGTTCTGAGGGCAAATGGAACATTCCAAAACTGCCCAAAATGGGTTGATACAGACATTTCAGGGATTTTCAGTCATTCTGCAGATGGGTTGGTGATGGGTTAATTGCGTCAAAAATTTTTATCAGATTAATCATGATGATGGATTAATTTGCATTAACCAGTTCATTTTGACAGCCCTAATATATATATATGTGTGTGTGTGTGCGTATTTATATATATGTATGTATATAAATACGCACACACACACGCACACATACACACACACCTGTTTAGCTAAGGAAAGACTTTTCTTTAAACCTGATTCATTTTTTATCAGTCTATGCAAGCTAAAGGAGTAAAAATCAATGCTATAAAGTTGTTGTTGATGACCAAATCTTCTTCATTGTTATATTTTTGTGACAATTTACAAATAAATATAAAAATTTTATTAAAATCAACTAGCCGTTTTTCACTGAAATCAGTATTATTCGTTCATCCATCCATTTTTGATATCTGCTTGTCTTATGCAAGGTTGCAGGACTCTGGAACGTGTCCTATAAGCTACAGACGCAAGGCAGGAAATAACCCAGGATGAGGTACCAACCCATCACAGGGCTGAAATTAGTATTAGTAATTAGTATTTTACTTCGACACTTTTGATAGAAAGACCTTGCTCAACAGGAGTTATACTCCTGCAAACTGAGCTGTCAAGAAACTTAAAATGTTACTTTTTAATTATTTTTTGTGTTCTTGTCATCCAGTCACCCTCTCATACTTTTATAAGAATCAGAAACCTTGCTCAGTATTTTCCTTTTTTTTCTTATGACACGAAGGCAATTGAAGCCAATTTTACTTCTATCTGTTATCAAATCCTTTAAATCCAGATAAGCCCATGTGTTTTATCCCTCGATAAATCAAGGATAGTAATTATACTACATCTGTGTAACCATTTGAGGGCAGAAGGCATTATAAAGATGTGGAAAAGCTGTGACTGAGATCTACGGGATTATTCCTCTATTGTCCTGATACACATTAATTGGCAAGAACAGCTGACTTAAATATGCTACAGTCTGTGCTAAAGGCTGGGGGAGAACTGAGATTTCAAAAAGGACCGAAGAGAAATGATAAGGCCAGTAACACTGAGGTAACACTATGTGGAAGCTTGCATCTGTCTACAGCAAGCTGAAATCTAGACAATAAGAAAAATGTGCTAGCAGCATTTCTTATAGGATGGCTGCTTGATGCTGATGAATATGGTATTGTTACCCCACAACGAAATCACGTATGCAGTTATCCAAAGGTCAGTCTTTTTGTCACCCATTACCAGGTGAAACTCTTTTCAGTCATCGAGCTGGAATACAACTACAACACTAAAGAGGCTGCAAACATTCATGTCACATCTTCTGATTGGGGATTCTTTTGAACACTAGGCTCTATGGAAAAAGATGCCTCAAATTAGTACAAGCTCACTAATGGAGTGCTATTAGATTATTGAATCATCCAAATCCACCCATTGATCCGTTTTGTGTAGTAGCTGACACGTACCAGCAGGCCAAGCAGAAAGTGGCTTTGGCACTTGTTGAAGCAAAACTTCTGGTGTAAGGCCATGGAGAAGAAGGTTCTTTCGATAGGCCACTCAAGAGGGGTAAACAGAGCTTCACCCATGCTGTTTACAGAACTATTTGGAGAACTGTTGACCTCAAAAGGGATATAGTCAGAGAATGGAAAGAATATTTTGGGGACCTTCCGAATCTCACTGATACACCTTCCTTGGAGGAAGTAGAGCTGGAAGAGGAGGATTTGTCCATCTCTAGGACTGAGGTCACTGAAGCAATCAAAAAACTCTTCAGCAGTAAGGCTCTGTGGGTTACGGAAGCTTAATGCGTTCACTTGAGAAAAAAAAAATTTGTTCTGTTTTTCTGAATTAACGAGATAATTATCTCGGAATTTCTGAATTAACGAGATAATTATCTCAGAATTTCTGAATTAATGAGATAATTATCTCGGAATTTCTGAGATAAAGTTTTCATGTAAAAAAAAAAACGTTCTGTTTTTCTGAATTAACAAGATACAGTTTTTATGTAAAAAAAATATGCTCTGTTTTTCTGAATAAACGAGATAATTATCTCGGAATTTCTGAATTAACGAGATAATTATCTCGGAATTCCTGAATTAACAAGATAATTATCTCGGAATTTCTGAGATAAAATTTTCACGTAAAAAAAAAAAAACGTTCCGACGTCACACTCGCTATAGCCACAGTGTATTGTGGGTCGAATCACCATTTTGGTTGTATACAATGCAAGAGCGAGGATTTGCGTCCGGCATTATT
>JAABNY020000119.1:14217123-14244238 GCA_015164015.2 Brevimyrus niger | reverse complement strand
TTTTTAACTTTCGCGAGGCTCAAGCTACATGATTTACACGCATCAGTACACATTGTAAATACTGTTTTTGTTTATTGTAACTAATCATGTGAACATAGAGTATGTCACCGTATTTTTTTTTTGTATAAAAGAAGCATGTCAGTCCAGTTGCACCTGGATTAGAGTTTGCACCTGTCCAATTTATTTTGTGGTTAAGTAAAATGCTGTTTCGTGTTGTTAACCAAAAAGGGACGGGATTCGTCTTGTATTTTTGTACAAGACCGATCATCCCCCACAGATGTTATTGTCGTGGACCTGGGGGAAAAGGGTGATTGCCGTTATGTATTCAGTTCAAACATGACAACCCTAGTATAAGGACTAATCGTTTGATCTGCGAAGACATGCATAATATTACAGAGGCGTAATACTTAAAGCAATAACTAATATGATCAGGTCAGACATTATACAGTGGGGGGTGGGGGGTGGAGTGTCAACTGATTTCTGACCACTAAAGAACTTCTCTGATATAAGCAAACAGATATATGAGTAAGAAAGCAGGTACCCCTGCCCCCCCAGAAGCTGGCACCTCACAGCAGCGATCTGTACTGCCTCGCAACTCCTTCTTGGGGCATCGGTCCTTCTTGGGATTCTTACAGAAAATGGTGCCCCACACCACATGAATGTCCTTTGGCAGCACAGAGTGTGCATGCGCTGCTCAGGGTGCAACATGCCCATTTTACTTTCTACCTGACAGTACACACTGCAAGTGAGTCATCAGCTGGCTCGGTCACTTGTGCTCTAAGGGATCATGTATGTTGCCTACAGGATTGACCAGGGTTGGGTGCATGTATTCTTAGGCCACTAATCCAGGAGCACAACTTGATATTAAAATGTTTGAAATTCCTTCTGGGTAAGGTTGATGATGACTGGTTGGTGATGACTGATTTCACTGATTGTCAATCAGGTTACCTCATTAAAACAAAATTAAACAACAATAATAATCATTTCAGCAAATGGCACCGTCATATAGTGTTATACGATAATGGCGGTAGTGGATATGCTTCTGCATTATTCTTCTGTGAAGTTCACTGCTAGGGTCGCAGTTCCAGGAAAAGGAATTGCTAATGGCAGTGCTGATCTTATAGTGATTTTACTGCCATTTGTTAAATTACTTCCCATGTCAGTCTGCAGAGCGTACCATTAAACAGACACATTGACCTTCACTGCTGTCTTCCGCATAATTCATTAGAAATGTGATGATTAACTGAGCTCTGATATTTCACATAGTTCCTTTACATTTTGCTCTGCTTCCCATATTTTTGCATGTATCCTTGGAGAGGTCAGAATTTGTTCAGATAGGCAGTGCAAAGTATTTCATTAAAAGCAACATGGGCTTGCTTGCCAGTATCATTGCAGACAGAATTTTCCTTGACAGCAACTTCTTTGATCGTATTTTGAACATTTTCAACCCAGGACCTGCTAGAGATGGTCTTTTTCATGATTCATTACAGCAGAAACTTCTCTACACTAAGAATAATTAAGTCAGTGTGACAAATTGAAGGTAATCTGTCCCCTTTTTCACAAACAGAATAATACTTTGTTTTCCTTTCTAATAACTGCATTTGCCAGGTGTATTCAGTACTATGTATTTTTGGGATTCTTTTAACTTCATTTTGCATGTCCCTTGTTTAACAGCTATGAATCTCTCACCCTCAGTAATCTGAGCTCTATTCCAGTTCTCTGACTTAATCTGTTATACTCTTACTTCCACAGAACTGCTTCTCGAGATTCCCCCCTTTCTCTGTGCTCCTGAAATGTCATTTGTTTTTGCTTTTCATTCACATCCATCATCCCTCATATGCTGGTCTAGTTTCTGACCATTTCTATATTCTCCTATGCTGAATAAATTCCCATGCTCACCCTTTGTGAATCTCACAGGCACCTTCAAAGTGAATCACATTGCCCTTGACAAGGGTTTTATAGTATCAGACAAAAACAATATTTGCCCTTCATATGCTTAACTATACAGAATTTTCATACATGTTTAGAGATTTAGAATATTGGTGTCAGAATTCATATTGTAAAAGTTTGCCTTGAGTTGATAAATTAGATCAGTTTTTATAGACTTCATACACACAGCATCTTCAACCTAGTATTGAAACTAGCGTACTGTTTTGTCACAGTGCCTTCTGGTATGCTCTTGGTATACTCAGAGACCTCACTAAGCTACCCGCATATGACACGCAATGCACCTGCACTTTCTGGCCATTGTCCCGTTACATATTGGCTAATCCAATGCTAATCTCATTAGACCTGTGCTTGGTAGCTTTGTAAGTCTCTATTCCGGCGGTATGTACTCTTCTTAGGGGCTGTCATTTCTTCAAAGGTGTCCTTGAAACGCAGTGCTGAAGCCTGCATCTACTTTGTAAAACTGTATAACAATCCACACATAAATCAGAAGTAAGACGGGTCCTTTGGCGGCGCTGCCCACACGCAGAGTCCTTGTGGGGCATGTGACCTGTTCATTTCCATTAGCATGAGGTTTCATCTGTACTGGACCATATTCTTTGTGCTGGCCTTCTGCTACAATAAATCTTGCCTGTGCCACCTTCTGTCTGGTAAAGCCTAGTATTGTCCTCCCTTGTCTGTAAAAGTGCTATTGCTATAGTGTAATTCCAGTAATTCCAGACATTAGTGTCAGGTATCAACTCACCATAATCTCTGGAGTGCTACAAAACAGGAGTGGAAAACAGCCTCTTTTTGAGTTTGTCAAGAGCAGCCTAGCAATTACCATCCCAGGAGAACCATTCATATTTCTTGGTGTTTAAAGGCTGAACAACACCACCAAAATCCTTCACATACTGTCAAGGTTGTAATAAGTTTCCATGTCAACAAAACACTTCACCTCTGAAACATGCTTTGGTCCAGGTGAGAGTTCTCCCCACCTTCTGTGGATATTCGATTTTTTGACACAACATGCCCAACCTGGATAACCTTAGGGAGCAACAGATAGCATATATATGGCTTTGGGTTAAGGTTGGTGTCGCTCAATCAATCAAACTGCTGTTACATTCCTGCAGCTTTTCACCCGAGCACTATTTCATTGTCATGATAGATGAGGCTTGTCTCCCACTGTAGAATGGTTCCATACCCCAAACAGTATGGCATTCAAAAAAATATGTCCAGGTCAAAAAGTAGTAGGTCAGATCAAGAATGCCAACCATGCAAAGAAATATGACCACACAATTGTAGCCAGCAATGGAAACACACTGGAAATTGATGCACAGCCAATAAGAATACACTTATTTGTAACCAGTGATGACAGATGCAATACTTAGATAAGTCAGTTTCACATATTTTGCAAATGAAACTATGCAACTTGTGCTAAATTAATGACACCTGCTTTGGAGAAATATTTTAACCAATTGTGCTACATATTTTTCACACTTAGTCAACTCTGAAATGTGGTACAGGTGAAATATATCAGAAATGTTAACATCCAGGTTCACAATATAAAATAAAATAAACTCTGTTTAGCACTGTAGACCACTGGGGTCTGTTAAACCTGTCAGGAGAGGTTTCAGGGGTGAGAGGAGCAGAGTCACAGAGAGCTGCCCTGGTATCTTTTTGGTCGCCTGTAGGCTGGGATGACTGGGACTGCTGTGGAACTGTCAGGCGGTTCAGTGACCACGATGGCAGCCATTTCACAGCTAGTTCCCACAGAGCCAAATGAGATGGTGAGGGAGGATTCGCAGGGAAAGCTTGCTATCTATGCTGTGTTGGAGTCTTCCATCAATTTTATGCATCACTTCCCCAGTTGACAGACAAAGTTTTAATAATATTTATTGTATATTTATTAAACTGATGTTGTTTGTACAATCACCCACCCTACTTCTTTGAAATTATGTTTCCATTATGCTGCATCTAAGTTTACTAATTAATGACTATTAAACCTAAATTAAATAATAAAAAAATGGATTTTCAAATTCAGAATGAGGTTTATTACCCATGCAAATTGATATTTACATGGAATTTGTCTTATATGGTGCTTGCAGGCTATATAACAATCAGAAAGCACAGTATAGATAGAAACAACAGTGAAACAAAAATATCTCACAGACCACAGTCAATATTTTTAAAGTTAAAATGAATCAATTCAGGGAAAGAGGCTGCTTTTGACTTCTGGTTTTTATTCTGAACCTGTGAGGGATCAGGCTGAAATATGCAGTAAATAGGGCGTGGGAGGTTCATCATGATCATCTCATGGCGATCCTGCCTGCTTTCCTAGAGTTGATAAGGCCCTGGAGAGAGAACGTCTCAGTCGACCAGCAGACTTAACCACGTGTGGTCTGGTCCTAACCCAGACAAGACAGACACTGATGATGTAATGTAGAATTGTGCCGTCGTGGTCTGTGCAAGGTTGAATTTCTTCATGTGCGGCAGCACATGTTATGCTTCCTTGACAGAATCAATATTGTGATGCTTGGCTGACCGAGGCAAACGTGGCAGATATGTTGGATCCCAGGTGATCTAGGTACTGTAAGTTGTAGTGAAGGCCTATGTTGTTTGAGTCACCTGCATACTTAATGGGCCATTATTTATTTAGAAGGGAGTTTGTATCACAGCTTAGAGTCTGTGATTGTTCTGAGGTAAAGAAATCAACATAATATATAAGAGAGTCTTTCAAAGGTCTTCATGATTGCAGAGGTGCAGGCAACTGGTCTATAGTCATTTAGAACTGTGATTTTTATGCTTTTTTGGGGTACTGGGATAAAGGTACACTAGTGTCTTCAAAAGATGCAGGGATCCTGCTATTCGAACAGTGTTTCAGAGAGGCAGAAAAGGCAGAATCTGTGCCGCTTATTAAATACTTGTTAATGATTTTGGCAGTCTTCACAAAATGAAAAAAGACGTGCAAGTACAGTTCTCAGTTTAATGTTATTAAAAAGTCACACTTATTCAAATTGAAGAATTCAAGATGAGACAAAACTGATTCTGCACCTGTAAATATTTTTGGGGAAAATATTGTATATGAACCTCAAGCGTTTATTGAATCTGTAGCCTATTTTTCTTCAGCTAACTGTAAGGCCTAATAACTTGATTGTTACTGTACCAGATTATACACTAATTATATTGTGGCATCGGTATACCAAACACTGTCTGGCCTATTTGCGTGCAGTTTTAAATAGCCCATGTTGTGTTGTTGCTGTTATTGTTAATGGTTAATTCCTTATTGTTGCACGTGTGTTCACCCATATCTTATGTGTACCCAGTCTGATCCTCGTGTGTAAGCTTCCATAAATCCCCCCGTCGTGTATGCGTCTTACAATTCGGCATCTGACAACCCTGTGTTTCTTATGTGTAATTGGTTTTGGTGCTCGTTGGGTGCCTGATGTAGTTATTATAAGAATTAATAATATAGTGCGTTTTCTCTCTGCCAAGTGAGTATCCATGTCTCTCTGCTTCTGCGATGCCTCAGTCCGTCGCCAGAATATGACCCAAAGTCAGCTTTATATATGACATAACAAGAAAGGAAAGTGACAAAGCAAGAATTAAAGTGGATATTTTATTTGTTAGAGTGATGTGGTACTGTAAGAGTGACTTAGGTTTTAGAATGATGCAAAGCCTCTGTTTAATGACCCAGAGTGTTTTGCTCCCCAAGCAATTTTGTACTTTGATGTTCCTCTCTTGTACAATAAATCTTTTTCATTACACCTAAAGCATAATATATGGTAGATCACCTATATCCCCTTAACGCATCAGTGGCTCTCATGCTTTGTAGACATGATTCATGGATGTCTGATTTTCATATAAAATAGGAAATCTGGTCAAATCAAAAGAGAACAAAATTTCTGTGCCCTTTAATATCCTGGTTGCTTTACCTAATCCCCTGATTCTCTTTTCCTGTGTGGATTCCTGGTTCCCCTAATCTGGTCAGTTCCCACCTCTGGCACGACCAGATCTATAAGTGGGTATGGGTGGGCAATGCCCACCCAAATTTCTGCTTACCCGATTTGTCACCTTCAACCTGCATCATCTGAATCTGCCAATCATGTTCATTTCAGATATTCTTCTTTGAAGCATTTGTAGTTGCCTGTGCAAGTGGAGGAGGAATGTTACCTTATTCTTATTAAAGCTCCTTCTTGTTAAAATGCATCTTTTATTGCTACAGTTTGCTGTAATGTTGTGTTGAATAAGGATCTTTCTAGTAGTGGTTTATCATGACAGTTTGCTAACATTGATATCAGCACTGGGTTGCCAGCTTTGTTCAGCTGGCTGGAGTGAGACTTTACAATTGAGACAAGTCTACACTCACTTGCATGTGCATTTACATGTATGTAACAGTTTTATCTTGTTAAATACCAACAATAATAAATATTTATAGGCGAATGATGCCAAAGATTTTGATGCAGCTAATTTTAGGTTTATAATAAAATAATACAGTATACATTTCCCATAAGATTTCTGCCATGAGTAACTAAGAGCATGAGTGTCACGCCAGATGCTGATCACATGGGGATCCCACATAGGTTAACGAGGGGGCGTGGCACATGGAAGGAGTGGACAATCGAGGCAGGACAGGGGTAATGTTGGGATAAGAAAAAATGCTCTTCTTGTTTTATTATGTTCATTTTATGTTTAAATGGTAAAATATATATATAAAAAACATATTTAGGTGTAATTTTGGTGGGGCGGGAACCAATTAATTGGTTTTCCATTATTTCTTATGGGACAAATTTGATCAGAACTCAAACTTTTTAGGATTCAATTTGGGTTGAATTAAGGTTGCTTTTAGCTTGATTAACCAAGTGGGCTGCTGCTGTGGGCAGTTCAGGCAGTGATGTTACACCTTCCCTGCCCACTTTGTACCAGCGTAGTGCTGGTTGTTTCCACCTTTGTTTGCAAAGTCAGCTTGCGTATGGTTTGGTAATGACCTTTTAATGCTCTTTCTCTTTGAGGAGCCTCCTTCCACTATAATACTGTTCATGTTACATGTTCTGCTCATATTTATGAATATGCCCATGTGCCCCACCTTTTTTTCTGGGCACAAGCCACTACTGCGCTGTAGCATAGTCCACTGTGTGAAATGCTGCCCACAAATTTCTAATTGCCCCCCCAACTTTAGTCTAGGTCAGGGTCCAATCCCTGAAGTGAGTTTCCGGGTCCCCATCTTCTGGTCGGTTCCTACACCCAGTTGGGTTCCCGGTGTTCTGGTCGGTTTCCTTCCCCTGCTTCATTTCCCAGTTCCCATCATCTGGGAACTAGGAAACTTTAGGGGTGGTAAATAAGGAAGAGATAACAATTTCAATAGTCCCAATGTTGCAAAAACATTTCTCAATCAAATGATTTAATACATGCATAATAAAAAAAAATATCTTCCATTTTATGTCTTTATCATCAAGGCATTGGCAAACATTGACTTGCAGGATGTGGGCGTATTCACAGAGAGTGCGACCCATTGCAGGTCATGCAGTGGTCTGCTAGATTCCAGCAGGTGCTTTGTAGCCAGGATCTTACTGTGTGTACCATCTGTCTCATATACTGTTAGGGGATTGAAGCACGCTCTCTCAGCTTGGTGTCTGCGGATTACTGTGGAGGTATCATTGGGGGTGCTGGCTGCCCATCATACAAGATTCAACCCTTGATCTTATCTTTAGAGATTTACCAACATAAACTCAAATACCCCATGAATACTGTGGTAGACAATGCAGCAATACAGTATTGTAGGTAACTGATTATATAAATGATATTGATTTGTGTAAATTAAATATCTTTCCGGAATATAGAATAATTCCACATGGCCTATTCATTTTCTTTTGTGTCTTAATAAGATCCATCCTCATATAAACATTAATATGGCAATACTGTGTGGAGAAGTAAGACACAATAGAATGATTGCATCACATCTCAATTTACAATAGAATATTTCTATATTGCAGCATATATGAACTAGATTATGTTGGTACTGTAATAAACACAACTCAAGTGTCTCAGTAATACAAAATATTTTGTGATTAAAAACAGAATTATATGTTTCAAGGAACACTGTATGATGTTAAGCCTCTGACATAAGTTTAGAGTAACTTTTTCAATCCCAAAGACAAATTGTGCATAGAGCAGCAAGTGTGTAGAGCACAGATAGATATATGTTTAGTGCAAAACAGGCCAGATGCAAAGACAGCACACATAGTGCAAACAAGTAAATGTAGTGCAATAAAATTAAAAAGTACACATAGAATCCTGAAAAAAGAATATTATGGAGTATTAATGAAATACAGTGCTCACAGAAAGTTTTGGGGTGCCTGCTTAATTCAGTAAAAATATTGCAAATGTATTCATTTTAATACAAGTCCTCAGCATTTTTTCTGCAGCTCCAATACACGCAGTCCCTTATAGGGCACCTAGGAAGGGATAACACTTCTGACCTATGGTTCTGGTTTTCTAACACAAATCATTACTTTATTCATTTACAAAAATATATATATTGCATTAGAAATCCCAAGGAGTTTCAAAGTAAAACATTCATTTGAAGAAGTGGTAAATTGAAACCCAAATTAGAGTTCTTAAAGAGATGTTCCAAAATTAAAATGATCATTGAGAAGCATCATTGGGTGCTTTGTAATTAGTAACATCTTTGAAATAACATAAAACATCAAACATATCTGTTCATGATAAGATAATGATAAGGTATCAGATGGTAATGTGCAATTCTCTGTTGCAAAGATGGATTGTCCGTGGCGTGTTCTGACTAGGTGTGTGGAGTTGCATGTGTGAACAAGCTGTTATGGTGGCCAAAGGCAGCAGGATCTCCATTAGCACTTCTTAGCGCACTGTGGTGCAATGATCTGGTGACTACAGGTGCTCCAAGATCTCACCCCACTTAGTGGATGGGCAGCGTTGTTCATGATGTTGTCCAGTTTTACCAACATCTTTTCTGCTACTGCTTCCAGTGGGTTCAGGGTCAGTCTCTTGATGGAGCTGCTGGTTGTTTTCCCTACATCACAAGACTCATCCCCAATGCTAATGCAGGACTCATCTTATAACTTGTGCAGATGGCAAGAGCTGGTATAGTACTGGAAGTTTGAAATGTAAAGGGTGAAGCAGAAGGGAGACATGATATCTAGTCCAAAACCCAGGTGTGGTCAACCATCTGGAAATCTGTATAATTCATTTGATATTTTTGGCATTTGCCAATTTTCAAAATTTTGTTTCATGACCATGTAACTTTATTGCGTTGAAATTGCGTTGAAGTCAAAAAATTTTTTTGTTTTGGTCCCGTAAGTTTATTAACAAAATATATTATAGGCCATTTGAGGTTTCACTGGATATAACACTGTTACTTGTGGTGTCTTCTAGACATTTATGCTGTTAACTTAAAAATAGGGCTGTCAAAATTAACGTGTTAATGTGGGTTCATCCATCACCATGATTAATTTGATTAAAATTTTAACGTAATTAACCCATCTGCAGCGCAGAATGACTAAAAATCCCCAAAATGTCACTGTCAGCCCATTTCGGGCAGTTTTGGTGTGTTCCATTTGCCCTGGGAACTCGTATTCTAGATCGTATGGTGCGTTTGTTTATTTCTTTCCAACACCAGAGTTTTGAAGCTGGAAGTGACGACATGCGCACTCCCGTTTCTCGGAAATCTGAGAAATATCTCGGAGCAGCACAGAGGATCCCGAGTTCGGAATCCAAGATAACTGTGCCTTTTATCAACAGAAGGGAAAGTTGTAGTTTTATTCTGTTCAAGCACTATTTCTCATTTGTGGCTCATTAAATCGGTTGCACACACTATACCGTCCATATACTATGGTGTGTAGTATGTTTCAGCTTGATTTAAGCCACCATTATTTGGATGTGTTAATAAACAGACATGAAAATTATGTATCTGTGTCTTGTTATTTATCTTTTGGTATGCATTTCAAAAAAACAAATGGTTAGGATTCAGGTGTAGTTGCAAATAGTGATTAATCCTGATTAATCCACTGAAAATTCTGATTAATCTGATTAAAAATTTTAATAATTTGACAGCCCTACTTAAAAATAATTAAAATTTAACTTGGGGAAAACAGTACTCACATTCAAATGATCAAATGTGTTCTCAGTACAGATGCTTCCCAAAAGATTACAATTACACTATGAGAAATTAAGGGAACACTGCATATCTGAGCAGCCACTGTGCAGGTCTGTCAGTCAACTCATAAATATCATGCACAGGTATATTACTCTAAAACTGCCCAGTTGTCACAATGTTCCCACACAACCTGATTAATTTAAAGTCTCCCAGTCACCTGACATGCAAGCCCATAATATTCAAAGGAAAAGGTATATATAATACACACACGCACATGAAATGAGGAGAAGGGTTAGAATCCCAATGCTAAGGTGTGAGGCTACCCACAAGAGAATATATTCCACTTAAAATGTGGGTATATAATGCAATAGCTGCTTACATGATAAATACCATTAATTATGCAGACATGATCCGATGTCCTGATGAAGGAAGCCATGCATTGATGATGGAGCTTGCTTGGAAATATAATATCTGAAATCAAATATAGTACCTCAATTCTCAAACTCACTAAAACTCGAGTTTCTTGAAAGTTCAACAAACCATTTTGACCTAGAACTCGATCTGAATATCAGAAGTCGAACCGTGAACAGTGACCTAATATAAATTGTATGCGCCAGGAAATGAGTCATACTACAATGCAATTCTTACTTGAAGGCCTTTTTCACAGACTGGATGATTAACCAATTAAAGCAGCACAAAATTACAGTAACTAATAATAAATAAACCACTAACTTACGTGTACTATTAGCAAGGCAGGCAGCATAGGGAGAAGAGATGGCAGACAAGAAAAGAGAAATGCTCAGTATGGCTCTAAAAATGGGAACAATTCTTTTCATGACTTGGGAATTAAACTGCGGTCTCCGATCTGAAACTATGTGTACAGGAATGCAGTAATTTCTAAAGATCCAGGTCACAAGGAGCTCAGCTAACTCCTGAGCAGAAGGAAGCTTGGGCAGAATAATGAGATGGCACATTTTGGAGAACCATTCCACCACAGTAAGTATCACTGTATTACGGGGGAAGGTTAGTCATAAAATCCGGCACCAGATGAGACCAAATCTGAGATGCCACTGGTAAGGGTTGGAGAAGTCCAGAGGGTGTTAAGCACAAGGATTTCAGGTGAGCACAGTTGGGATATCAAGTGATGTACCTTTCCATGTCGGCACGCCACCAGGGCCACCAATAAAGGGTAACAGAATCTCCTGGATGCCCTGAGCTTCTGCACATGTGTACCCATAGCAAGGTGGCTGAACAGAATTGTGTGAGCACGTACAGTTTGCTTGGTGGGCATTCAACTGGGGGGGGGGGGGCACATTGTTCATTGGCAGTCTGGATGGACTCACCCATCGTCTAGATTATCGTAGCTATGAAGAAGGATGGAGACAGGCTCGATCCACCCCCTCTGGAAGATTGAATTGCTGGGACAGGGCATTAACCTTAGTATTCATCTTCCCTGTGAGGTAGGTCACCTTAAAATCAAAACGGGTAAAAAAACAGAGACCAGCCAGTTTGTTAAGAATTCAGATATTTAGGAATCTGGTGATATTCCTGATAACAGTGGTCGGTATACACAGGAAAAGGGTGTTTAGTTCCCAGCCAATGCCACCAGTTTGATGACCAGAAGTTCAAAGGTTTCCCATGTTGTAACTGCGCTTGGCTGGGTAGAGTTTTTTTGAGAAGTAGTCACACAAGTATTGACTGATGTTGCTTCATGAGGACTACTCCCACCCCTGTCTCAGAGGCCTCTACCTATAGCTCAAATGGGAGCTCCAGGTTTGGTTGCTGGAGCTTCCGGAAGGTGCCGGTGACCTAAGATCTCCATTGGAGGGAGGTCTTGGTACCCCAATGAGGGTGGTCAGTGCTCTTTTACCATTCTTGGGTGCGGGTATTCCTTAATTACCTCAACTTTTCCCTCATCCATAGTCATGGGCCCTGGCTGGATGAGGTAACTGAGGAACTTCACGGAGAAACAGTGGAACTAACACATCACCTTTTACATACAGGTGATGCTCACGATGTCTCTGCAAGACCTGTCAGACATGCAATATATGCTGCTCAGAACAGGAGGAAAAAAAATCTAGATTTCATCAATGTACTCAATGACAAATCGATTAATCATGCCACCCAATACCTCATACATGAAAGACTAGGAAAATGGAAAGGCTGTTTGCTAATACTTAAGGCATGACCTTCATATTGACCAACGTTCGTGATAAAGGAGGTTTTCCACTCATCTCCTTTTTTGATTTGAATGAGAGTATAATGAGAGTATGATTGAATGAGAGTATAGGCACTGCACAGAGCCAACTTACAGTGAAGATTACAGTGTCTGGAAGTGGCTCCAGTGCTGAGAGGATCATCACACACGGGTAGGAGAGCTTCCCAAGGGGATGGACAGTCCTACCTTCATTGTGTCTTCTGGACAAGTGGGGCACATCAGGCAATTCTGCAGCAAGTGCCGAGGCTCCCAGCAGTATAGGCAGAACCACAGTTTGTACCATCAGAGTTTTTCCTCAACAGTCATCAGCGAGTGCCCAAACTGCGTGAGTTCAGACCTCTTGGAGCAGAGGTACAGATTTGCAGAACTTCACGGTATTTCACGGTGATGGCGATCTTGTACTGTGTTAACTAGGGTAATGGACAGTTTGACATAATCCTCAAAGGAGTGGGCTTCACCTCACGAGGCAAGCTTGTCCTGAAGATCAGGGTTTAGGGCACAGTGGTGAAGAATTTTAAAACAATTGTCTGGTCACCGCAATTCAGCTGTGATTGTGCGGAATTCCCAAGAAAACTCAGCTGATTTTGTGCCCAGTTTTATATTGCACAGCCGTTCTCCCAAGCTGCTCCTTACAACTGGGTGATCAAACACTTTGCGGAACACGAGCTGAAACTCATATGCAGAATCAAGCAGAGGACAGTCATCAGTTCACAGTGCAGTGGCCCATTCCCACGCCCTTCTAGTAAGTAGGGAAAAGATGAAGCGCACTCCTGCAGAGTCATCTACATAGTGATTGGGTATTTGTCTGTGAAAGGACCGCACTGCATAAAAATGAGCGGATTTGGGTTATTGTCATACTTCTCCAGGAGAGTGACAGGAACAAATGCAGCAGCTCATGGAGGGGAAGCCAGCAGGATGGTTCGGGAAGCTTGCCCTTCCAGGATCTGGGTTACCAAGTTGGTAAGCTGGTTTACTTGGTGCTGGAGCAGCTGATGGGTCTCTGCTACTGTACATCCATCTTTGGTAGGCGAAAGTATTCTGTCAAGATCAGGAATTACGCTGGAGACTGAACCCAATGTACAATGTAGTATTACTATATGTAAGTAATTATAATTCAATTATGTGATGCATGTATGTATGCTAATGTCACGTTAGGTTAGGTTAAATTACTTTGTGAGAGGTTATCTTAGCGTAGGTTACCATCAGGTGCATGTCAGCTCACTTACCATACATGTTAAGGAACTCTGCATTGCATGTGATTTTAGCTGATTTTTCACCCATTTAAAATAAATTATCCATCCTCCAGTAAATAATCAATACCCCATTTAGTTCAAATTTTGTGTACTTACAGGCATAGTCAAAATAGTCAGTACAGTGCAACCTAAAACCCCACCATAGAGCCATGACTGTATCTTAAAAGAGGTGTGATGAGTACATTACGTGAACAAAAGAGGAATTATTGGTTCTTGTAATACATTAAGAGAAGAGAAAATGCAAAGCATCCCTCAACCACAGTTGAAGGCAAAATAGTAAATTCTCGGCCTGTTTTTTTGTTACGTCACCCCGAATGCTGACAATGCTCATTTCTATGGTGACAACTAGCCTCCCACTGTAGTTCAATCAATGTGTAATAAACATAATAACCTTTATCAATGTGAGTAAAGAGCATTACTACTAAAATTGGCTTTCAATATCTTTATTTTCCTTGGCACCATTTAAAGAAAACATTTTGAAACTCTGATTCTCTTGGCATTTGCACTGCAAATTCAATAACAGTTGATGTTTGGAAACACTTCGAGAGGGAAGGAAAAAACTCACATTTTTCATATTATTGTGAAACATCTGGTAAATCTAAACACCTTGTGAAACTGAGGTGCCGCATTCAAAAACTGTACCTCCACTTTCAGGCAAATTTAAAAAGTGTAGATTTATTGTATTTTACTAAGAAATTCATTCCTGTACATGGTAACATACAATGCATCAAGCGAGCGGGAAAGCAGGCAAGTAGAAGAGCCGTAAATACAGGCAAACGGGGTTTATTCGGAGCAGACAGGACAATACAGCAGACAACATCAATGACTGGTCTGGGGAAACTAACTCAGACTTGGACTAAATACACAGGACAGGCTGAACATAACAGGAAACAGGTGATAACAATCGGGAAGTAACAGGAGGTTACGAGGGATGAGGGGGGCGTGGCACACACGAGGATCAGACGAACCTGGCATGACAGAACCCCCCCCCTCCCCCAAAGGCAAGCACTCCGGGCGCACCTCAAGGGAGGCGATGGGATGAGATGAGACCGGGAACACAGGACCTGAAAAACAAAACCAAAACATCAACGAGGGACTGGGAAGAGAACAGGCACACAGAACAGACACAGGTGCAACAGCCGAGACAACACCGGCACAGAACAGGAAATGCAGACAGGCAGACAAGGAAAGGAAAGACATAGATAACAGAAAACAGGGGAACAAAAGGACCAGGGGGGAACAGAGGAGACACAGAGAGACAAGGAGCAGAAACAGGAAGGACGAAGGATGGAGGCAGAACAAAGGCAGGAGGACAACAGGGAGCCTGAAGGAACCCAGGCAGGCAAGGGAAGGCAGCTGCAGGGGCCACAGGCGGATGGGAGGCTGGAGCTGGAGGGACACAGGGGACAAGGAGACAGACTGAGGGACCGACAGAGGAGACAAGGAGGGAGCAGGAGGTGACACTGGCACAGGCAGGCAGGAGGGGGAAGCTGCGGCAGGCGATGGCATAGCCAGAGCCGGGGAAGGCGCGGTCTGACGCCAAGCCGAAGCAGGGGGACCCAGAGGCGACAGCTGAGCCAGATCCGCAGGCAGCCACCGAGCCTCAGCCAGGGAATGCACGGGCGAGCCAGGGGGCAGGGTGGGCGGGACCCGACCAAACTGTAACAGGCACATACAGCTGAGTTAGATGGGAAACGTAACATATATAACGGGCACATACATCCAAGTTAAAAACAAACTGTAACACACATAGCAGGCACATACACCCGAATTAAAAGGAAATTGTAATACACATTACAGGCACATACTGTACACACGTAGCAGGCAAATACACCCAAGTTAAAAGGAAAACGTAACACATGTAACAGGTACATACACCCGAGTTAGAAGGAAAACGTAATACACGTAATGGGCACATACACCCGAGTTAAAAATGAACCATAATACACATATCGCACACATACACCCGAGTTAAAAATTAACCATAACACACATAAAGGGCACATACACCCGAGCTAGAAGGAAAACGTAATACATGCAATGGGCACATACACCCGAGTTAAAAATTAACCATAACACACATAACAGACACATACACCCGAGGTAAAAACAAACCATAACACATAACGGGCACATACACCTGAGTTAAAAATGAACCATAACACACATAACGGACACATACACCCGAGGTAAAAACAAACCATAACACATAACGGGCACATACACCTGAGTTAGAAGGAAAACATAATACACATAATGGACGCATACACCCAAGTTAAAAATGAACCGTAATACACATAACGGCACATACACTCGAGGTAAAAGAGAACTGTAACGCACATAACCGGCAGGCACACTTGAGTTAATACTTGTCAGCAGCTTGTTTGCTTGAAATACTCTATTTTTTTACATAGGTATTCATTCAACCTAGCATACCCGTATCTACATATGTTTTCTGCATTTATTTTTACAGAAATTTCAAGCTTTAGTTACATTTAAGGTGCATAACTGGTGACCCATTCCACAGTTTTTCATCCAGACTGAGGCCAGAGCATTGACTTGGCCAGTTCCACACATCTTTGTTTTTGACATAATCCAAGTTCACTTCTACCCTCTCAACTACTCCTTCTGGCATCTTTTGAAGCGAAACATCCACATGAATAACTGATTCTGACACAACCAAGAGTTACAGTAAGGATGTTGTGTTATTCATATTTTTTTACATTGAGAACAAAAAGCACTATGTTACGTTGTTATACAGGACCCTCAATATGGCCTTTTTGGAAGAGTGGTCTTTCTTATCAACAATGACCCATAGATCCCAGGTTTGCACAAGCTCCCCATATTGCTGCAACAAACTGAACATTGTCTGACGAAAGGGTGCAGCTTTCAGTGTGGCCACTGGATCCTTGGTGGCCACTCTGATCAGCCTTCTGATGGTTCATCCAGGCATTGAGATATGAGCCAGGCAACATCTTGGTGGTTCCAAATGGCCTCTACTTCTTAATGATGATCTTGACAGTGCTCCAAATGTTATTCAATGCCATGGAAACTTAGTTATCCCCCAGTCTGTAGTGTTCAATAACTCTGCTCCAAAACTTGTCACAGTCCACAAATTACCAAGCAACGACAGCTTATAGGCATAACTCCCTTAATTCTCCAGACACAGCCATTATAAGCGAAAACAGCTAGAGGCTAATTAGCCTCTTGCATCAACATAAATGCAATTCCACACACCTTATTATCAGTGACTATTGTTAATTGTCTTTGTCACCAAGCAATCTGATGCAACGTGTTTCAATATCAGAATGTAAATGAGACAAACTTCACAAAATATTAAAGGGTGTATAAATTTCCTATATGTGTTGTAGATGATAAAGAAGATTGCGTAACATTTAGATGAACAGGGGCTGCATAGTTCTTTCCTCTATGTTATTCTATATTATGAGGCTACATGACATGCAGTAATTATAAAATAATGTAGTATTATGCATAATGTAATCAGTTTAAGTTTAATCAGTTTAGTTAAAGGTTCAAATTCTTAAAATTACACACAGCTAAAATAAACAATTCATTTGTTCATTCATTTTCCATACCCACTTGTCCTATGCAGGTTATAGTCAGACAAAAAGGCTAATTGTGATCAATAAAATAATCAATAAAACGCACTGGCTTATTGTTACAGTTAAGACTCTTGGGTAACTGCATAGCTTCTAAATGTCACAGATAAAGAGGGGGTCTCTCAGTAATATTACTCTTGTAAATTTACATTTATTTTCTTAAATAATACAATAAATATACTACAAAGTAAAAAGTTGTTTGGTTCAACTTACAATATCTTCCTCGCTACTTTTCACAATTAACATGCTTTTTCGCTCAAATAGCAGCTCAAAACATTTAGAATATTTAAAAATAGTTCCTTTATGTTATTCCAAAATACAAGAAAAGAAAAAAAAACTAACAGTTCATGCATACAGATTTTAATGCTTTGATAAACGTACAAAAAGCGGAACACGGTAAAGTGGAAGGGGCACAGTAACTTTGAATTTATTGAAAAACAGCAAAATTTCTTCTGTGCTTACACAGGTTTAACTAGACCATAAAAACAACAAAACAGTTTTAAAAATGGCAGCATGAGTGATGATTTCAAAAGGAAATTTACTGACAGGAAAACAATGAACATGACATACTGCATGAAAATACACATATTCCATAGTTTTGATAGAAACATATTTTAATAGAAATGGTTCAAGTCACATATATTCAAATAGAAAAAGAGTAATTTATCATGAACAGTAAAGCATGTATGTAGTAGAGACTAAGTGGTCTAATGTAAGTACAAGATTTGCTGTCAATCCACTACAGCAATGGCCAAAATAATGAAAAAATGTAAAAATCATAAAAAAAGAATTACGTGCCCCAGGCAGGTTTTTATTTACTATTTTATTTTTGTATTTTTTTAAAAAGAGGTGTTATTTTCTCTGGCTAGTCTACAATGTAATTTGGGAATCCAATCGTAATATACATATCCGATAATTTATTATTATTTGTACAACTTTAAGCCAGGAAAAATCAAAACACAGCACTGAAACCGATACCTGCAAAATGAGAGATTGCATGCAGCCCTTGTTTGTAAACTGATGGAAAGATCACCATCTATGTTTTCAAATTCCTCAAAGAAGCACAGCTATTTAGATCACTAGTTATGTCAAGCAAGGATTTCTGTTTACAAGCAATTGACTTCATCTCCTTCTGCCAGCTACTTTGGAATTCTAGCCGATTGTCACAGAACAGAAAACTCACGTGTGAAGTTTCCAGCAGTGTTTTAAAACTTCAAGTGAAAGTAATGAGACTCGCCTGTGCTGGACTCCTGTGTGTGTAGATAGATCTTTGCATACACAGTTCTCACTGAGATCCATATACAAAAAAAAAACTCATAACATATAAAATCACGATACAGAAAACATATCTCATTTGCCCCCAACTGTAACATAAATTAGCACCATATTCAGGACACTTTTCTGATCTGCTTTCCCCCCCCCCACGGTCCAATATTGCAATTTCAGACGCCTTTTCATTAAAGGGTTCATTAAAAAGTACATACACTTTTCTACTGGCATCCCATCCAGGATGTACCCCTGTCCTGTGCCCTGTGTTGCCTATGATGGGCTTCAGGACCCCTGCGACCTTGCTCAGGATAAGCAGTCAGAAGATGGATGGATGGATGAAAGAACACTATTATTATGCATGATACAATAATAAAAGATTTTATAAATGCAAGAAATGCCATTATTACGGGGATAGGATCTGAAAGCCTTTTAGGTGACTGATCAGCAGTATTTTACTTCAGAATTAAAGTGTAAATACTGAGCACCTTAAACAAACATTAAAATAGCACCAGTATCCCTTTTTAATGCAAATTTGATGCAATCTCACCCCTGTGAATATTTTCTGTTATAAATATGGATGTGTTGGAAAAGGGGAAGTTTTAACTAAATTCTACAACCAATTGAAATTTTAGAAAAAAAAATCACAGAGGAAAACCAACCCAAACTGCTTTTCATTTAAATAGGAAATCAATGCTCACAACACAGCATTTTGTACTTCATGAGCTTTGGTGTTTTTCAAATAAAGTTTTGATAGGCACTCTACTTTTTATACATCCAAAGCCGCCCCTTTCATTTTCTGTTTTGTTGTTATCTCACGCTTAGTAAAAGGTACCCACATGCATGTTTTGAAGCTAGAATCAATATACATTTCCAAGAAAAAAATCTACAAAACGTACTTACAAACATACCAAACAAAATTTATTATATTTCTATATAATATTTTATATGTAAGCACCATTGCAAAGAACAGGCAGCCATATGGACAAAATGAAGCATGGAAACTGAAATCAGAAGGAAAACCTGAACGTTAAGATAGAGACTAGTGAGGGTCCCAGTCACTCTGGAGTTTTCTTAATGCTTCAGAGCAACCTGAGCGGTACCAGAGAGTTCGCCAAGACACAGGCAGAGACACAGGCACAGGAAGGGAGACAGGGCACAGGGAATCAAGTGGTTAGCGGACAACTGACTCCTTCAGCTTCAAAACCTGTGTGTGATGGAGAAGGCAGACTGAGGTTGCAAGGTTGCTGTTTTTATTCTTTTATTGAATATTTATTTCCTTGTCTTGATGTTTTTTTTTAATTTTTGGAGACAATGTTTTACAGATGCGAGATGTCGAGCTGTTCACTTTAGTTTAGTCAATTTGTTTTAGTTATATATAAAGAATTTCCTGGAACAGTGTCTCATCCGATGAAGCAGACAGGACCCACTTCAAATCCAAACTTCTGTGAGGCTCCACCAAAATCACTGAACATGATGTCAACAAATGGCACCTGTTCCACCTTTGGTGTGTTGATCTCAAGTACAGTCTTTTCATAACCCTTTTTCAACTGGAAAAATGGAAAGACAGGAAGAAGGGACCGATGGTTACTTGCAACTCATGAAACGAACTCTGGTGTCTGCAGAACAGAGCTCTCGAAAACACACCAAAAAATATCTCATCCAGGTTGCTAGCTACTGAACTATAGCATATATTTTACACTTCAATTTTTTTTTTGCCAATAAACTATAGACAGTGGTTTGAAAGCCAATTTAAAATTGCCACACTAGAGATGTAGGAAAACCAAAAAGTAAAATTCTCCTTTGGGTCTCTGGATACTATTCTTTATTTTTAAATCTTATTACATCATTATTATAACCAAGACAGATTAGCAGATTAAAATTTTATACTCTTAACTGTATAGTACACATCATGCTGGATTTAATCTCTAACTGATGGATGCTTGCTGGGATTGTTCCTTGCCAGTTGAAGCACCATTGTGTTTTGGATACTCACTGCGCAGCCGTCCACCACGGCATGGATGTAGGGGTTGTTGTCTTGGGACATCTCCTCGTCGTTGGAGCCCAGGAAGCGGATGGCCTTGTCGTAGCTGTCCAGCTCCGAGTCGTGCCAGGCCACCGACTGGTAGCAGTTGTAGGTGAGGTTCTGCCGCGCAGCAGCACTCAGCAGCCGCAGGAAGGTCATCTGGACCACCCCGATGGGGTTGCCCTCTGCATCCGCGTAGGATAGCTGTTTAACGATATACATGGCAGAAAAAGAGTCTAGAGGGGGACGATTGCGAGGTTAGGGACACCAAGGCTTCCCTGTCCTGTAACAATCTTCCAGTCAGACTTTGGCAACACATATCAGGGGTATATTCTCTCTGGTTGGGGTTAAATTTTACTGAAATTCATAGTGACAATTTATATGGAAAAATATTGATATTTTAATTAATATTAATACGTTTTGAAGTCATTGTACTGAGAGAAACTGTGCTTGAGAAAAAAATTGCTACTTTTATATTAACAAGTCTAACAAAATAATAACTAAAATGTATAGTGGATGAAAACAGGACAGCTGGAATTTAAACATTACTTTTTTAACAACATTTTTACAGTAAAATTCATACAGGTAAATCTGGTGTCTGCCAATACTCTGCGAGCGCCCTGGGAGTTCGTGGCTACTCTGTATTGACATACAGTTGTATGTAAAAGCATTTAAAAGATATAAACACACTTCTGATGAATTTATTTTAATACTCTACATTTTTATTGAATACCGAATATAAGAAGTTCTTCTCGTGATCTGCATGAGCGTCAGCATTTAGATTTGCCAAACGCTTTTTTATGCCCTGCGTACGCAATGTTATATCTGTATCAGGGAAGTCAGTATCTGTACCAACCAGTCTGGTGTCTTCTGTTCCAAAGGCTTATCTTCTTTCAGAAAAACAGGACTTACTGAGACATAAGCGCATGCATTTCTGCTGATAGGACATACAAGAGCTAAACACCATGGACAGACACCCAAATGGAGAACTCATGTCAAATGATGCTATAAACTGCTTGGCCTGAGTGCATTGACAGTGCTGGTTAAAGTTACCCATCTGTGCCTGTTGTCCATTTGCCTTGTCTGTACAGTGGTGCGGAGCAGTGGTGCCCTTCAGTAAGCCATGATGCACAGGCAATGGAGAGAGGCCCAAAGCCAGAGCTTCCTGCCATCAGCCAAACCCATGACCAATATCATGTCAAAGGACACATTACCTCTCCAGTGCAGCCGCAAGTGTGACTAAGAACCCAAAAGCCCCTGTTCAGTGATTGAGTGCCTTTATTAACAGAATCAAAGTATGCCATTCGAGTTTCACATAGCCTGACTGCATTTAATTGGCTTGGTTGTCGCATCTTAATGTTTTATTTCACCTTCCCTGGAGACTGTAGCCAGAGGACTGTTCTATTCACTAAGAATGACCTACACTTGTCGCCAAAATTGTGGAAACACCATGCGCTCCTGGCAATACGTTTCACAAACTACTACACGATTATTGGTGGTTTATAAATAATCAAAGAGTGTTTGTGAATATCATACACTGGGCGATTAAATAAGTAACTGGAATAAAGTTCTGCAATCTCTAAAAGTTGGCATCCACAATTTTGGCCACTGATGTAGGTAAAAGGTGAATGTTAATGTTAATTCACAAGGCCGGTACTAAAACAGGCACTGAGTCACTTTCAGGTAATGCCTTCTCCTATGAATCGTGGTTAATCAGTTGCATTCAAATGGACAGTTTACTGAAACACCAAAAAAGCCTTAGAAAACATAAATTTAGGTCTGAACTCAGGGACAGAAAAGAAACGTGAACAGAAATCCTGGTTTCTGAGGCCCTGTTTAAACTCGGTGTTAAAATGCATGTTGGGTGATCGGATGACAAGTGGACAGCTGAGGCTCATCGCCGCTTACGCCTGTGTCTAACTTGTACCACCAAGGTGTCCAGCTGACCGCTTGTGTTCAGGTTTCCTTAGAGCCCTTGTGTGCAGTTATTGTGACCTCCTTGTCGGGGACGCATCCAGATGCATTAGCATTTACACTACAGAAGATATGGGGTCAAATGCAGGACGATCGATCCGATCACATTGCGTCGTGGCAGGCGTTTTACACTATCGTTCACTTGTGATCTGATCGTCCGGCATGCATTTGAAACCAAGGGTAAACGGGGCCTGAGTTTCTGTAAGCTGTCCCCTGCCAATGTGGATTTGAATGCTCTGTTCCCACTTTCATTTTAGTGGAAGACACAGCTTTGCTGTTTGCCTGCAGGCGAGCAGCGGTGAGATCTTTCCGGCAGGAGCAGCGCAGGCGTCAGCGGCGTGCCGTGCCGAAGGCCTGGGTCCACCCCCCAGCCATGGCGTGCAACTTACCAGGGAGCCTCGCTTGTACCGACTATACCAAGTGCCTGGCGTGTCTTTGGGCCAACGGGCCATTTTACTCTGTAAAATATAAAGGCTGTTAAATAAAGGGTAAGAAATGAGCAAGGAAGGGCTTACCAGTTTACCACGTTTGAATTCACTGAACCAGGACCCGGGAACCTCCTTTGCCCAGGAAGTGAGTCTAGCCTGGCATATGGGGCGGGACAGAAAGGGAAAGAATGCTTGTTAAAAACAGTAACGTCCTCAAGGGGCTGTGGAGCTTAAGGGTAAGACCATGTACAGCTGAGAGACACGTGCAGGGGACACCATCTATGAATATACCGGAGACGCAAGCTCACTTTAGAGGGACCCTGGGGATTTTGTAAGAAGTAACTTAGGCCTCATTTTCCAAATCTGAATGCCCAGCTGAGGCGTGACAAATACAAATTATATGCCCTTGCAATGCACCCCAGTGTGTTTCATTCCGCTCAGATCGAGCACCAAGTACAGCTCATTCTCCACCCCGAAAAGGGCCACATCGTTTACAAGTTATGAGGATAGTACTCATCAGTCCCCATTTAGCTTCAGCTTCATAAGACCATAAATATACCACCAGCGGAGATCAAGCTCTCGTTATTTTGAGTGTTACTGCTCCGCTGTCAGATGTAAGAAAAATGCTGAAACAGAGTCAGAGCTAATTGCTATGATGCTTCATGATTTAAATGTTGTCTCCTTGCAAGATTTTGTACAATTCAAAACGCATATTCAGAATCTGTGGCTTAGCAATTTATATATAAAAAAAAAAGTAATATCAATATTGAGGCAAAAAGAATATAAAGAGACTGTGATACACCTAATGGAAATACTTTCATGCAATTTGTCAGAATGGACTATTTCAGATTTATTTCGGTCATCAGATTTAAATTTGTCATTAACCATGGATTTTAATTTGCAACTGTTGATGTTTCTTTTTGGTTGGTTTGTAAATTATGACTACAGTCAAAGACATTCAGTCAGGTTACTGGACATTTGTAACCTGCCTGCATTATATGATTGTGTGCGTGTCTCCTTGACCCTGTGGTTAGAAAATAGATGGACAACTATCGATATAATGATTGTTAGGAGCAGACGTCTGTCCCGCTTATTGTCTATACGCCTCCCCTGGGTGAGCCGGCAGTACTGCATGGCCTTAGTCTGGGCTCTGTCCTTAGGGCGGGACACTCAGCTATGCTGAAATGTAGAGTATATTATTTCCTCACGCTAGGAAGTTTGTGGTAAAGCCTCCAGCTTATCTGGCCTGGCTGCTTCAGACCAGCCACGGCACCGAGCCGCCGCTTGCCGTCAGTGAGCTTTTGTGTGCTTTTCCTCCGGTGACCAGGACCTGTGATGCAGACACCGTGGACCCGTACTGAGTAAAGAGACCACTGGGCCTGGCGGGGAGTGTAATGGATGAGAGCAGCCTGCCTTCAAAGAGCAGGGAGAGACTCTGCAGTCAGTCGAGCGAGACGTGGAAAATCGGATGTGACCAAACAGTGATGGGCCCCATCAGCCGGCCAGCAGAGTTATAGGTGAACGCTGGTGTTGTAGTGCAGAGTTTGGGCCGTATGTGCTTGTTCTTGCTGACACGCTGTGAAGTTCTATGCATGTTGGGGTATCTGTGGTGCCAGTGCCCCCACACTTCAGATTGCAGCCGTGCATTAAGCTATGCATAACAGTGCCCCCCCACCCTCCCTCCCCCGCATATGCCACAATGACTTACTCCTTCAGACTTCTTGTCTGGGTAGATGCAGCTTTCTCCACCAGCTGTGAAATTGCAATAAACCTTGAAAGCATCACGAGCGCAGCCCTGATTCGGGTCAATCCAGTATTCCCCTGAAATGACAGACCCCAAAATCCAGTGACTGTTACTCGCATACGTGAAAGTACATTTGGCAACATCGAACAAACAGGTATAAAAGTACTTCTAAATTAAGAAAAAATATGGGCTGGCATAGGCTGTTTGCAGCTCTTAACCATCACGCAGGGAGTGCAGTGGCTTAATGTGAGATAAATAAACTGTGCCGCAGACATATACAGAGCATAGCGGTGTTATGATCATAACGCACCATCAGGGAAATCAGGATGGCACAGCTGCAGGTCTTTACAGGTCCGGGCGGGATTATTCTGTGTGCCCAGTGGGTGCTTCATCTGCTCAATCTCCAGCTTGAGTGAGTTGAGAGAGCCGAAGATCTCCTCCATGCCGTCATCATAGTCTTTGTATCCGTCAGCTTTGGGGTCGTCCATCAGCTGGCTGCCGTCAATATTTCTCCTGCTTCTCTTGGGGCTGGACTGGATGGGCAGGGGGTGGATGACATCTCCAGGGGGGCCCTGTATGAAGGAATAGCAGTTTTTTAAATCTAAAAATGAATGGGGAACGATACACATTCCAACTATCTTCTTTAATGAGGTTTCAGTCACAATGCGGTGACCATACCGGGAAGCTTAATGAAGGCAGATGTTTACTTCAACTTCATGCTAGGAAAAAAATTCCACACATTATCACTGACTTACAGGAGGGCCTGGTGGTCCAGGAGTACCAGTTTCACCTTTAGGACCAGTTTGACCCTAAACAGAGGGAAAAAAAAAGATCCTTAGACTGGAACTTTGCAAATGCTTTGGAAAAAAAATTTAAACACTAACTAAACAGAAAAACATCTACATTATAGCTAAAAACTGCTTGTTCTCCTTAATGTTTGATTTATCACCACTTTGTTAGTGCGGTACGTACAGTCGAACCCTTGGCACCCTTTGGTCCTGGGGGCCCCTGTAATAGAAAAACAAATAATATATCATGTCATTTTAAAGCTGAGACTGAGTATCCATTTTTATTGACAAGTCTGTTGCAAACTTCCAGTGTCATTTGATCACCTGCAATCGTTTCTTGACCATTACTATTGGTTATTCACTTCAAATTTTCCTCGTAATCAATAAAGTGCCCTGTCAAATCTCCTCTCTAAATTTCATGGAGTAGGCAATATGCTTTCATTAAAAGAATTAAGATGAAATGACAGGATGGATATTTAACAGAACTGGGCTAATATATATAAAAAAGTAAAATCAATGGTGGAAGAAAACAATGAACTTAATCTTATCTCTTGGCTTCCGCTCCATCCACCCTTATGAATGTCATGTTATGTCAGATCTGGTGCAGATGGACTGATCTATACGGTTTGGATTGCTTGGATGCTTCCCAGTTTCTCAAAGACTTGTAGCTCTCAGCATTTCGGTTGTAGTAAAACTCATGTCAGTATGATTTATTATTCTAGGTTTACAGAGACATTTATTGTGCTTAATTTGTTTCTATAAATAGAAATGGTGCAGAAAGACATTGGGTGGCAGGCCTAGCTGACTACAAGTACATATAACACATATCACATCTATATATTACACTTACCGGTAATCCTGGGGGTCCAATGGGGCCAAGAGGCCCAGAGGGACCAGCGATACCCTGTGAGAAGAGCAGGTAAAAGCTGTTACAGTGAGAGCTGAACATGCTGTTTTACTCCATAATATACAATCGTGAAAAATGGATGACATACAGTGTCGCCTTTCAGACCCGATGTTCCCTGAGGACCAGGAAGGCCCCGATCGCCTTTCTCTCCCTGCTCTCCTGGAGGCCCGATCAGGCCAATCAGACCAGGATGACCCTAAATTATAAAATCAAATAACATGCACAGTCTTACAACACCCTTTTCAGGAATGTACGCAACGCTGTAAATTACATTTAAGGAAATGGTTGAGGGTTCATTTATATATTAACATGTCCATTTACATGTCCATTTTACATATTTACATATTTAACATATATAGTTACATATAGAGTTAATCAATCAATCAATCAAAACAAAAAAGTGACTGATAGCACACTACAAACACATATGCTGTCGTGGAGTGAAATAGTCTTCAGTGCAGCTAGACTGACCAAGCTTCCAGTGAATGCACCAGTTTTGGATTTTTTTAAAATGATTATTAATTATAACCAATATAATATCTTCTTGCCCTACCTTTTCACCTTTAACACCAGAGTCACCTTTCAAACCAGGTAATCCAGGAGGTCCCTGAGGATATACAATTAAAGAGAATGTAACCTCAGCAAATGTAACCATGACAAACAAGTTTAATTCAATTAGAGTTATTCTCCGTACCATGGGTCCAGGTGGTCCCACTGGTCCAGTTGAGCCTGGAAGACCTTGCTCTCCCTAGAAAATACCAATCAATTATATTTTTCAAGCTCAGTATGAAAATATAATCTCTCTCTCTCTCTCTCTCTCTCTCTCTCATATAT
>JAABNY020000119.1:14202460-14217023 GCA_015164015.2 Brevimyrus niger | reverse complement strand
ACCATCATCTCTCTCTCTCTCTCTCTCTCTCTCATCTATATATATATATATATATATATATATATATATATATATATTACGGCTGTGAAAATTAATGAGTTAACCTAGATTTATCCATCATCATGATTAATCTGAACGCAATTAACCCATTAACAGCACAGAATGACTCTCTGGCAACCCATTTCAGACAGTTTTGGTACATTCCATGAGCCCTGGGAATTTTGAGTCGGATTCTGGAGTTTTGAAGCCAGGAGTGACGATATGCGTGCTCCCGTTTCTCGGAGATCCATGAGATATGTGAAAGCATTAAAGCATATTCACCATATTACACAGACAGTTACCAATAAGAAGAATACTTACAACTGGGCCAGGATTTCCCCGAAGACCTTCAGATCCCGGTTTGCCAGGAGCTCCTTGGGGACCTACTGGGCCTGTCTTGCCTGGTGGGCCTTCCAGACCAGACTCACCCTGTGCAAAAACATCACAATACTTTGTTACTGAGGCAAAGAATGCTTTGATACTTTTAGGACCCATGGTGGCAGCGTAGGAGATGCCAGTGAAGTAAGGTGTTTGCTGATGGGCCTGCTTCACTTACCTTGGCACCTTTTTCGCCTTGTCTTCCTTCTGGTCCAATGGCCCCGGGGGGACCCTGTGAGGGAAGGCCAGGGTACAGTTTAGTTTGTAAAGCCCTCAATGACACAGGGGAGAAGAGGGAGTAAAATCAATACTATGAAAGGACTTACTCTTTTCCCAGGTGGACCAGTAGGTCCAGATTCACCGGTAGGCCCAGGAGAGCCCTAATGAACAAGAAAATAATATTTAGTCTTAAAAAATACATGAACTGGGTCTCAGACAAGACTTTGAAGCATCCTTACTGGCTGACCAGCCTCCCCGTCGTCTCCTTTATCTCCAGCGGGGCCATCTTGTCCCTGAGGTCGAAAGGTTACAGGAAATATGACAAAGATATATAGTATAACCACAGTATACAGTTTGTACTGTATTTAACAGATGAATATTGTCTGGCAATAATGCTAGTTTTGTCTTATTGAATATAAACTCACAGGAATACCAGGTTCTCCAGGGGGACCAGGATCTCCAGGGAAACCAGTTGGACCCTAAAAAAATAAATTATAGATGCACTGGTATCTCTCCTGTTTTCGCTATTATTAAATTGACAATGTAACTAAAATGGTTTTAGTTTGGTTGATAGCATTTTCCCACTTGTTCAACACTTATAATACAATTTATTAAGCTCAAAAATGACCCCAATATGCCTGTTGCCTGTGGCATGTCCATAAATATGTAGATATCATCCTCTCAATAAACCAATACATATCCATAAGTATGTAAATATCTTCTCATTAAACCAATACATGTCCATAGATATGCAGATATCATCTTCTCATTAAACCATTACATGTCCATAGATATGCAGATATCATCTTCTCATTAAACCAATACATGTCCATAGATATGTACATATTGTCTTCTCATTAAACCAACACACATAATTAGGGCCAAGAAACCGTCTGACTACTATAACTTTGTTTATAATCGGTCTTGTACTTACAGGGCTACCTTTGGGACCATCATCTCCAGGAGGACCTTTAGGACCTGGAGGTCCAGGAGAACCAGCAGGGCCTGATTCGCCCTTCTCTCCTCGCTCACCTCTAGGGCCCTAAGACAGATGCATTCTCAGGCCTCAGAAGTACCGTTTATAAAGTGATAATGATATTACCATATACCGAGACCACAAAGACTATGACACCGTGAGAACATCTAAGGAGGGAGAGGAATCAATCATAATGGTTTGCCCAGATTATTTTAGCATGTTTCTTATCCCAGAAAGCCTAATACAAAATGTGTGTGCTGAAAATGGCATTTTTATGCCTGTTTAGTCAGCTTTTGTTGGCCTCTTTCATTACTACTCCAGTAAAGGAAACCCCCAGATAAATCTACCCCCTTCTGAGATCACAGTGAAACATCACTCTCATTACTGCTTCTTCAGATATCGTTACTAAGCTTCCTCACATAATGTTATTAGGCTTCCTCAAATATCGTTACTAAGCTTCCTCACCTATTGTTACTAAGCTTCCTCACATAATATTACTAAGCTTTCTCACAAAGCTTTACTAAGCATCCTCACATACTGTATCATCACTAAGCTTCCTCAAATATGTCACTGTTAGTGGTGCTTTAGGTTGCCTTCACTGACAGTTTGCTTAGCTTCAGTATTTTGGGTTTTAACTTAAATTCCCTAATCTAGCACAAGGACCATTTTTATATGTGTTAGACTATGATGGGTGACATGCAGGCGCAGCGATTAGTGCTGCTGGCTCACAATTCCCAAGCTTGCGGTTCAAGTAACACCGCTGCTGTGTGTGTGGAGTTTGAATGTTCTCTTCATTTTTGAAGGTGGATGGATATTAAACTGGTAACAGTTTCTAGCTAGTAGCAAATGCTGCTGAGATGCAAATGTAACTTAAAAAAAAACGCTTAATTCATTCATGTATGTGACCTTGATGTGCTGCCACCGTGTGCTTTTTTGAAATCCTGTCTGGGTTGTATCCCTACCCCTATATTACACCTTGATGTCTTGGTTTCTAGGTGTAAAAATTCTTTTGGGCTATATGCTAACAGAAGACAGTGTGGGCCCCGCTATGTCAGAATCCAAAATGAAAAGTATTATTCAGGGATGCTGTCGTACTGGTGGCCCATTATCCCCCGGAAGTCCAGGCTCTCCTGCTTCACCAGCTTCCCCCTGTGAAAAAGGCAGAGGGAATATGATTGTACGTCTTGTTTGCATAAATTAACTCAGCACAGCCACTCAGCATATACGATAGGACAGGACATCCAATCACAAAGACTCAATGTTATCCACGTCCCTTCAAAAGTAATAAATAAAAAGCTATAAGAGGTTTCGGGGTGCTCCTGCACAGAAATAAAATTTCACCTTTATGGACTTGGCCCAGCAACATAAATCTTTTGCTGCTGCATTTATCCAGGGCTTGCATTTGGCACCCTGCATTTTTCACTGTCACATAAATTGGTTTCTGTCAGGGGTGCCGTAAAAAGATGTTTTAAGCACATTTTTAGTGCACTTAGGACTAACTGTCCATGAAGCTAACGTCACGCTCATTTGATATCCTTTTGATTTTGTCTTTTTAAATACTTAATAAGAAAAATATTTTTAATGACAACATTTTTAATGACAACACAGCCGCCACACACACACACACACACACACAATAATTAAGAAAGACAATGAATGAGTATTACATTATTTGATGTAACGTGATGCTACAATATGGTGAATGTCTTGTGTAAATGTCTTGTTTAAACCAGCTAGACGTCTAATTAATTGATTGATTCATGGTCCAGTGTACATAGTATCAAATGAGCAAAATGTATTAATCTTACTCTACTGATTTGCTAAACAACTGAACATTTAATGATTAATGCTTTAATAATTATACACAGAACAAATATTAGTGAATGGTGGTATTAAAAATGTTAATATAATGTTATTCTTCTGTAGTTATTCACCTGTGCAGATGTTATGTCTTCTCAGTGTTTTAGAATGGAAAGGGGGAATTAAACCACAGTTTCTCTGCAAATAATAGCCACACCGGTAGGAATATTTTCTTTAAGAGTGACTTTGCATGCTAGCTGCATACAGACTTTCAAATCTCAAGCTCAAATAAGCTCCCACAGACTCCAGCCCTTACGGCTTAATTGCAGATATTAATGCTGGCTGGGGATTTGTGTGGAAAGCATGAGTTTTAGACGCATACTCACTTTTTCTCCTACAGGTCCCGGGTTGCCGATGCCACCAGGGGGTCCCTGGGAGCCGTCTGCTCCTGGGGGTCCTGAAGGGCCTCTTGGGCCCGGTGGTCCTGGTGGACCCTGACAGGGATAGTGTATAGATCAGATTTTTGGGGTGGCTTTTGGCCTTAAAGTTAAGAAGTTATATCCAACTATGACTAAAAACACCAAAGTGAATCTTACCAATTGACCAACATCTCCAGTTTCACCCTTTTCACCTGGGGGGCCAGGTAGGCCCTGTTTTTATAAGATATTTTTTTCCATTACAAGCTTTTCCTTCGACACACAAATAATGTAAATATATTTTTTAAAAATATAATATTATGTATTTAATACAAAACATACTGCTAGTTGTAGGATCTACTGACCTGCAGGCCGACCGGCCCTGGAGGCCCAGGGAATCCTCTGGGTCCCTCATCTCCCTTCTGGCCAAAGAGTCCCTGCTGTCCTCGCGGCCCAGGCTCGCCGTCAGCTCCCTGAAAAGCAAACGGACAAGCATGAAGGGCGCAGAGAAAGGGAGCGACGGCAAGCAGGCAGGAACGGATAGGGTTTCACACAGTCAGTGATCATCAGAGAAACTCACTGGAGGTCCGGGTTGTCCTATGGGTCCTTGAGGTCCAGTGGGACCAGGGGGACCCTAAATGTGAGAACAAGACCAGTGTCATGCCAGCCTGAAAAGCACTTAGTGGTGAATAAAACACAACATTTCCAATTAAACTAAACACACTCACATGTTCTCCTTTGTCGCCTTTACCTCCTTTCTGTCCAGGCTCACCAATTTCCCCCTAGTGGAAATTTAATGTACAGGCAATTCACCCATTCCAGGAGTAACAGATTGACTTTTTATGCTTATTCTCCTGCTAGAGGAACATAAAATATGAATTTTTAATAATATCATGACTAATTTTCAAAGATGTCTACAGGACAAATGACAATATTTGCAATGAATATAAATTATGTACATGATTTAATAGGACAGCTAACAAGTGATCCTACTGCTAAGTAATATTATGTAAGGAAGGACATAAAAATGAATATTATTAATGACCAAGTCATACTCTTACATTTAAGGTCTAATGCATTTATATGTAATTTGGGAGATATGCTTTTATATTAAATCCTTAAGAATACATTTTCTACAGGGAACCAAGGCTGTTAAGAGTTGCACTCATATCTCCATCCCCCTGCATGCATCATGCACCAACATCACACTATGGGCCGCGTGGAAAGTGATGCGCTGCTCTTATTCCTACACTCCTGGGCAAAAAAAAGCAGCACACCAAAAACTGCCAAAAATTAAGCTTTTAAAGGTCTTAACAACAAAACATTTGTCAGCTAATGAGCAAGAACTAAAAGTCTGCACTCCCGAGACCTGTAAAGCCATTGGCTCGTCACTGCTCACTGCTGCAGTGAACTGCAGTGGGAAAAGATGGAAACAGGGAAATTCACTTACACGGTCTGCTTGTATGCAGAGATAAAATCATGAAAAGATTTAAATGTTTGATATAAAACTCAAACTAACAAATTTTCCAAAATATCCTCTGGCTGTTCGCTGTGAGATAATTCGCAGTTGTTGGGTTTGGCCCACTTTTTTTGTCCAGGAGTGCAGTTAGGAAACAAAATGATGCAATATTATATCTGGGCCTCCGGAACAATTTTAAATTTTACCTGATATAAGTTACATTCATATACAGTATGTATTCAAAATGAAGATAAAATTTATGTTAGATGTATTACTTATATATGTGATAGGCATTTTGTTTTTATGTCGTTGTCAAATAATAAGTTAGAGGACTGAGAAAGGTGTGATTTATCCTTTACTCGGGTTGCCGTGCACAGCCCACTCAGTCACAGCCATTCTTAGGATACCTTGTCCCCGTCTTCTCCCGGAGGCCCAACAGGACCAGCGGGGCCTGGCAGGCCCACGGGACCCTGGATACCATCTCTCCCAGCTGGACCTTGAGGACCTTTCTCTCCCTGTAAGAGAGAGCAGGTATATCAGATACGACTCCCTCCTGCTGTGATGGAAATTAGATCGACATATTGGATAGAGTTTTAAGATGCCGCAGGGAGTGTTATCCAAGTCTAAAAATAAAATTTGTACATTACAGCCATTATAATGTGCATAATTTAACTTGGAAAAACATATAATGTATTTAGATGCTAGAAAAAATATATAAGATCAGAAATCACACTATTCAAGTGAAATTTAGACTTTGTACTGAAGCAGAACCAATACCCACAGGTCCACCTTTCTCTCCAGCTGGACCTGGGGGACCTTGTGGTCCTGGACGTCCCGGGAGGCCAGTAGGTCCAGCGGAGCCAGCAGGACCTCGTTCTCCTGGGGAACCCTGCACAAAAAAAAGCACTGTCTAACTCGACATGTATAGAGCATGCATGAAACAGGAAAGGGGAAGCATGCGTGTGAACATACAGCAGGTCCAGGCGGGCCAGGGGGACCTTCAGTGCCCTTCAAACCAGGAGCTCCCTGCAATGGGAGGGAAAATAAGCACTTAAGATCAATTTCGTCCATACACAGCCTCACATAGGAGCCTCACTGGTTACAAATATGTGCTGTAGTGCATTACACTGAGGAACCTGGTGAATGGCTAAATCTGGAAGATCACCTTTCTTTCCGAAAAGAGATTATGAATTCCAATTAAAAAGGACAAATGAGTTCCTATATTCATTCACCAATCAACTAATCAATATACTTTGTTATTGTATTTTTATATAAATGTAGCATTAAAAATAAACTTTAAAATAACTTTGCGAATGAAAATAAAAATGTACTTACGACAGGACCAGGATGGCCTCGCTCTCCTGGAAATCCTCGCAGGCCTGGTGGACCATCTTTACCAGCAGGGCCTGCCGGGCCGGGGTCACCCTACGAAGCCGAAGAACCCTCCATAAGAGATGAGCCCCAGTACAGCATCTCACAACATGGCAGCTCTGCCAGAGGACTCGACTAAGACAAGATCAGCTCACCTTGGCTCCCTCTTTGCCGGCAGCTCCGGGTAGGCCCTGCTCTCCAGGTGGACCCGGAGGCCCCGGATGGCCACGTTCTCCCATTGGCCCAGTCTCTCCTGTAGGACCCTGCATTTGCAATTTGAAAATGCAAAACACTGAAGCTTTTAAATGGGATTTAGTCCAAAAAGGTTAGTCATCTTGCTAATTTAAACAACCCAATATGTGCCACGTGTCTGTGACATATGTTTACCGTGTCTGTTAAGATATTATTAGTGATAAAATAATAGATGTATTGTACATGCAATACACCAATAACAATACTGAAAGGAATTCAAGATAGTCCATCCATGCATGCATTAAATCCAACTTTGAGCTACCCAGGAAACTAAAAACTAATATTTATTTGTTTGAAAATCTATGCATTTAAATGAATCTCAATGTTAAGATCCAAGGCAATGTAGGAGTCATATATATGTAGCTGACCTGAGGGCCCACCACACCAGGAGGACCAGGGGGTCCCGTCTTGCCTTGGAAGCCCTGTGAAGAGAAGAACCATCCAAAGGGACAGTAAGGATATCTGTACTGAAGCATAAGTAGGGATCTAACATCTCCCCACCAAATAGAAGTAAGGGCATCTAGACTCAGGCATATGCAGCCAATGTAGCACAGACCGTTTCACCCCTCTGCCCAGGATGCCCTGGCAATCCATCCTTCCCAGGTGGACCCTAAAAGGGGAACAAAAATGGAAAATATGCTTGAAAATGTTGACAAAAAAATGCAATAGGGAATTTGCTATATACTTCTGAACTTACAGGTGGGCCCTTTGGTCCAGGGAATCCAGTTGGACCCTGAGGTCCGGGAAGGCCCTGAAAAAAAACATTGATATTAGGGATGAACTGCTGGTTATTTTGACCTGATATAGTGTGCTTTACTGCTATTATATTACGTAACAACTCATACCCTTTCACCAGGTGGTCCTGGGGGTCCATCACTGCCTGAACCACCCTGTGGATCAGGAATAGGGAAGGTCTTACTGCAGTCAGTCTTTAATTAGTATGTCTTACGAAACTGCTGCTATCGCTCAGAATACGTTACCTTTGGCCCTGCCTTTCCTGTTGAACCCCTTGCACCTCTTTCTCCTCGAGGGCCCTTGGAAGCAGGAGAAAAGGGTAAGTGATGGAATATACATCAAAATCATTATTTACTTGTTACTGCTACTGTTGTAATAATTATAACCTGCTGTTAGTCAAGTGTCCTCATTTAAACAATAATAATAATAATAATAATAATAATAACAACAACAACAACAACAACAATAATAATAATAATAATAATAATGCCCCCCTTTAAACATATGGCCTCTTTATTAGAGCTTCTTCAGTGGTAGGTGAGTAATTGATTCTAAACAACGCTTCTGCTCACCACTGCTGCACTGAGCTGTTATGGTCTTTTTGGTAGCTTTACTAATTCTGGCTATTCCCCCTGATACAGTATCTCTTATTAACAAGATGCCTTGTCCTGCATGACTGTTGCTCACTGGATATCACAATTCTTTGTAAACTCTGGACTCTGTGCTGTGGTAAAATCACAGGAAGGTGACTGTTTCCGAGATGCGGAAATGACAACATCATGCACCAACAATCATAGCACATTCAAAAATGCTTTGGTCTTCATCTTAGCCCTTCTAATGCAATGCCGAGCAATAACCAAACCTTTCTATATCTGGATGCTTTTAGTTGCAGCCACATGAATTGTTACTTAGAAGAGACGGATGTTTGCCTTGCCAAGCAAGTGTATGCCTAATAAACAGGCCAATGGGTGCAAATATGTCTGTACTGCCATAGGAATACTCACTGTTGGTCCTCTCTGTCCACGGGGGCCTGGTTTTCCTGCTGTTCCCTGACATAACACAAGAAATTTAGATGCTTTTCCCCTGATGTTATGTTATGTATTGTTGTGTGTTATGTTATATGAAGAAGGATATCAAAACGTATAGCTACAGAAATTTACTTAAACTCTCTACACTCATTGTAAAATACTGGGCATAGTACAAATCATAATGTTTCTATTGATACCTATGATAAAGAGTAGTATACACAACTGAAGAGTTACTTTGTAGCAATTCAACGTCAAGGCTAACTCTGTCATGGTAATACATATGTAAATAAGTATATAAAAAACTACAATATAGCAATAAATCAACAAGTCAAAAACTGTATGGTAAACCTTATACTTTATGTAACTACGCTGAACACAAGAGTAATTCTTATGTCTCATTTTTTGTATTTCAGTTATTTAATTTTTGAAAGCTTACAAGCTTATCTTGTTTGACATACCCTTGTTCCTTTCTCGCCATTTGCCCCTGGAAATCCTTGGAACCCCTGAGAACCCTAAAATATTCATAAACAAGGAAGAGATTTAATTACAAACCCTGCAAAGACAAAGTAGCATAAAGTACTTGGGGAAAAGTAAAGTGTACTAGGAGCTCAACAGACACCACACAGCATACAGAAACAGGCTTTGATCAAGAGCCCAAACCTACGCAGCATGAGCTTCAAAGTTTGAGCTGCCAAAACAGGGCCACGGGTCTAGCAGAAACTCCCAAACTGCCATGTTTAATCAGCGACCTTCAATAGCATACTCACTACCTACACTGGTGCATTTACTGTAAGTGTAAGTACCTGATAACATTCTGACTCTGGCCTTCAACAGACAAAAAGTCACCTTTTGACGGTGTAATGACATATTTAGCACTAAAAGAGGCTGCTTACCTTCGGGCCTTGCCGTCCTGGGTAACCAGGCAACCCGGGGACACCCAGCTTTCCCTTTAAATAATAACATTAGCAAAAGACCTTCAACATATATTTCAGTAAAGAAATTGAAAAAAATATTTGCGATGGATAAACTATGGATGCTATTTATTTAATTTTATTTCAGTAAATGTCCTTTTACCGGAGAATGTGCACTTTTGAAAATAATTCCGTCTGAACTATTTTTCAGTGCTCATCAATGTCATAGTAAGGGGAACATTGTGTTGAATTGAACAATATGGCAACAATGTGGACATTATATATAAAACACAGTTTTCAATTTCTTCTTTATACCTTGGCTAAATACAAAGCATAAAAGGAAGACAAAACAATATTTGATTGCCTTGAAAATCTAATAAAAGGAATCAGATAAATGTGATAAACATGCCGGCCTAACCTTTTCTCCAGTTGGACCATTTGGACCGGCATCCCCAGGAAGACCGCCCCGACCCTTGGGGCCCTCCGGACCATCCTCACCTCTGGGCCCAGCAGGACCTAGCTCTCCCTGTGAATGTTACATTACCGTCGAAATATGCATCTCTTTTCTAGACGATCAAAACCCTAACTCCAAGCAAGGTCTTTATTTCATGAGAGACATTGCTGTTGAATGAATAAGCAATCAAGAAATATTAAATATTTTCAATTTGTCCTATGACATAACTGTCAGTTGTCTTGCTACATGGGTCAAGAACCTACTTATGTAATCAATGTAATGAGACTCCTTTCTGAAGTATAACATTGTTTAGTAACTGCAGTTAAGCAGATGGGATCCAATACCTCGAGACTTCAATAATTCTGACAGCAATTATTTACATATGACTCATATCGTGCATATCCTAATATTTATATTACACAGAAAAAGAGGAAAGCTCTTACCCGGTCACCCTTGATTCCCATATCTCCCTTAGGTCCGAGAAATCCATCTTCACCCTGGGAGAAAAGAAACAACAAGAAAAACTGTAAGAAAAATGCCCAAATATCTAAGATCAATTTAATGGTTTAAGTGGCATGTCAGGAATATAAATGCATTTAAATATTCACATCGGCTGAGATAATAAAATAGGCAAATTAGACATAACATCTACTGTATCACTCTGGCCCTCACACATGGGATATTTGATTTTCTATCTTGTAATGTGTATAAATTAATTTAGAACCTTGTAAACATAAGCACCCTGTCAGAAATAAAAATATCTGATCAGAAAATATGCTGGTAAATGATGCTCATTCATTAATTACCTTTTCACCTTTGGTTCCTTTCAAGCCCCGGACTCCCTCAGCTCCCTATAAGAAGATCACACTCAGGTTATTGTATTATAAAAGCAGGAGTTTTGTCCCAAGGATATTTTCTGAAGCATTCAAGGAATTAATCAAGTATGTTTTACCTCTGGCACAGCAGAATAAACTAACCTTTACTCCTCTTGATCCAGGATACCCAATTGGACCTTGAGGACCAGCAGGACCCTTAGGGAAAAAAATAAAGGAACATAAATGAAGACTCATTTTTCATGTTGCCATTCTTATTATTTAAAATTCTAATAAAAGGTTTATAGTAACTAAATTACCATGTGTCCTTTTTCACCAGAAGGTCCTTCTTTTCCAGGGTGACCCTATAAATTATTAAACAAGGAGCTCTTGTTATGGAATTCCATTCATTACATGTATATATCTTACAAAGGATGACAGGTAGAGCTGGATAGCTTTAGAAAACAACGCCACAATCTCTCAGGATTAAAGCTTCAAAGTGAGAAATCCTGTCTCCAATACTCTAAATACAGCCAGCTACAGAAGCATTAAACAGTCATTAAGAAGACTAACAAAAGATTCTTAGCAGAATGTGGTTCTGGGAACTTTATTAATTATGATACAATAACCCTACTCCTCCGAAAGCCACTAAACCCTGGTTAATATGCACCCCTTGAGTGACCCCTTGATGTCTCAGCTGTGGAGAAAATGAATTTTACTCCTCTGAGAATGTGGTTAAGCATAGCTTGCTCATTACTCGCCATCGCTATGTGGCAGTGTGGTAGTAACCGCTATCAATAATGACTTCCTTGCGGGGTAGGGGGTGGGGGAGGTTATCAGTGTTTCGGCGACTTGTCTGCCAGCTCCTGAGAAGAGAACCAGGTGTGGAAAAGACATGAAAGAGGTCCTCAAAAGGAACTGGTTTCCTCCTGAGCTGCTGCGAACTTGTTAGCGCCATCTGTTTCAATGCTCTCTCCTGGGCTGCGTTGCTCACTTGAGCATGATCAATGGTAGGAGTCAAAGTCGTTTAATTAGGAGAGGTCGACATCCGCAGCATAAGTGGGAGGAGCAGAACATGGACTGGGATGCGAGTCGCCATCACTACCAGCTAGACCTGGAGACAACTGCTGCATAGCTGCAACATAGTGTTCTATAGAAAGCAAAGGCTTCCTGCAAATCGAAGCACAGCAGGTTCGTGCTTTGTGTTTCTGCACTGGTACTCCTCCGATCGCACGCCGTTTGCCTCTGCAGGGGAGCGTGGCACAGCTGCCAATCGCCAGGTACATCGGGCGCAATGCTCAAGGCAGAAACTCACCGGTGGCCCGTCCGCACCGGGCATCCCCGGAAGGCCTGGCTTCCCTGTTGGACCCTGTGCAGAGCAGAAAACCACCATCAGTAACATATATCCAGCTCTGGAGAAAAATTAAGGAACCGCTCCATGTTTTTAAAGAATCTGCATTGCTAAATCCTGAATTAATCCTGGTTCTGCTGGCAGAAAGCTACACTGAGCAGCAGATTGCTTCCAATCTCAAAATATGTAAGACTGCAGTACACAAGAACAATGTCAAGCAGGAAACACTAAGAATGACCAAAAACTAGGCAGAGGGCAGAAGCAACTTTCTAATTCTAGAAATGACCGTCAACGTATCCAATAGTGCCTCAGGATTCGGAAGATGACCTCAAGTGACCTTCAAAAGTAATGGAAAACAGGTGCAGGTGTGAAGTGCACTGCTAGGACAGTTCGTATCAGGCTCCTAGAAGCAGGACTCAAGTCCCATAAAGCAAAGAAAAAGCCCTTCATCAGTGAGAAGGAAGAACCTGGCTGCTGTTTACAAGAAAAAAATATATTTTACACAGAAGCACACCCATAAATTGAGAGATATGTGAAACTAAAAATGTTTCTGTGGTCTCTTAATTAATTCCAGAGCTGTACTACTCAATCAAAGACAGCAAATGGTTACACTATCACAGATTTCTGAAGGGGAATAAACTTACAAGAGACCACAAATGCATTATATAATCTTGCAGCAAAAAAATATAATAAATTAAAATAGTGCTTTTTACAAGGGCCCAGGATAACATGTCTATAAAGAACAGTAGCACAGTGCACAGACTATTCCATGACACAGGTATAAAGTCTTACTATAAAAATAGATTTTCTAGAATTTTGACTGGAAGGTTGTTTACTATGTACCCAGGTCATTCAGTAAAAAATACAATTAACTTGGTATTCACCTGCCACAATTAAGCTTTTATATAGAGCTGTTCATGCCAGGCATGCACTGCCATTGTCATCTACCCCATGACTATTCCAGAGGCAGGACAAATACGAAAAGTATCTCATAAAAATCTGCAATGCCAAAGATGAGCAATAAGTAGCCACATATCATCCTAGGGTGAGAGAACAGCATTTGTGATTAACCTTAACTTAAATTTGACAGTCTGTGTTAACCTGTGATTATAGTTAAATTGGAATTTTATTAACAAGAATGTTCATCTTATTATAAGCCGTATATTTTTATCATTTTATCTAGCGGGACTTGGCCTACCTTCTCTCCGTGAGGACCGATGGGTCCCTGAGGACCTGGAAGACCCTGTAAAGGGAAACGGTGGACAGCCGTAAAATATACTGCGCCAGAAAGCACTTATCCAGAAGCACTTATCTCCTCTACTGCTTTTTCTGCTTGCCAAGGGATGTAAGACTGGCTGCCCAGTGCACTCTGGGTAAAATACACACTGAGATAAGCGGCCATTCTGATCAAATAAGTCGCCTGCTGGGGCGAGGAGACAGCTCTGGATTAAACTTGGACAAACATGACCTTACCTGAGCCCCTGGGTTTCCTTGCTGTCCCGGGGGTCCTGGTTCTCCTTGTGGACCCTTAAAACAAGATAATCCCATTACACTCACCTTTGTCAGACATAAACATGGCCCTTTCTCATGCTCATCTCTTAACAATTTGCACTGAGTCTACAAGATTATGTTTGCTATTGACAGGCCTCAAAGGCATTGCTCTGTGGCCTTGGATACAAGCAGAGCTTATTTTTTAGTTTGCCTGACATGGGTCTTAAGAACAGAGGGACTGGTAATTATTCTGATGGGAAAAGGTAATTGATATTTGTGTGTTATAACTACTAATAATAGTATTATTGCAAATGGACACATATGTATCAATGGAAGATTATTCAGTTTAATCTCCTTGCCACAGGCAACTGCATTCACCATGACCTCTGCTTCTGGAGGACCTACAACACTGGCTCAGACCCCTCTCACCCTGGACGTCACTGCCTCAGACCCCTCTCACCCTGGACATCACTGCCTCAGACCACACTCACCCTGGACGTCACTGCCTCAGACCACACTCACCCTGGACATCACTGCCTCAGACCACACTCACCCTGGACATCACTGTCTCAGACCCCACACACCCTGGACATCACTGTCAGACCCCACACGCCCTGGACATCACTGCCTCAGACCCCTTTCACCCTGGACATCACTGTCTCAGACCCCACACACCCTGGACGTCACTGTCAGACCCCACACGACCTGGACATCACTGCCTCAGACCCCTCTCACCCTGGACATCACTGCCTCAGACCCCTCTCACCCTGGACATTACTGCCTCAGACCCCACTTACCCTGGACATCACTGCCTCAGACCCCTCTCACCCTGGACTTCTCTGCCTCAGACCCCCCCCACCCTGGACATCAC
>JAABNY020000119.1:14182146-14202360 GCA_015164015.2 Brevimyrus niger | reverse complement strand
ATCACTGTCTCAGACCCCACACACCCTGGACATCACTGCCTCAGACCCCTCTCACCCTGGACATCACTGCCTCAGACCCCACACACCCTGGACATCACTGTCTCAGACCCCACACACCCTGGACATCACTGCCTCAGACCCCTCTCACCCTGGACATCACTGCCTCAGACCCCACACACCCTGGACATCACTGTCTCAGACCCCACACACCCTGGACATCACTGCCTCAGACCCCTCTCACCCTGGACATCACTGCCTCAGACATCACCTATTCAGTCTTTTCCCATGAGGTAAAACATGGAGTAACATACATGCTGGCTCAGCCAGACTCAGCCCAAAGTTCATGCAAGGCATAACTTCACCTGCCACTACTGATGCCATGTATATTTCCATGTCTAATTGTTTAGTACTCATTTAATACTGGATTGATTAAGCACATATGCATGTATGTCTCTGTGTATAGTATTTATGTAATTACTGAGGCAGCTATTACATTTCTTTGTACTTGAATAATCCTTTTGCACAATGACAAAGAAAAATCCTTGTGAGTATAGATAATGCATGTAAGGATGACTGTAACTCAAAGCTGATTATAAGGTTAGGCATGGACCTGATATAGATATCCATCCATCCATCCATCCATCCATCCATCCATCCATCCATCCATCCATCCATCCATCCATCCATCCATCCATCCTCCTCTAAGCCTTGCATGGCAAAGAAAGTAAAATGTAAGTCCTTTTTATATTGTGTATTATGACTACACTCTCAATTAGAGCATGGCTTCCTATTTGTGTGTGCATGTGCTGCGTGCTGAGAACGTTGCCAGTCTATGCTCTGTGCATGACTGTTTACACATGCTGTGTTAAAGGGAACTTTCTGTTAAAGCCACACTTACTATGCCTCCTTTGGGTCCGGGATGACCATCCATTCCAGATACACCCTGAAATAGACAGCAAATAAAATGCAGACTATGGTATTTCATATATACCAAGGTGTCAGATACCTCTGCGGAACGGAATCGATTCCTTGTAATAAGGGATACTCCAAAAAGGAAGTTCTCACTTCATCAAATATGATGTTAAAGTAAATACAGCTTATATGCATGTTATTTTATATGGTAAGTATTGCTTAAGTGGGACAAAGGGTTATGTAGGACATGTTTGATTCACTGTATTTGTACACCACTGTCCTCTATTAACTTAAGCTCAGTTCTTGAGCTTTCAACAATACTTTTATGTTGTAATGTGTATTTATAAATAGTATCATATTTTAAAGTGAGAAAGTAAAATTTCAAAAATCGTCCCAGTTTAGCAATTTCCACAGTATATATTCATATGATAAAGGAATCCACTGTTTTTATTTATTGGAAAAACTGCATTTAGAATTCAAGAAATGCTTACTGTAGATCCAGGAGGTCCTTGGGGTCCTTTTGGTCCCAGTAACCCACGAGGCCCCTGAAAAGTACAAAAAAGCGAGCTGAACATCTGGGCAGCTGTAATTTCCTATTCCAAGTGCAGCACCATTACCCTCCTCTCTGCAATCTCCACATCCAACCCACAGCACCCTGCTGCAAGGATGAAGTCACAGCCATAAAAAACTGTTCATGTTAGTTTCATGTTATTAAGAACCAGGACAGAGGTCTGTCTATTATATTATACAGTGATTACAGTACAGTATAAACAAAACATAGTCTGCCCTCAGATGGATTTTTGCTGGTACTGCAAAGGGAAATTTCTGCCTTTCAACAATGTGACCACAGGGGCAGCCTCTCCTTAGGAAGCGTCCTCTGTCACTTCCCCTTCTAGACAATTCTAATCAAGCATAAACAAAAACAAAAACAAAACATGCCAAAAGCATTCATGCATATACTCTTATAAGAATATATCTTTTGCCTATGATAGAAATCAAAGAATGGATTTAACATTGATAAGTCCATTACTAGGCTTTATATGTATGAACCTTCCTGTTTGTTTATGAGGAATTCATACCACCATCACAAAGGCAATTAAAATCCAAAAGATATGGGTATAAACAAGGGCATTCAAGAATAGTCTCTTATGCATATTTAACAAGTTTCTCCGGGCCTGAAAGATTCTAAGCTATAGAAATGTGAAAATGGAAATGTTTAGAATTTAAATAGCAACAAATTTAAGTGCAAAAAACGTATGATGCTGTGTAATTACTTTAAGATCAAAGGCTGCAGTAGCTAATCAGATGCAATGGCAGACATAACCAAAGTTGAGTTAAAGATTGAAAAAAATCTGAGATGAAACTTTTTGAATAATAGTCACTCACAGGTTCACCTGGCAGCCCTCTTGGTCCAATCTCACCATCATCACCCTGCAAAAGGTGGGAATCACTAATTCTTATAAAGTAATGCTTACTGCATGTAAGTAAAGCAGTGTAATAGTAATCTGTATGCAATATATTATATTGTAATGGTTTCAAACAATATTTGGCATCATACTCACAGTTAAGTAAAACACTTAAAGGTACTGATCATGGTCTAGAGTGTAGGGAAAGGCAGGGGCAGGTAGCACGATCATGACAAGCAATGAAGATTATGGGGACAATAATAGGAAAAGAAAAGTAGGAAAATAGGAAAAGAACTGTTAAGAAGAACAGAGAACAAAAAGCATTGCCAGAGAAAGTTCAAATGAGAAAACAGCAGAAGAAACAGCATTTTGGAGACAATGATGCATGAAGAAAGGGGGGGGCTCTAACCCTTTCACCATCCTCTCCAGAAGGTCCAGGGGGGCCTTGTGGACCTGGCTCGCCCTACAGTGCAAATACAGACACAGCAACCGCCATTAAACCTCTATAAGACTGCACACACTACAAGCAACATCACCTCATTCCGGATAGAGAAATAGTTGGTTACGTGGACAAGACAAATCTCAATAACATTCTGTTTTTCCTCTCTCGTTATAAAATCAAGGCTGTGAATGATGTTCATTACTGCAGCTGTGAGGCGACCCCCTGTCATCAATCATGAGGGCAGAAACAACAGACCACTGTAGCTTTGAAAGCCTGACAGTTATTTCAAGTTCTGTAGGGATTTTGCTATTAAAGTTATCAAAGTCTTTATAGCAGACAGTCCCCATGTATTAGGCGGCAAGCCAGCCTCGTTCAGTCTTGAATGCTCTGTAGTTTCCTTCCTACTGGACTACATACCACAAAGGTGAGCATAGGCTTTATCTTGAAAATGAGTAATTGTTGGAGAATAACAAAAAAATGGAAACATAATGAATGAGAAAAGGATAGCTAGCTTCGCTAACAGAATTTCTTGTACAGATTTCCACACTCTCTTTTGATTATTTTAGTGTAGCTTTCAGCTGACAGAGGGAAAATATACATGATAATGATTCAATAAAAGATCGAGCATTTTTCCTGTCTCTCAGTAACCTCGGCCTGCACACAGCTTCTCAGATTAAAGGCCTGTTGATGGAGTTCAGATTAACATTTCTATTAGGTATTGTTAAAGCAATAAAATAATCTGTGCTTCTGCAAATGTCACAGATTGGGGTGTGGCTTTCACAAAAGACAATATGAATTTCAAAATGAAACAAGGAAAGGAAACAAATTCTTACTCTGTGGCCCTTTTCACCAGGTAAGCCGGCTAATCCATCAAACCCTCTCTCACCCTGTTCCAGAGAAAGAAGTCTCGGTCATAATTATGATAATGAAAATACATTAGAATACTCCACACTTGAGTCTCCATACAAAAAGGAGACAGCAGATAATTCAAGTTTACATAAATGAATATTCCACCAAAACAGCACTGTTCTTTTTCACCAAATAATAAAAGCATATTGTCCATTAAGTCAGAACACTGAGGGTATGAAGAAAAGCATCTCTGGTTAAAGTCCAATACTAATTGCTCATGGCAAATAGATTGCATGCATTACCTTTGCCCCAGTCTGTCCTGGCATCCCCCTGGCCCCATCTGCTCCAGCGCGACCCTAGAACAAGAAAGACAGTCCTTATATGTGTCATACCTCACATAATGTTTATACGCCAAACCTCACCTAATATTTATACGGCAAACCTCACCTAATGTTTATACACCAAACCTCACCTAATGTTTATACGCCATACCTCACCTAATGTTTATACGCCATACCTCACCTAATGTTTATACGCCAAACCTTACATAATGTTTATACGCCATACCTCACATAATGTTTATACGCCATACCTCACCTAATGTTTATACGCCATACCTCACCTAATGTTTATACGCCAAACCTCACATAACGTTTATGTGCCATATCTCCCTACTGAACCACATAACCTCATGACCTGGTTATATATAATTTTCACACTCGTCACTTTGTATGGTACCATCCAAGTCTTAAACTTCTACTATTTAGATGCCGTGACGTTTGAGTACACTTGGCAGCTGACCTCACCTAGACCCTCAACCTCCCCCCTTCCTGACCATGTTTTACAGGGGAATCCCTGACAGTGTCCTGATCACTGTCTGAATTGGGAACTGCGGCGTCTCTGACTGCCAGACCCCACAGTGGATAGTGAACACAGCTGGAAAAAGCATTGGGAACCATCTGCCCTTTACTGCTGACATATTCCTCAAGCACAGGACGCGGCATTGTGGGAGCCCGCTTCCACCCCCTCTCCGTCCTCCCCCCCCCCCCATCTGGTAGTATGTACAGGAGCATCCAGGCATCCCCCAAAGCTGTTAGAACTCTGAGCTGTTTACTGGTGCCATTATAAAGCTGCCCTACCACCAGCACTAGCCACCAGACCCAGTGGACACTGCCCAACACTGCACCGTTTCCTATATCTGTGCCACATCTGGTGCATTGTCACATCTATTTATTTGTAGTACTTGCTATTTCTAGTCACCACTGTATCTGTTATTCTGTGTGGTTAAACTCCCCAATGTGTTAGTGTATGTACTGTATATTCTCTATCTTTTTTAATTATTATTCTCCTTAATAAATTGAATAGGTGAGCATATCACCACTGCACAGCCTCTACATGTTCATTCAGATCCTAAACATATATTATTTGTAGTCTTATATTTTATTTGTAGCTGGAAATTATGAGTTAGAGAGGTTAGTTGGAGAACTATTGCATCTGTAAATGACATATTTTAAACAATACAAAATAAAACATTTTGGCTGTAGTTTTTGTAGAATGCTTCTTCTTTCGACATAAGGGATGCGGGTAGAGCTTTGTGTTCCCTGTCGCTGATGGGGCAGGCAGGACGTGTTAGTAGGCCATCCGGCCTGCCACCCTCCTGACAGGACATGTTAGCAGGCCGTCCGGCCTGCCACCCTCCTGGCAGGACGTGTTAGCAGGCCGTTCGGCCTGCCTCCCTCCGGGCAGGACGTGTTAGCAGGCCGTCTGGCCTGCCTCCCTGCTGACATTCCTCCATGTGCTCTCCCTGTAGCCTGAGAGATGGCTCTTCGCCATGTAATCATGCAAACCCAAACAGTGACTCACCCTTCGGCCGGACTTGCCGGGTGGGCCAGGGGACCCTGGAGAGCCACGTGGTCCCTAAAAAACAGAGCAGGAAAAAAGCAAAATGCTGACTTAAAGCCAAAATCCACGTTGCTTTTGTGCTTTACCGTGTTTACTTTACATGGTATTCTGAGGTAGAATAGAAACTAATAAAATAAAAGCAATCTAATGATGACATTTTAAAAAACATTTTGTAGATAGTCCTGTTGAATTCTCCTCTACTTCACTTTTCAACACTCAAAAAGTGCCAACAAAACTTCAGATCATTACACATCCTGACCACTAGGGGTCCGCACGCTAACTGAAAAGCCTGTACCTGGGGGCCAGAGTCTCCAGACTCTCCTTTCAGTCCATTTGAACCTGGAGGGCCCTGCGAAGGAAACAGACTGCAATGTCACTGTCCACCCTGATTCTCAGTATCACCAAGTTACACGCAGCACCAATAATACCCCAAAAAACAAACCCTAAATGGCTTAAGTGGCTTCTTGTAGCACCACTGAAACTCTAGCTACTTTTCCTGTTTCTAAGGAAACAGTTATAAGCACACAAACAGGGTAATTAACTCAAGCATTACAGGTTGGCAGCATTTAATGTGGAGGAAACGCCTAACTATAACAGCCAAGTTACACAGGGGGATATAGAGGGGTGAGCAGAGAGCTACGTACCAAAGGACCAGGCCTTCCAGTTAGACCCATGGGACCAGTGGCACCCCTCATCGCCAGCTGTGGAAGCAAGTCAGGCGACACAACTGAGGAGAGCGGCAACACGCATCTGCACCAGACTCTGATGATTTTAGATAAATATTATGTCTATTTGTATCATTTAAAAAGGGCCTACAGCTGGATATTGCCCTGTGTGTGTGTGTGTGTGTGTGTGTGTGTGTGTGTGTGTGTGTGTGTGTGTGTTCCAGCCAGACACAATGTGATGAAAACCTGTTATTTTGACAATAGGGTGACCATTTTTGTAGAAATTCTTTCTAAAGTCTGTGTCTGTAATAAAAAATCTAAAAATGTCTAAACATGTTTAAGGTTAGGGCTAAGGGCTAAGGTTATCATTGTTGGGAGAGGAGTTCTTCCCACAGAAATGAAGAGACGGTCCCCAGATATGAATACAAACAGGTATGTATGTGAGTGTGTGAGTCTCGGTATTTGTGTGTGTGTGTGTGTGTGTGTGTGTGTGTGTGTGTGTGTGTGTGTGTGTGTGTGTGTGTGTGTGTGTGTGTGCATGCGTGTATGGGTCATGTACATATGCCACACACTCACCCTGGCCTGCTGCATCATAGCCTGCATCTGGGCTTCCTGTGCCGACACAGCAGGCCCCTTCTGGCCAGAATCTCCTCCAGCACTGAACCGGAACTGGCAGAGAAGGTTAGTGGGAAAAACATACTAATTATACCAGGAACGTGATGGAACAAATTCTCAATGAAGGAGTGAAGCCACACAGAGAGCCCCATGTAGCCTAATGTTGCTATAGATGCATTCACTGTAACATTCTATATGTGTTGTTATTGAAAAAGAAAGTACAGTACAATAAATCATGCATAATACATTGTTTTGTAGATATTAATTACAGATGAAATGTTTAACATTGCAGGAGGCCTGAGCAGGTTATTTACTACATGCATTAAAATCTGATATTATATATCAATGGATATTGTTTTAATACAGGTCAAAAACATTATTATTTATATGCAAACAAATTATATATAAATCCTTTGTTCATGCTCATATATACTCTGAAATAATTGATATGTATATTCATTTCCGTACCATGTTTTATTAAAAAATAAAGTATAACATGTAATTAAATCGTGTATAAACGTAAAGTAAACCGATTTTTAAACCTTTTTTCCCAAAACAAGCCCTTTAAGTAAATTATTAATGGATATACCAACGTCTGATAGTACCTCAGGCTTCCTGTGGAGCTTCAGAAACATTGCCTTTAGGGTTTTGCTACCACCTGGAGGCTAGTGAGCATTACTACAGTGCAGCTCTCTTATTTTACATCCTGGAACCATTTCAAGCCATCAAGCTAGAAAATACTGACACAGGTGAAATGCGTGAACGGTTACGGCATAGCATGGCAACGGTACACTGGCAAAAATGGGAGTATATATCAAGCTATGAGAATATTCAGCTTTAAATGGGAGATTCAGGATCAAATTAAAATAATTATTCCAACCTTTCCTGGATTCTATAAAACACTAGACATATGATGGATATCAAAAAAGGAAGTAGCCCGAATGCCACTCCGTCATCCCTCGTTACGGGTAATATAGCAATGTTAGTTGACCGTATCCTGGAAATGTGGTGAGAAACTGGAGTGCAGCAAGGTGAGAATATGCAAACACAGAGAGCCAAGAGCAGGAAATGAGCTCCCAACCCTAGGGGCGAGGCCACCCAACAAGCCATCAGGACACCTCCTATATACACTACCTGGACCAAAGTATTGGGAGACCTGGCCATTACACCGAAAGGAACCATTCAAAATCCATAGGCCTCAATATGCTATAACAGCTGCCACTCTTCTGGGAAGGCTTTCTACGAGATTTTGGAGTGTGTCTGTGGGAATATTTGCCCATTCATCCAGAGAAGCATTTGTCAGGTCAGGCACCAATGTTGTAGGTGAAGGCAACGCCTGCAGATTCTGTTCTAGTTGATCCCAGAGGTGTCCAATGGGGTTAAGGTCAGGGCTCTGTGCGGGTCAATAAAGTTCTTCCACAGAAGTCTCACCCAACCATGTATTTATGGACCTTGCTTTGTATACTAGGGAACAGTCATGCTGGAACAGAAAAGGGCCTCCCCATTGCGGCTTCCAAAAAGCTGGAAGAACAGAATTTGTCAAACAAGTCTTGGCATGCTGAAGCATTAAGAGGAACTAAGGGCCGAGGCCAACACCTCAAAAACAGCCCCATACCATTATTCCTCCTCCACCAAACCTTACAGTTGGCACAATGCAGTCAGGTAGGTAACATTCTTCTGGCAGCCGCCAAACCCAGACTCATCCACTGTACTGCCAGACAGAGAAGTATGATTCGTCACTCCACAGAACACGTTTCCTCTGCTCCAGAGTCCCAACACTTGGCATTGTGAGTATTGATGTGAGGCTTGTACACAGCTGCTCAGCCTTTGAAGCCCTTTCCTTGGAATATCTAGCTAGGAAGAAATTTCATGAGCCAACTAATTGCAAAGGTGGCATCCTATGACAGAACCGTGTCTGAATTCACTGAGCTCTTTCGTAAAACCCATTCTTTCAGAAATGTTTGAAAACCTGACTGCAATGATTGATTTTATACACTTGTCACAAGGGGTCTGAATGAAACACCTGACTTTATTGACTAAGATGTGTGTCCCAATACTGTCCATATAGTGTATATTTAGGAGGTGGTTACCTCTCCTGATAGAACCAGCCTCTAGCAGGAGGAAGCCGATGGAAACGTATTGAAGGACTCAATCTACAGGCCTTCTCCTGCCAGCATTCTCTCTCTCAGGAGGAACAAAACAAACTGAACAGTCTGGCCTCTCTCTCCAGTTTCTGTCTTGGCTCAATATCATAACACATTGCCACTGGCCATTTCAGTTGTAAAAAAGGAACTGCCAGGCATCTGTTTATGCCCTTTTCACAAGGTACGACTCGACACTGTGCCACATCATGCCCTGACTGAGAATGACATGGCAGGCTGACAAAAATCATCTATAGAGAACACAGTTGTCACACTTATAGCCTCCCAGTATCACATGACATTTTCAGGAGGTGGAATTTGAACCAAATACATTTAGCAAATGTGCTGCTGTAAGCTGAAGGAGTTTTTAGAAGAAGCTTTGTTTTGTATAAAGGTGTCAGATCTAATAAAGATTGGTCCATACACATAGCACCTTATCCAGAAGCAGGTTAATAGAGTACAGAATGTAATAATGGCATTATAGGGAACTGATGACACGTGTGACAGTTCTGGGGTGGAGGTCATTAAGACCGCTGAAGGGTATGTAAAGGGGATATTAAAGGGGGCATTTTTACAGATGACATCACCATAGTGAGCTCTGCAGAATGAGGGTAAGCAAAGCTTTTTTGCTATAGAGCCTAAATTTATTTTACTATTGAACTTACTGAACAATGTTTCATTGAAATCCCAGTATATTTCCGGACATTTAGGAATGGTTTCAAGTCCTGTTATTTGGTTAATGGTCACCCCAAAGGGACAGACAATTTTTTTTTTATCAGACTTTACCTAATTTGCTGGAATTGAACATTATAACTATGCAAAGCATGATATTGTTAAAACAGAAGCGTATGTATTACAGAGTCAAAGCAAAGACTAGCTTAAAATACTGCCAATAATGTATGATATTGTATATATAGTATTTTCTTGGTCCTTGCCTACCTGGAATAATTTAAAAAGCTGCAATTCTTAGACTACGTGATTGGAGAACTAGTGACATAAGTCAAGGCCATACCTGGCAGAAACAGCAGGGACCCTGGAGCTCCTGTTAATTGATCCTGATGCATTAATATCAGTAGGTAATGTGATATCCTTCAGCACATTTTAAAATGACTAAGCTCCCACTTTGATTTCATTAATGATATGAGGCAACTTCTGAAGTCGTACTGAAGATGAGCCAAAAGTTCTAATGTTTAATTTTGTGGATAACCAATGCTTCCTCATATTACACACTGGGCTTTTTTGTGTTATGCAGTCAACACTTCCTTTGTGGCACATTGAGAAAGGAAGAATTCTTTACGGCAAAACAAAACAAAAAAATCCAAGGACAAAAGAAGAGTTCCTATTCCACATGTTTACCCATAGAATCCAATTCCTTCAATATTTCTGCATGAGGATCCTGGCGAGCCAAGACCCTTAAAAACATTTCTGTTTTTAATAATATACAACATTTTTGCAATGGATAAGGAAATGATCCACCAGGTGGAGCTAAAGAAAATTAAAGCTTGCCAAAATGTCCGGTATTTTGTCTGGTTACTTATGGTGAAGGTTTAGGCTGGGTAGGGGTTCAGGTCATTAAATGTGAAGATTAGAGTTTTTCCCATAGAACTGAATGGAGATTTCCCAAATTGTGTGTGTGTGTGTGCCTGTGTCTGTGTGTGTACATATGTATATTTTTAAAATATAAGTTGTATACATAATGTAAGATTGTGTAATTGTTTGTGCGTGTCTGTACATGCACCCAATCACACTCCTAAGCAAGCTAGAGTACCTAATACTATTATGTCAGTAGAAAATACATTTTAAAAATAAAACAGGGCACGGAAAAATTATACAGCCAGATCCTGAGCAATGTGTTGGCGTGATACGAGATTGGCGTGATGTGTATTTACTTACAGGCAGCATCAAGACGGTCCCTGGGGGGCCTGGGAGACCATCAGCACCTGGCAAGCCTGGTCTGCCAGAAGGACCCTACAGCACAAAGCCCACACATACAGAAACGACAGGAAAAGGGTACAATTTATATCCTAAAGTTATATAACAAGTTAATAAACAATTTAGAATTTAACAATAATATTTTTAAGATTGTTCTTATGTGTTGAAATATGAGATTATTACATTTACTTGTTGCCTATGTCTTTAGTAAACATTTACCTACATAAAATAATGTTTTAAAAGTGATATTTGTATGTCATGAAAACGTAAATAAATAGTCTATATTGTCATGGTATACCCTGGACCTCACTGTCCCGAGTGCCAAACAATGCATTGAAATGTTACCTGATAATTTGGAAGATGGTCAACTATCTTTTGTTTGTGTTCTAATAAGAGTATTATAAAAAAAAGCCCCTACCCTCTCTCCGGGATCACCGGGGCTGCCTGGGGGGCCAGCTAATCCTGGGGAGCCTGGCAGTCCCTGAAAACCACATCAGCGGCTGTTGCATGACATAGACTACTTACATGTGCAACACAAGGATTAGGTGTTAAACAGACATTTTGAACATAGATAAGACCTTCATTAATTAAGGCAGAAATGGAATGCCTCGTTTAACACTGATGATTAGTGCCATCACACTAATGCAAGCTCTCAAACAGTTCAGGCAGCTGACAAACGAGACTCTCAAATTCTCATCATACTCAACATATCCATGCAAGCAAGCTAATATCACTTCCAAAGGACATTCTATGTGGGAATAACCACAGGCCTACAGTATTTATTACATATTCCCCAGGACCACTTCGGTCAAATGTGTGACAAGAGTTTGCAGTAAATAATTCTGAAAATCCAGACATCCCCAAACATTCTCAGCAGAATGCCACTCACATAACTTTCATCCACAGTTTCCACAGTGCCTCTGTTGTAGATTAGATGATAAAAAATTATTCTATCCCATATGTCACTGTTTATAAATTTCAATCAAAGTGTTTTGACAAACCATGGTCACTGCAGAAATGAATTATGAATGTGTCTAACAATGCACAGGACTGAAGCAGGGGGGGTGGGTGTCACAGCTGGGGGAACAGTTATCAGGAGCTGTTGAGAGGACCACTTACTATGGGCCCTTCGGGACCGGGGGGGCCCTCTACAAGCATACCCTGCAAGAAAAAGCAAAAGAAACCAGCCATTTTTATTTTATTTTTGAGGAAGTCAGCAAAGGGCAAACAATGAATTTGCATCAGTTCTAAAAGACAAACCACACTTACATTTCTGCAGTTACCTCGTCTTTTTTTACTATATAAATGGTGAAAGTAAAAAGGTGCAAAGATATATTAGGGAAAGTAAAGTAAGTACCCCATAGCATATGTCATCCAAATTGATGTGCCCATATTCTTTACCCTAATGTTACACATAACAATGAATGTTACCTTACTGTAACCTAAAGGTACAATAGTACAATTCCTACTTCTGATCTGAAACTAATTAGCCGAGTAATGAAGTCCCTTGGGAGCGTGTTGGGGGGGGGGGGGCAGGTGCCTCAAGACACTATGCAAGTGGCAGCTGATCTGTCACTTCACCCCTCCTCCGAGCAACAGTTATCCTCCCCTTTGGGTCTCTTTTACCGGTGGTTTTATTTAACCTCTGATCTATTCAGCATCATACTGGAAAAAACCTGACACATTTGTGACCATTCAGCATAGCTAACTAGAAATGCTAACTGGAAATGCTAACTGGATAATAGCTAAGACTCTTTTCCCATCTTGCAGCACAGCTAGCATCATGGGACAATAGACGGGAAGTTCTAAGATGAATAAGGATACTGGATACAGAAAGTGCATCTGCACATATACAGAAACATACATATAGTTTTTATTCTTATTTATTTGTATGCACAAAAAGGTGGTGCATTTCCAGGAAAAATGAGCGGCTCCAGGTACAGCAGTATGACTAGTAAATCTCCACCCAACCGCATGAAGTTATGCCTCCAACCTAAAAGTGTGTGTGTCATGTGCTATCTAATATAAACTTTTTCAAACGCTACTGAGATATTACTGCGGCATCTTCACTGTCTCTTAAATAAAGTTTCTGATTGGGAATATTGATTGTGGGCGGTCTGAAATGGTTCTATTTATTTGTTAGTTTTTTTGGTATAAAGTTGCAAATGATGAGGAGGGTATTACGTTTGATATTCACAGGGTGGCTTTATGAATGCAGAACTATAAAAAGAAGAATGTGGTCAAGAAACAATAAGACATTTGAAATTCTCTCGTACTGAAAATCCATTCCAGGTAAGATCAACACGAATTAGCTTTAGCATGTGAAGCAGCCATCAATAAGCAAACCTTCTCAGAAGCAGATCATTTATGTACAATTGCAGAGGCCTGATTGTTTAACTGGTCTTTAATGGAAGGTGGGAAATACCCGCCGAGCTCAGTGCTCCTTTTTAGAGAGAAACGTCAGCCCAATGCAGCTCTGACTTGCTTATTCCCCAGTAGAGCAAATGCTGCATACTTACAAATAAAGGCAGCATGCCTAATACCGTCCTGCTAGGAAAAGTGTCTTTGCTTGAAAGGTAATGTAATATTCCTTCACAATAAAAATCAAAGCTGAATATACAATAAAACATAAAGATATATATAATACAAAAAGAATGGGTTAGGATATGGACAGACGTTATTTATACATGTACAGCAATATGTGCCTGGCGAATGCTCTTTTTTCATACTGAAGCTTGCAGTTTCTTTATAACCCAATTCTCTGTGAACCATATAAAGCCTTTGAGGTACTTCTGATGTCAGCCATTCCATAGTTTATTCCTGGCTGTGTTTATTCAAACTTCTGTCTGTTTAGGCATGAAAAATCCTCTAATGAAGTCACATTTTAAATGTTTAGACTTTAGCACTGCTGGTTTGTGTATGTGTGAGGCAATGGCCTTTCTGTCTGTGCTGTCTTTGTTTCTGCATGTGTTTTAGGATGGATACTTACCGGCTCAATGATGGCTGGCTCTCCCTTTTGACCCTTTTCTCCTCTCATTCCATCAACCTTATACAGGAAACACAAAAATGAGATATCACTCTATAGTATTTTTAATGTAGCCCTGCACGTCGACTGTACTATATTTATTGGTCTTGAAAAAATGTCGAGATTAAATATCAGTCTGCTTTTCATTTGACATTTCTTCATTCACAGACTTGTTCATGTGTTCTTTTTCACTGAATGAAAAGGGTTCTACGGGATAGTCTACATTCAAGCCACCTGCTGAGGAACCTACCTGGCCATGTTGCTCATCAGTGACTGCAGGTAGCTCATAGGTATAATCATCAACGTCATCATAAGGCGTGTTTAAATCCTCAGTTGTTATGGCTTCTTCCGTGAAATCTTCGTAATTTTCATGCCCCGTGCCCCCCTGGCCACTGGCAGCGCTCCCCGCTCTCCTGGAACCACCACCGGCGCTTGACGAGCCACCTCCAACACTGGCAGAACCACTGGTGGAACCACCTCCAATGTTGACAGAACTACCCCCAGCAGAACCACCTCCGATGCTGACAGAACCACCAGCGGAACCACCTCCGACGCTGGCAGAACCACCAGCGGAGCCACCTCCGACGCTGACAGAACCACCAGCGGAGCCACCTCCGATGCTGACAGAACCACCAGCAGAACCACCTCCGATGCTGACAGAACTGCCTCCGGTGCTGACTGAACCACCACTGCTGCTGGTTGAAATGCCTCCTTCGGGATTGTACTCCTCGTAGTCGTACTTGTAGTAGTCATAATTGTCAACCTGCTGATGGAAGCAAAGGATATAACAATATATTACCCAAACACAACTAGGAAACGTCATAGGTAAGGTTTATCAACAACATAATCCCGATCTATTGACTACTTCCACTCTTTGTTTTCATGCTGATGAAAGTTGGTACTAACATGGGTGCTGTTCTGTGTAATGGTGACTGTCGTGTGCCCATCTCCTGTGATGACCTTCTTCTCTAGCTCTCCTCCAATGCCCAAGTCAATCCTGCTCCCGAGTCCTAGATCCACTTCAGTATCAGTAGCCACCCCGTGGGCCACACTTCCGCTAATCGTGATCCTCCTCGATGGCTCGGGAGTCGACATATGTTCCTCGTAGTAGGCGTAGGAATCCTCGGTGCCATAGTCTCCGATATCTGTGGTGTGCTCCTCAGTTCCTATTGCCTCCTCTGGTACCTTCCCTACAGTCGATGGTACCTCCCGGTCGCCATCTGGAGCTGCAGCTTCTACCTGAAATGAGCAAACAAATGCACAATAACGCGACAAAGACAAAAGACAAGGAGCAAACGTGGCAAGACACAGAACTATAGGCAACCCAAAACATGCAGACCTCGCTGACCTCCGTTACAGTTCCTGTCGCCACGTCTGGATTGAGGGAGGACACCTCCTCGGATTCCTTGTCGAAGTACTCATAAGGATACTCGTAGTAATAGGGGCTCTCGGGCTTCTGAGAGGATAAGGATAAAATGTAATTTTTTTCACCATTCACAAACACGTGTTGATGCATTCATCCATCCATCCATCCATCCATCTATCTATCCATTTTCTGTACTCGCTTGTCCTATGCAGGGTTGTGGAGCCCCATTGTGTATCCCGGAAGCTACAGACACAAGGCAAGGAATAACCCAGTGGTGCCAACCCACTGCAGTACATGGTACATATCAATAGAAATTAGGAACCCAGACCCAGATTCAAAACTTCAAAATATCCTAAAGAGCATAAAACCCCCAAAATACAAACTTTAAATCCCTCATCGAGTAACAATAGTATTCTCCAATCATAAACCCTAATTTTTTTCTGTTCATCTTAAGGCCACAAACACATATCGAAACAGAAAAAACACGTATCGAAACGTATTAGAAAAAAAATCACTTTCTCGCAAGACTTACAGTAATAGTAAAATTGGTCTTCTGTAAGGGAAGAACTGTGCATTTATCTGTACATAAATCTAGCAAATAATTGATGTATGTCTGATAATTAACCCTCTGATGAGTTATAGCGCTGTAATTCACTGAAGACTAACATACTGCAAAAAATGTATCCTGCTACACTGAACCTGGATTCCTCCAAACTAGTCTAGACTGGATTAAAGGAGCGGTGAGGTCATCTTCGGGACAGCAGTGGGCGGAAAAAAGTGGGGCACTATGGAAGCAGCTGCGCTTTGCGGGGAGTGTGTTTCATGTCAAGGCCGCTGACTAGCCGAGGCGCCGTGACTTAATTAGGATATAGCAGGACACAGAACGTGAAAACACAGCCCCACTTACGAGAGGGGGCCTTGGGATGCAGGCTTTAACAGGCTTTTCCCTGAGTGCTTCCAATGCGTCATCTCACTCAGAAATGAAAGTCAGCATTTCCCACTGCCTGTGGCTCTCGATCAAATCCCTTCCCATTCTCAGCACCCAATTTATTCAAAATTATCTGGCGGACAAAAAAATCCCCAGCGGAGTGCCACGGAATGAAATGAAACTTTGGAACCTAACATAACCTGCTACTGAACTGGGTACTGAGCAAAGAGGCACTAGTCTGTGGCATTCTATCAATGAAGGCAAAGCTTTTAGGAGGTGCTCACCGTCTCATCAGGGTTGGGATCTTGGTTCTGGGGCGTATCTGGGACAGCCATGTCGCAGTCAGGACTGTAATGCTCGCAGTAGTCAAAGGCGGCTCGGTGGTCTGCTACAATCATCAACTGCTGGATATCTCCCTGGGAAGAACAAGAGCAGACAAACAAACATCTCAAAGCAGGAACAGAACACAAATATACCCTGTCCTCATTTTTGTTACAGAAAAGTTCTCCTGATACTTTTTTTTCACGCTGATTGAATATTAGCCAATAAACACAGACTATATAGCCCATCGAAAAACACAAGCAAGACAAAAAGTAAATTAGCAGCAAATCTGGAGATGAGACTTTGCATATTAGTGCCTGTTTGTGTTTGCCTAGTCCCTTCTCATTGCCATGACGTTAAAGCAAAGCACACGATGTATGTTTCAACAGCGATAATAAAAATCAGCATCATTTTTTGGTTAATTTCATACATTTAATGGCAACCGATCAATGAATCAGCGTTCATTAATGCAATGAACTAGCAGGCAAAAGCATGAAAAAGAGATAGTTGGGGCTGTGACTTTGCAGGCTTGTGTCTTTCAGCTGCAGGCCCTGCAGGCTACATGGGGAGCAGGGTCTGAGTCACGCATAGAGGAGTCTGCAGCGATCTCAGCACTGAATGCCAGGGAGCCAGCAGTGTAGTCAGGGCAGTGCAGAGGGGAGAAGGTGTTATCAAAGGGACCCAAGAAGGGCTGAGTTGCTAAACTCTGCAGCAAGGTGCTTAATCTGAATTCCTTCAGTCCTATTAAAATGCAGACCACACACCACTGTACACACTGTCAAGTTGCTTTTGAAAAAGGCACTTTTGTAACAAAGCAGCATATATAAACCTCTGCAAGCAGGGTGACAATGTCTTAACCTCAGACCGCAAATGAAGTAAACTCTGCTGATAGAGAAATGCAGAGTGAAGCTAATGACTCAGTACAGGTTTAACCATCATCCCATAAATACAGAAAGACACAGCTACAGAAACAGCTGTCTTTTTTACACAGCAGCTACAGAACAACTGCGTCATCACACATTTTCCAAAAAGAACGGACAATAGAATGTAAGCATCCCTTGCATGTATAATTGCCTTGTATTCATTCCTACATCTATGTATTTCTGGTACGCAAGGTAAAGAAAAGCTGTGCTCCGACAGGGTTTTAAAAATGATTCTGTTCAAACTCTCCAATCAAAATTAAGCATTTAGAAACAAATGTTTGCAGTAAATATGCATTATAGGTCTATCAGATGTTTAATAAGCAAAGGGATGTTCATAGACTTTTTCGTGTTTTCAGGTTTAAAAAGAAATATGAAACCTGATTCTGTAATAATGTAGCTAATCTTGTGGCTTAAAATGGTAATGACAGAAAACTGCAAAACTAACAACCAGATATACATAATAGCTCATGGCTTATTCTTCAAAAGAAGAGATTAGGTTCAAATGCAACATTAAAGGTATTTGCCCAACTCATTCTGATGGATATTAGTTGCTGAACATAAAAATGCATCCTTTCAGTCTTTAGGGATTTCTAATACTGGTTTTTTAAAACCCAGATGGTGAATGACTCATTCCCACAGCATGAGGACACAGCAGACACAGTATGCTAACAGGATAATCGGGAGCCAAAGATGTGCAGTAAGAGAGTGACCCTCCAGGAAGAGTAAGTTAAATGTAGCCGAACTCTGTAGCTTGTAGCTACTGATGCTAATGTATCCCAGCTTTCTCTGACCCATGTATCATTGTTCAAGCAGCACAGACACTGCTACGGAAATGAGAACACCACCACTAACTAACTAACTCTTTTTATACACTTATCAAAGAGGTTCTGCCATATGAAACATTTCTACAGTATATGCTTGTGCATGTTATATATTCCAATACCTCACTTCCCTGTTTGTGCCAAAGCCCAAGGCTATCTCACTTTTATTGCAATCTGTATTTGGCTGCCAACGATATAAGGCTAATGGACACTGAAGTAGTTAGTGGCGGAGCAGGCCGCACAAGAAAGAAATCATCATGTATTGCATTTCTTAAATGCTGTGGGATATTCAATTATAGCAGATTTGGCATTAATAACAAGCAAATGTTCAATCAATTATTGCTATGATGCTTTTTTCACTAACATGACATTGTCCCTGATTTTGACTAATTTCTTCTCTTGTTTTCAGTGATAAGTACTGTTTTCCAAAGAAAATAAGATGGCACAAGAATAATTGTCTCTGTTCAACAGAAAAATGAGAAAGTTTTCAACCACCTTTAGGAAAAATCAAGCCAATGATTCTATTTCTGTCAAACCAAGAAGCCAGGCTGAGGAGTAATGAGCAGTATTAATGCTGTCACTGCACCATACTAATGGTACTAATCCTGTCAAACTAAGAAGCCAGGCTGAGGAGTAATGAGCAGTATTAATGCTGTCACTGCACCATACTAATGGTACTAATCCTGTCAAACTAAGAAGCCAGGCTGAGGAGTAATGAGCAGTATTAATGCTGTCACTTCACCATACTAATGGTACTAATTCTTTACACAAACACAATTCTTCTTTTAACATTCATGGTGACTAACATTTCTAATTAGGAATATTACCCATTACCAACAAATTCCATTAAACTTAAGCACCTCCGTGATATATTTTAGGTACCTTCCTCAGATTTTACTGTAAAGGAAAAGGGAAATGTTCCTGGATCTGGTACTGGGTAAGAAAGTGGAATATGGACATTCTGGTGGACAAAGAATGGGTTAGGATATCTAGTTTGGATTTGTACTACTCTCTTCCAAAATATGAAAATAAATGTGTTGTTTTCATTCAAAATTGAGCTTGAGATAAGCAATTTATCACTGTGCATTTGTAGCTTTGTGTGGAAAGGTCTGGAATGCAGGCAGAAATAGCAAACTGAAAAAGGTCCTTTAATTACAATATATAACAGATTCACTCGGCACATTCTCTTTTTCATCTCAATCATCTGCAATCACAGACAAAGCCTGTCATCTGAAATTATGGTTGACTACTGAGATTCAATTTTGAGGCCATGTAGGACATCAGCATATCATTTAGAAACCATATCTCCACAACAACAACTTCTCTACTATCAACTCTTGGTGAAGCGTGAATGGGAGTGTGTTTAGTATAGTGGCCAAACGCTCCCACGAGTTTTTTCATTCTGATGGATGAATTTATTTCAGTTGTGACTATACCCCATGATACACAATTTTAAGGCAAACCCACATTTCCCAAATGCCATTTTAAGTAGCTCTTTCTAAAAACAATCAACAAACTTTTTGTTGGGTTCTCAAATATAGCCAGGATGATCCTTTAAATTACTTTCTAAATTAAAGATTCTCTTTATAGTGAAACAGTTTTTCTCAGTAACAAAGAAAGAGCAATTGCCATAAGACACAGTGGACAGTGAGACCATAGCAGACTGCATGTGTAGAAACACCCTATGTCCGAACAAACCTTCTATTTCTCCTCGTAGTTCTCCTACAACTTTTGTTGCCTGATTACAGACAGTCCCCAGGTTACAAACAAGATTTGTTCCTTTGGTCTTTAAATCACATCTGCAGGCATGACGTAACAACAGGCAACACTGATTCGCAGACGACACTCACAGCTGGAGGGATGCAGTAAGCAGTGAGGTCAAGGTTACTACTGTACCGTACATGTATCACCACTTATAGGCCATATATACTTCCATATATACTATATATATATGTGAGTGTGTGTG
>JAABNY020000119.1:14163975-14180235 GCA_015164015.2 Brevimyrus niger | reverse complement strand
CCGCACCTTACGCCATACTCTATGCAATACCCAATGCCGTACCCTACGCTGTACCTTATGCCTGACGCCTATCGTTACATTTCTGTGTGTGTCAGGTGTAGGATACAGCATACTGTAGGGTATAGCATAGGGTATAGCATATGGTGCAAAGCTACAGGAGAAGCTTTAGTGAAACAGCTTCAGCCAAACAGAGCAGCAGGGAAGTTGGAGTGGAAAATATGAGAAAAAAATTTAACAATTCTTATCGATGATACTACTTAGGCATTAGCGAGAAAGCAGGAGATTGCCACTTCTTTTCATGGTGGGTAAGATTTGATTTCAGCCGACATCCTGTTAGGTCTATAGTTTATTTGCCTTAAGCTAATTTTATGGAAAAGCCCACTGAGTGCTACGAAATTCAAAAGACATGCTGAACAAGGAGAACATAACCCTGCTCTCCACTTTGTACTGCAATTGTGAATTCAGTGGGAAAATAGTTCATATAAGTGATGTAATGATTTTTAGCCTGTAGTTTTTCATTGGTCAGAGAGTTTAAAGGCTCTGAAGTGTGGTGTCCAAAAGGCCCATGTCAACCCATTACGAAAAGCATATTTTTAGAGTTTCTCAAAGTTAAACCTTAAACACTGGTGCAGCTAAAGCAGTGGTGTTTCAAACCCAGCCAGATGACCAAATAACACACTGCACAGACTGACTAGCACAGTGACCATAAATATTCTTTGTGTTCATTCCAAGGCCACCAAAAGAAACAATGAAAGCCACCCCTCTCCCCTCTCCTCCCCCAAGTGGCAAACCCCATGAGACCACAAGCAATGCCCGCGGAAGGCTCCATTCAGCTCCAGCTTCTTTTTTCTGCTTTTTAGCTGATGGAACAGAGTGTAGACATATAGGCGAACTGCATGCTGGGAATGTGGTACTTGGCATTTTTATGAAACCCACAAATAAAATGAAATAAAATAATAAAAAATTGTGCTGAGGGAGCACTTTGGGGGCTGCTATGACAATTAAGACCTGAACAGAAGACATCTGTGATGAATTAAGGAAATGTCTCTGTTTATACAGGAGTAACCTCATCCTTCTCCGGGGGTACCGGAAGGTGGGATTTTTTACCTTACAACCATGTGGCACAAGTAAATTTGCAGGTTTTCACCATCTTCCTTTTCCTTGTTTAGCCATGCTTCAAAAAGACATATGATTTCCATTCCAGTGGTGCTTGTAGCCCCCAAAACTTAGTCCAGCAAACTGGATATCTGTACGTGGATCAAATGATAGAAACCCGCATTTCAAACCATACTGAAGGATTACCTAGCCCCTGGCACTAGCTTCAAGCTGTACTGTTTATACCTTTCTTGTTTTTTTGGAATGCACAGCCTATTTTCCATGATGTCCAGTGACATCTTCCCATGATAGGGCCCTCAACACAAAGCATGATGAAGGATGTTTAAAATGAACTCCAGATGTTTGACTAATTAGCATAACATACTGGTTCACATAATACAAATTTGGTGTCACAAACTTTTGGTGCTGAAATCAGACAGAGGGAGGAAAGGCAGTGGGATCTAGATGAACGTCCTTTCTTAGGAAATGCTTGGCGCTCACCAACATGGATGTTTGCCATCCTCTTTGGCCAATATGCCCTCTAAGTTGCAGTCTCTCTACCTGCCACAGGTAGGTTCCAGGACTCATAGCGAAACTGTACAACACAAGATCCTACTCAGTGCCCTTGACACCTTTCAGACTGCTTGTTTACACACCCTGCAGAGATTAACCTTCACATAAAAGTTCAGCTGATTTTTTTAAATTTTTTTAATTATGAACATATTTACAAGTCTATTCACTTTCAGTTGTAGTGAAAAGGTTTTTCATAAATGTATCACTCTGAACTGGTATCTATGAAGAGTAGCAAATTAGTAACAGAGGAAAGGTGGGGAGAAAGGAAATTGGTGAGTGAGGGAGAATATAGAAGGACTAATGATAAGGATCATTCTAAATAAAATGATTTTAGTGGTGAGATTTCCAAAACATCGTCAACATTGGGTTTTACAGCTTTTTCCTGGCTCCCTGTGCTGGCAAAGAAGTGCAGTGTTTACACTTGCCCGTAGTAATCCCCTGTTCTTTGCAGTCTCTGGGACCTCCCATTCTTTCACTCTGCCTATCAGGCACTCCCTCTGAAAAATCTTCACCATGATGTCATCCAAACATAGTCGCCCTTCCAAAGCTGACATCAATGTCTATGGGAAGAGCGCCTCATACTTTCCAGGTCCCAGATCAAGACGCTGTTCATCTCTGTATCTGCTCGCTCCCTTCTGCCTGAGGGCTCAGAGGTACACCCCAACGCTGGGGCCCAGCAGCTGCTGGATTCCGTCGGCTGATTCCATCGTTAGAGCCCGACAGACACATAAATCGTGAGCCTCCCTCTAAGCGCACGGCCTTGTTTTTCCATTTCCTCCCTGCAGGTTGGTACATCAGTTTCAGGAACCATATTATGGATTGCCCTAGCAGACAGGCGTACAAAGGTCATCTTGCATTGTGTATGAGTGACAAATTTACTTTTTTTTACATGGCTAGTTCTAGAGAGGGTAGCTTCTGCTGAGGGGCAAAGCTTGAAAACATAAACCCCCCTAAATGAAGCAGAAGCCTCCTCTACCATAGCCGCATTCCTTCTGGATTTCAAAAACTGCAACACGCTTGTCTAATTCTTTCAGAACTCACTTTTTTTGTCTGCTTTTGTCTTTACTTTGATTTAACTTGAATCACGTTGTTTTTTTTTAATTGCTTTTCGGAGAGAAAAAAGACAACGTGGGTAATTCTTGTATAAGATTACCTCAAGCTAAAATCATTAAAAGCAACAGAAACAGACCTTCTGTTTCTGTCTAAAGTGAAAAGAACATCAATCAATAAAATATGAAATCATCTTTTGCGTGGTGTAGAACATGAGCAATTGGCTAGTCTGCTGCATGACTATTTTGTGATCAGCTTCATGCTCAGAGTTCCGGTCTGATAATGGTGCTGTTCTATTCCATACCCGATTGTACATTTCTGGCATAGTGAACAGCAAAGTCAAAAACTGTCAGGAACAAAGATACCCACCACACAGACAGATACAGGATAAGGCAAAAGAGAACTGAAAGATAATTACTGGAAGAGAAATCGGAAGAGCCTCTCACATCCACTCACTGTTCTGTATAACAGATAACTCTTCAGAATATCCCCAGACTTAACAAACCTTGGCAGCAGATCTCCCAGGCATCCAAGCCATGAAGTTTCTAGCTCTGCTGGAGCTCATCCTGAAGAGATCTGTTCTCTTTCCTCTCAGTATTAATTTTCTGGGCTTGTTTGGTGTGATATGTGATTTTCCCAGTCTAGATTTTGTAGAATACCAGTTTCAGCTGATGTTGGGAAATCGATCTTTTTATTCTGTTCTGGGAATTTTGAAGACTTGAATCCTTGAGTCTACCCAATAAATCAATCAATTATTCAACCTCTCGTTCTATTCCCCCCCCCCCCATAATTTGGAAAATATGTGGCCTGTTTTCCATTACGAACAACAATGACAGCCCTCCCATCATTTCCAGCTGGTGCTGGAATAACATAAGGAAGAGTTTATATTTTCCAGAACAGCTCTGCCATTTCCCACGATATCACACTCTGCTGTGACAGTAAAATCATCAATCCAATCCCATCTGTGTTTTTAAGCACATAATGTGATAGAGACTACTGATCTAGTGCATTTTTAGACTGTGTGTCAAGCATACTCATTTCAAAGGCATTATATAAATAAAAAACTACAATGTTCCTAGGCAAAAAAGAAACATAACACCCAAAGCATACTGTTTAATCCCTATCTGCCAAAGACAAACTTCAAAAGATATGAAATGATCTTGGTTGCACATTTTGCTCACAAATTGAGTATTTTGCTCACAGAAGACACCAGGCCTTCAAACTCTGAGAGCCAGCACCAAAAGAAATCCTGTGATGCAATGTAACCTATGTGTGCATGGCTTCTCAGTGCAGCTGCAGGTGGCCTGCGTGTGCATGGCGTGTGCATGGCTACTCAGTGCAGCTGCAGGTGGCCTGCGTGTGCATAGCGTGTGCATGGCTACTCAGTGCAGCTACAGGTGGCTTGCGTGTGCATGGCTACTCAGTGCAGCTGCAGGTGGCCTGCGTGTGCATGGCGTGTGCATGGCTACTCAGTGCAGCTGCAGGTGGCCTGCGTGTGCATGGCGTGTGCATGGCTACTCAGTGCAGCTGCAGGTGGCCTGCGTGTGCATGGCTACTCAGTGCAGATGCAGGTGGCCTGCGTGTGCATGGCTACTCAGTGCAGATGCAGGTGAGAGTTTGCAGCACATCAAACACATGAGGCATGTCCGCACCAAGTCTATTAACAAAGGAATGTAAAGGAAAGCAAACACTAACTGCTAAAAAAAAGTTGTTGCCCATTATTAACTTCTGAGGGCCGCAGGAAACCTGTAAGGTTCTTTCGTTGTGTTCATTAAGCATAGAGAAATGCAGTTTGTTGTAGAATTTACTAAGAAGCACTGAATTTATTGTGGCTTCTGTTTCATATCAAAAACATGTTTAAAAAGGGAAGCCGAAGAGCCATTACAGTTTTGCACACTTGTCTCAAATCATGTCCACTTTATCATAATTCTTCACACAGTATGATTCACAAAACACACCTGAGCACACCTGTCAACCATTTGTGAAAAATGCACTTCAGCCACTCAAACACTTCATACTTCACCCAAAAGTGATTGATGCAGTCACTACTATAGCATACGCTTGCTCGCATAAGACTGTGTCATTCATCGTACCTTCAACAAAATAACACAAATTGTAACATCACAAATTACATATATTATGTGACTTTATGTCTTCTGTTTATGCATAGTTTGATGTTGCATTGCAAATTTTAAACATATACAGTAGCGGAAAAATCTCTTCTGCGACAACGGCATCAACATTTTATCTACATACAGTACATACCTATTTCAATGCAAATATTTCAATTTTTTTATAGACAGTAATACGACTGCTAGCTAAAACATAAGTAAGCCTTTGCTAAATTCAGAATAATATAATTTCAAGCACATAATTATTAGTTTAATTTATCAAAATGTCTGAAAAATTTTGCTGGTGTTGAACATTGACTGTTAGAGGTATTCATGAATTCATGAAGTGGTGATTGAATGCATTTTGTCTCAAAGCAATGCAAGAGTGCGTATTATATGTTTTAAATGTATTAACTGTTTTGAAAAGGGGGAAAAAACTATTGAGACAAGTCTGAAAACAATTTTTAAGAACTGCCTGCAATGATGTTGCTAATATAAATCCATAAAAAGCCAAATTGTTCTGAATGTATAATCTATTCCTCTGATGTAATGTGAAAAAACCACAACAGCAAACCTGCTCATAAGACAGAATTATACGGGTACAAATAAACTAAACATACCTCAAAGACATCCTCATCAAGTATCCGAGTTCCAAAAACAACAATTCCTTTAGTGTCAATGATGGGATGTGCGCTTCTCTTCAGCTGCCTCGTGATCTTCTTTTTACAGTCCAGTATCATGGAGACGGTCTGCTTGTGTACACTGACAGCCACGCGATGCCATCTGAAAGACAGATGCTGGTCGTCTTCACATTTCGAAAATGTCATACTAGAACATCACTGGCATGTATTTTTCTCAGTTTACTGCAAAAATTGTTTGAAAGATTATCAAACTAGAAACTTTGAAATCAACATTATCACCTAAGGTAGTAACCAATTTGTCCCCACAATGTGATAGAACCGGTTGTTTTTATGTTGTGTGGACCACCTTTTCAGTCCCCACAGGGACAATAAAAAAAAACGAAAATGAAAAGTCTTGTATTTTGTTTAGCTACTTATGGTTATGGTTAGGGCTGGGTAAGGGTTAAGACATTGTTGGGTTTAAGGTTTTTCCCATAGAAAAACTACAATCAGTCCTGTGTCTCTGACCTCTGAATAAGTACATCATAAGTCAGAAGGAAAACCTGGATTCTCACAACACTATTTATCCACCAAGGTTTCTAATGAACAGAAGACACATAGCAGATATGCACAACTGTAGTGTGAAACTGATTTAGATGTGATTTAGTTTTAAGAATGCTAGTATTTTCCCCACAGGCAGTGTCCTACCTACCATATACTGTTTTGTCAGTCACTGCCTGGTTTAACCCAATGGAAAACAATACAGTGATCATTTGGAAGAGGACAAAGCCATTAAATGAGGGTTTCAGCCTTTATTTCTCTCAAGATTATTTTACAGTTTCTGGAGCCTTGGGATAGATGCTATGTTAAAACTATCAATGTACATTCCGTCCCCTTTCTGGGAAAATGGATCCAAAGGACTTTGCAGTTTTTTCTTTCTTTTTTTATGTCTCTGACTGGAATTTCAAAGTCCAGTCTACTTGAATCCATACAAGCTGAGCATGAAGCTATTGCATTGCATTGGGACTAAGCAGCAGACAGATGACGTGAGTGAGCGACTGAGCAGGACTTACTTCCCATCCGCTAAGTTGAGGCCACTGAAAAGCGGGTAGTCTTCAGGACTTGGCTTGCCTGTGTGATCCTCGTACAGGAAGACAGGTGAGCGGCCCACCTCCATGCCCAGCTGCTGAATGCCCTGCTCATTGTAGATGGACATCAGAAAGGCCTGGCTGCCCTTCTTTGGCTTCACCGTGGCCAGGATAGAGAAATCTTCAGGGAAAGCTGAGGCTGCCAGGGAGGAATATGCAAGGGAATTAAAGGAAAATTACAATGTTAAAAAAACAACAACGGGAAAATTACACCATGCTATATTCAAGGCCTTAAAGCATTTCACTTGGGGTCACAATCCTGTGTCTTCACTGAAATACTTCGCAATTTTGTTGACTTCACCAATGATAGACTAATAAGGAGACTACGAAACAAGCTGTACCACTGCAGAGAGGCTCGTTGTTAGTTGCGACGGTACGTTCATCTTGGGATCTGAAAAATGATGGATCTTTTTAATAGCAGCCAGTAGTTCAATTTGCCACAATCTGACAAGAAATGAGTAGCCAGGCCTGACCGACCTAACAAAAGGAGAACATGGAGCAGGACCATGAAGCCGAGGACAGAGAAGCTTATCAGCCAACCCGAGTTTATAGGAGTATTTACACTCGGCCCCGAGTGGAACTAAAGCCACCGCCAGCCAGTGGTGAGGATGCAAGGAAAGGAGGAGCCTGGGTTTGTTTTGGCCAAAGCGCACGTGGGCAATGGCTTTTCAATCTAGCTGTGGTGGTCTGGCAGCGTGCACTGGGAGAGGGCCAGCTGGGAGGTGCTGGAGTGTCAGTTCCCAGTTTGTTTCTCTTTGGGATTCGCTTCACCCGCTACGTCTCGCAGAGTCAAAGATTCCTCCACAATAAGCACATCTGTGTGACTGAATTCACACTTTACATTTTACTACAGCACTTCGGAATTTAAAGAAATCGGCCATATGATTATGATGCTTAGTTGAAGAAATTATACAAATAGATGTAACGCTCTTCATAACAGTGGAAAATATAAGGTCTGGTTTCAGATTTCAAGTACATGACCGTGCCAAAAGGTAAAAGTCATGAGACTTTCCACGGCAGATGCATTGAATACCCTGAAAAAAACAGGGTAAAGGTCACGGTCTTGCCTTAAAAAGCACTCCCATCCTCAGTTAATCCATCTGCTATCCCTGGGACTTTCACATTTCTGCCGTTTTCAATGTTTCCTATTATTTCCTGACAGACATATGGAGAACAGATGACCTAGAGATTCCATTCAGTGGCGGTTAATCGCCAGTCTCCCTTTATGGCAATGACGGTGTGCGCTCGTCAGAATGTCACTTAATAATCTGACATCTCTACTGCTGGACAGCGTAATGAGGAAGTGCTTTTGTGTCATAACAGCCTGCTAAGTGCGACACCCAACTCTGTACAGGACTGGAGAAGAGGCCAGGGTGCCAGGAAGCCTGAAAGACATCTTCCAGCTTCCATAAGCGATTTCCCTGCTGCTGGCTTTTCTGTGTTTCTGCGTGGGTGTCGAGGAGCGTGTGCGCGGCGGGGGAGGGGTGGTTCTGGAGGGTGGGATGGCCTCCACCCCCTTCCATCGCCCTGTTTTTTCCTTCCTATTACTGTCAAATACACATTAAATAATACAAATTGAATAATAAACCAATCTGGTTCATTGTGGAACATGCCTTTCCAGTGGCTATACTGGAATTCAGCGTGGGTTACAAGTTTCTTCAGATTGTATTAAAATGTCAGATCATGTCTGTGTGTGCGTGTGTGTGTGCGTGTGTGTGTGTGTGTGTGTGTGTGTGTGTGACCAAATGTTCCTCCACAAGGTAATAAAAAACCTGTTATTTTGACATTATGAGGGCCATTCTTCAGGGTTTTCTGAACCCCCCCTCCATACACACTCATATACATACATACAAACATGCCTATATATATACACACATTTATATATACACACAAACGTGTGAATACACATACACACACACAGACACACGATGATACACATCAAACACACTGGCATGCAGTTCAGGGGACACCCCAGGCTTGTGGGCTGGGCCCCCGGGCCCAGAGTGAGACACCTACTCTTAAATTAAACCTGGAATGATCTACAAGGTCAATGGAAAAAAAAGAAAAGTTAAATAGTTATTTTCTCAGTGACAACCTGAGAAAATTCCTAATGATTCATAATTAAGACAATAATCTGGGCAGGTGTTCATATACATGTTCATTCCAGGCCAGTTAATCAGCTTACAGTCAGTTCTCTGGCAAAGTGTGCTAAGGCTCTTGGAGTAGAACACAATCTGAAAATCCTTGCAGTCTTTATAAAGGCTTTGAGATAATCACTGGGGATGCCGTAAGTGGGGGGAACCCAAAACATTTTGGAACATAACCGGATTGGTCTGGGTCACAGGACCAATATCATTCACTTTCATGGGGTCTCAAATCTCTATTAGTGTCCCTAATAAAACACAACCATCGCCTCATTTTAAAAGTGTTAATCACACTTCTTTCAGGAAAAGTCCTGTTGCTGCCTGTTTTCTAGTCCACAGACAGATCCACTGTAAGAACATATAAAATTGCATTATACATAACTTAAGCTCCCTTTAAAAGACAGGAGTAGGATTTCAATAAAACTGCTACAGAAAAAGAAGCTGCGAATGGTAGCGAGTATCCAATTTCACTCCATGGGCATTTCACAACCTAAAACATGTGGTCAGCTCGTGTTCCACTCCAGTAGGCAAACAATTTCAAATGGACAAGAGCAGGATTGCATATAAAGCTACAAGACAATGCATCCTCTCCTAACATTTCATTACGTCAAGCAGGTAGCGTTCATGAGTGTTCTGTGATAACAACATACCTGTCATCTCAGATTTAAAATATTCTTGTAATGGGACAAGGAACATTCCGGAAAAACTGCCAGAGGCTTAGAGAACTCAGTCAGACCCCAAGGAAGGGGGAATCCTACTCACAAGGAAGATAAGAGAATGATGGATGTCATGTCAGCCGCGGGGAAAGGGTGGCTGACGGGGACGACGACTGTGAAATCAGTAAAATAGGTCTCAGATCTATTTTTAGGGAGAAGTCAGATTAAGAAAGACTTAAAATCTATGGAAGATACTTATCTAGTGTGACATTTTGACTGTTTTGTTACACCACATAACAATAATAATAATAATAATAATATTAATAATAATAATAATGATGATGATAATGATGATGATGATGATTACAGGCTTTATGCGTTTTGAATACAGTGTATCACTTTTTCCCCATGCAGTGTTTTTACAGGCTTGAATTTGCCAGTAATTGGTAAGCCACTCTTGCCGACTCTGCATGGCATAGAGAAGATGGAGCCAGGCCCTGACAGCTTTGGGATGAGGGCTGTGCTGCTGCTGCCTATCACCTATCCTGCCCCCACCAACCGGCCCAAAACACACATGTGAGAGGGCTATGTGACGACACTGTTCTCATCCAAGGGGAATCCATTCCAGCAGTGCAGAGAGGACTGAAATTGCACAGCAACAGAGTGAGTTTCTGGGAGGGCAGCTGGGGCAGGCATGTAATGGACAGTCTCCAGTACACGCCACAAGAGTTTCTCTTCACGGTAAAGAACCAGCTCAGCGGAATACAGCTGGTTGCGGTTTTGACTCTGAATATGGGGCCGTGCATGTGAATATTCTAGAATCCACAATTTTAGCCTACAGTTACAACAACCATTCAAGTAATGTCTAATGCCGTTAGCAGTTTTCACTTTTTTATTTGGAATTTATTGTCCCCCCCACCTGAAAACTTGGAAAACTTTGGATTACTGAAAAAAAAATCAATAGTTTTTCAATGTGGAAACAAGGCCGCTTTTGACACAACAAACTAATCTATGCACGGATCAATTCTGTCTTTTCATTTGGTGTTACAGTAGAGTACAATATCCCTGACTTTGCAATCTGAGGACATTATAAAAACCCATTTCTGCCATAGAAGTTGAAGTAAGACAGTTGTGGCAATAATTAAAACCAGAGACTTGGCCTGAATCAATACTGAGTGGCATAGAAAAGAAAATACCAAACTGCAATAAATGATCTCACTTTCTGCCTTCTGGAAAACATTAACTATACATTTTTTTAAAAACAGATCCAACATCCAATCTGCTAGAAAAGTCTAGCAGGTCCTCACCAGTTTGCAGAGCTGTCTACCTGTGGAGTTCCTGGACAGAGGGAATTGGAAGCAGCTGTGCATGTAATAATTGTTGATTCATACTTTCAGTGATCCATGCGGGTCATGCAGCATGCAGTCTTCATGCAAGAAAGACTGATGTACTGACTAAATATGTGTGAATAAGACAGCCAAATCAAATGATGTGTTCAATAATGCATGTCAGATGCACTAGGCCCATGTCTTTTGAAAATTTATCAGCAATGCATATTGTTATTCTACACAATTTATACATAAAAGGATGTTGGTTCCAACTGGCTGGTAGAGTGATTTCACCACTTGACCTTAAATTAAACAAGGCCCTTAACTCCAGCTGACCTGCTTTCTCACTTGTATGCTGCTCTTGATAAAAGTGTCTGATTAATAAATCATGTAAAATATACATTGTAGATGAAATACTAACACCAGTGAAAAAATAAATTTACTAGTACAGCCTATTTTATAGATTGCAAGAGATTGTATTAGCTGTGTTCTTAAAGCTTGCATTTTGAAGGAATGAAAAGAATTTTTTTTTAAGAAACATGAATACTGCCAAGATTTCACCATTTTGTTAAAAAAATTGAGTGGCATAGAAAATAGGAATGAGTTGATTGAGCAGGAGACAAATAAGAAACAGGAGGTTAACTGCCACGTCAGCATGGCTGACACCCCCTACGGAGCTGCCACCCCCCTCTGCTCTCCCCTGACACGTCATTCACAGCAAGCAAACGTCTGCTCAATATCCAAAAGGGGAATCATTGGTCTGCTTTTCATCTGCATGTTTTTTTTTTGGAGTCTGGGTGAGCAACAGAATAAGCGTGACTCATGTAAGAGGAAGGCTGCGATCTGGGGGGATTCCCAGCCTGCTGGGGAGCTGAAGCGACACTAAAGCTTCTTTTCTAAGCATTCTAAGTTTTAAAGATGGCAAAGTATAATCATTCGAGAGATGGGAATTGGCTAACAGTTAATTTAAGTAAAGATTTTAGTCTGAAAGAGAATTCTTATGTTTTCCAGAGGGGGACAGAACAGCTGTTCTGGCACAGAAACACTGATGTTACTGCCATAAATGACGGAGTGATTTTTAGTGGATGTAGAGGTCATGCACATCAGTGTTAAACAGCAAGGTGGCAAAGGCTAAAAGTTCTAACTTTAAACATTGCTTAGGTATGGTTGAATTTCCGAGATACCTCCTAAAACTCATTTTAATTGAAGGTAATGGATAATGTTATACTGCCGAAATGGGTTACTCCATTATGTGTTTCAATCAGTATAGCAAAACTACACTCTAAAGTAAATTATTTTTTAAAACTTTAAAAAGTATTATCTTTATCAGTGTCACTGTAAAGAAAATATGTTCGTGCATGTTATCTTGGCATGCAATCTGGTGAAACTTAAAAAAAATTAATTATATAACTTTGTAGCTAGCATGTACCTAAAATGCAGTTTGTCTGACATATTTTTCTAGAAAAAAACATGCAGTAGCATTTTTTTACAAATAACCCAGGAATAAAGCACAGGATCTATAATTTTTAAGTCCCAGAAAGTCAGAATTAAAACTGTTATCTGACTGGATTGGTGTATATGGTGGAGAAACATGTTAATGGGCAGGAGAACTGAAGTCAAGGCTTTCTAATAATGGCAGTCATCTTGGGAACTGAGACATGTAGGAAATGTATGAGTCACTGCATTGTGGTCTTCAACCACGACGAAATACTCACCAGGATAGAGCTGTTTGGTAGGAGCGCTGAGTTGAGCATCTTTGGCTACTCTGTAAGCTACATCAGGTCCTGGCGACGACTTTCTTTGTGCACAAAAACCTGTTACTTTTGTTACGCCTTCGGGTAAACTGTGAAAGTCTAATATCTTAAGTAGATCTGCAGGTTCTGTAGTGGAGACACAAAAAAGAAAAAAATATTAAGTGTGAACCAATTGAGCACAGGTACATGATTTATGTCTAGATTTCTTTCTATAATCAATGAATAAAAGCAGCAAAACTCAATATACAGAGATTAAGGTCTGAATCTGATCATACAAAAATTTTGACTTGTTAATTGTCAAAGCCGACCTTAGACCATGAAGTGTTTCTGCAGTTACAGCACAAGGTCCAGGGGAGCCTCGGGTTTCTCCCCTTGGAAAACCTCCCGGTATATTGTGACATTCCCTGTCTATCAGTGTCTAGCATCAGCTTAATGCAAGCAGCTTTCTTCAGCATTAGCCTGTAACATGGGTCTGCAAGCTGGACATCTGAGTTCTTATTAAAAAAAAAAAAAAAAAATGAAATAAATAAAAATGGGAAAAGCTAGCTCATTGTGGCATTCCCATAGTCAAAGGTGCAGGTAAGAGGGATCAGATGTCCACAAAGCAAGACCCCACACCGTGTGAACAATAAAAAAAAACACTCCCCAAGCACTGGACACTGGGTTTCTTTCACTGAGAGCCCATCTGGATCGACACTCATGCTAATGTGGAAGCAATTAGTAACAAAATAGTACATTAGGTAATACAAGCTACCAAATCAACATATCAATACAGACTAATATAGCAAAGCAATCAGATTACCATTCTAAAGTTATATTATTCTAAACTGGATGAGCCATGCTCTTTGAAGGTTTCTACGTTATTCAATATGGCTAGCACTACATTTGTCAGAATAAAAGATCTACAGATTCCAAATTAAATTTTACATTTCTGTACATCTCCATTTCATTGGACAAACTATATAGCCATCATTAGCCTAACATGGATTTAGAGAAGGAATGCAGGCTGTTCTCTTACTGGGTCTACGAATCAGGCCTTCCAACTGCTATTTTAGAAACAAATGAATGGACATTGTACTTTATTACTGAATCACTGTTTGTCTTGTCTAGTAAGTACACTCTATAGCATTAGAAGAGGATAAATAGTTATTGTTTCACTAATATAAAATTTGAATATTTTACCACACTATTTTAGCTATGGGTATGGATACTATGTCAAGAAAAGTATACATATTTCATCCGCAAAACCAGGTTTATATGATTCTCTGATTACTCTCCATGCCGCGATTCCTGTGCCAACGTGCCTTTGAAGTCCATCTCAGCGTCTACTCTACATGACCGCAATGTTTACCCCGACCTTCCATGTCTTGAGAAATCCTCATTGCACCAACCACAGTAAGCATGAAAGATCCAGGCACCATACAGACATTACTGATGTCATACCGATGCTTGATCGATGGCAGACTGCATTGTCACCACTAAGCATGCTTGTAATATGAGATGCCTCTTCTTTATGGCTAGTTACTCATGGCAAGTTCTTCACCATATACTTGGCAGATTAGTGACTGTGACTTCAGCAGCACTTTGAAATTAGCGTCATGGTGCCGCAGCAATGTGTGGCGCTCAGAGGCCTGCTCTGGATATGAAAACAATCTTTGCAGAATAGACAAACAAGAATATGCTTTTCTGAGGTGTCTGACAACAGACAGGCTTTTCAGCAGCAGCCAAAACTGCTAAATTCATATACATTTACATAAAGCATAGCCTTTTAGTTTGGGGGGAAAAGTTTGAAAGAATGTAACATGCATCACACAGCAGTGATATAGAAGATCAACCTTGTTTTACCTGAATGCCTAGCATGCTCCATTGTGTACTACCTATATTAGTCACAAAGTACAAGCTAACTGTAATAGCAAAACTTTGGCTGTAACAATGAGATGCATACATACTGAGGAAAAAAATAGGGAACAAAATCTTTGGATGAATTACTCTGAATGCCTGGAAATAACAGCAGTTTCTTAATAAAATCCAGACCTAATGGTTCTGCCCCAGAGAACTTGCTCAGTTAATGAATTTGATTGAGTTTGCCAAACTGCCTGCCTTGAACTAGACTTATTGGTATCTTCTGTGTTACTCAATAAATGTGAGTGGGGACAAACATCCCGTTTTGGGCCATGTGACCTCTCAAGGCTGCAGGGAAGGCACCCCAAAGGCCCTGAGGTAGCAGGGAAGGCACAGCAAAGGCCCTGAGGGCAGCAGAAAAGGTACTTGCAAAAGCCCTGAGGGCAGCAGGGAAGGCACCACAAAGGCCCTGTGGGCAGCAGGGAGGGCATCGCAAAGGCCCTGTGGGCAGCAGGGAGGGCACCCCAAAGGCCCTGAGGTAGCAGGGAAGGCACCGCAAAGGCCCTGAGGGCAGCAGAAAAGGCACCGCAAAAGCCCTGTGGGCAGCAGGGAGGGCACTTCAAAGGCCCTGTGAGCAGCAGGGAGGGCACCGCAAAGGTCCTGTAGGCAGCAGGGAAGGTACCCGTAAGGGCCCTGTGGGCAGCAGGGAGGGTACCACAAAGGCCCTATGGGCAGCAAAAAGGGCACCGCAAAGGCCCTGTGGGCAGCAGGGAAGGCACTGCAAAGGCCCTGTGGGCAGCAGGGAAGTTTTATTCCCTATCCTTGCCTCACATAGAGGGCACACTTCTGCAAGCAATCTTTCAAGAAAACAAGTACTTTTCAGCCAGCCCAGAGTGCCTTCCACTGCTATAAATTCTAATTAATCTTGACAACAGGTGTTATTTGTCTGACAATGTCTGACATTAAGTGCAGCTTTTGAGGGCTGAAAATACTGGCAGTAAAGCAGCATTTTGTAATTATACAGCATCACTTAAGTGAAACAAAAAATATACATTCCCTTTATTTCACACAGGAACTTCAGTTGCAGTTTGGGGATGGGTCAATTACCTCAAAATGAATGCGGAGCCTGATAATTAACAGCATATAATAGCCCGTGTATAATAAAGTGCCCATCATTACACTGTGCAAATCTCCAGCTCTGCAAAAACTTTTTCAGTGGTTTGTGGATTCTCAATGTTCCTGAGAACATTTTGTCCTGGTGGCTGTCTGGAACCATTCTTCGGTGATTCAGTTCAGTGAATCTTCCACAGACCACACTCAGATGATAACTCTAACCTGCATCAAACTGCCCCAATGCATTCTTCTACATAAGTGCCACCCTCCTGTGCTGATGAATGCTAGCTAGTCTGTAAATCAAGCAAAGATTTTTCCACATAATATTGATGTGCAATAAATATGTCTGAGTTAAAAAAATGAAGTTAATGTGGCATACTTAGAAAGATTTGGTGAACTCATGTTAAAAGATCTGTGCTAGGACTGGAAAGACAGACACCGTGCATGAGACAACATTGCAAAAATAACTGTGAACAGAGGAGGGACGTGGCGACCTCAGCAGGGAGGGTCCGGCGGCTGGGCTCCTTTCTGTTGGATTACGCTGCTTCTCCCCTGATTAATTTTGTGCATTTTTTTACTCTGTCTTAATGCAAGGTCTGTTTAAATGTACCACCCCAGTCTGCGGTGGTTCACTTCACACCCATTTTACACAGTGACTTTATGACAAGATGTGCATTTTATCAGTGTTTCTCAGAGAAAATCTGACTGGTCAGAAACAAACCCATGACTTAATTCCCTGCCCCCCATGCCCACCCCCCAGTGCTGCCCCCCATTGGTGAAGAGGCCAGATGGTCTGACCCAAGAGTTGACTGAAGAGGCTACAGAG
>JAABNY020000119.1:14142961-14155821 GCA_015164015.2 Brevimyrus niger | reverse complement strand
TTGGCATGGCTCTGATGAATTTAAAGGAGCCTTAGAAATCAGATGGCCTTGTGGCACCGCTGGGGTGCATTTGAAGGGGACTTAGAAATGGGACGGCCTTGTGGCACCGCTGGGGTGCATTTGAAGGAGCCTTTGAAATCAGATGGCCTTGTGGCACCGCTGTAATGCATTTGAAGGGGACTTAGAAATGGGACGGCCTTGTGGCACGACTGTGATGCTTTTGAAGGAGCCTTACAAATAGGACGGCCTTGTGGCACGACTGTGACGCAATTAAAGGAACCTTAGAAATGGGTTGGCCTTGTGGCACCACTCTGATTAAGTTGAAGGAGCCTTTGAAATGGGACGGCCTTGTGGCACCACTATGGTGCATTTGAAGGAACCTTAGAAATCAGATGGCCTTGTGGCACGACTGTGACACATTTGAAAGAGCCTTAGAAATGGGACGGCCTGGTGGCACGAGTGTGACTAGAAATGGGACGGCCTTGTGGCATGACTGTGACGCAATTAAAGGAGCCTTAGAAATGGGACGGCCTTCTGACACGACTGTGACACATTTGAAGGAGCCTTGGAAATGGGACGGCCTTGTGGCACGACTGTGACGCATTTGAAGGGGCCTTAGAAATGGGACGGCCTTGTGGCATGACTGTGACACATTTGAAGGAGCCTTGGAAATGGGACGGCCTTGTGGCACGACTGTGATGCATTTGAAGGAGCCTTAGAAATCAGATGGCCTTGTGGCACGACTGTGACGCATTTGAAGGGGCTTTAGAAATGAGACAGCCTTGTGGCATGATTGTGACGCATTTGAAGGAGCCTTAGACATGGGACGGCCTTGTGGCACCGCTGTGACGCATTCGACCTTCTAATGTAGCATTAGAAGTAACAGCCTCTTAAATTGCATACAGCTATTCAATTTGGATACAGCCATTCAATTGTTGAATCACGTAGTTGTGCCACTACAAAGTCCCTTTCTATGAATTTTCCCTACTTAAGTTAATGTTTACCACTTTTTACTTTTTGTTAGTCTTGTAAAGAACAAATAAATTTAATGGAGGTAAGTGAAATTATTGCTGGTGTTCTGAGTATTTTGCTATGATGCCATGGGAGCATTATTTAATGCTAGATATAAATCAGTGATATACTGTAAGAAAATCTAGGTACCAAGCGGACCAATCACAGTTCTTGTGGTCTGTGTCGCCACAGCATATAGTTACATTTCTGGGCAGGCGCATGTCAGGGCTACAGTGTAGGCTTCTGATGACTTACAGGCGGAGCATATAACATACATACAGAAGAAGCATGGTAACTTATGGAGGAATTAAGTGTGTCCAGATACTGTTTTTCATCCATGTTACCTTCCTCGCTCACTCACTTGGTCAATCCGTCGTCAGCTTCATATACTTTCAACTTCAAACAGCTAAAAGGAGGGTGGGAATGAGCCTCAGCCTTAACTCCAAAGCAGCATAACCTTTTAAGTGTTTTTTTTTTTTTACTTAAGTGCCTGATTAGATAATATATCCCAGGAAGCATAAATAAAAAGTATTCTTCTGGTCAGACAACATCAAAAATGTCAGGTTGTGAAACACAATCCATGATATACCTTGGTAAAGGTTTATAAATTAGACTAGTACTAGTTGTATATATCCCAGGGAATCTTCTTGTTGTTGGCTATGCATAATATCATTTTCATGCGCTTAATATGATTTTAAGCCATAACACCACTTTCTTACATCTGCTTGAGCAAGAAAATACGGACAGAATGCTGAAAACAAGAAATTTGTAAGTTTTTATGTTTGAAGCTGTCATCAATGTAGCAAATGCCAGGTTACTTAGTTGTTTAGCACAGCTATTAGGGAGTTATTTTAATGCATAGGTTGTTCACCAAATAAAATGACCTCAAGCAGAGCTGGCAGTCCACACAGGAAAATTCTGCAATTCTCTACCAATAAATGGAAAGCACATAACTGAGGCATCTGACATCATTGTTCCATGTGGTTATGTGCTGCAAACGCTGAATTTCAATTCTGAATTTAAAGAAAAAGGACATTATTTCATCCATATGGTAAGTCTGCACCATACCATGATCCTCTCCCTAAAAACACTGCCTATACTATGATCCACGCTGCATCACATCCAATGACAGTTCCATGCCAATTACCACACATTTTTGCCACATTTGATTACAGCTATGTATACTACACAGAAGAGCAAAATAATGATGACGTTATAGATTTTTCATGAGTGGACAGTGTGGTACTCTCAGAAATACCAGTCATTACAGACAATGCTTATGGCTCACAAACATCTGTCTCTGTTAAATATAGCAGTTTACTAAACTTTAAACATAAGGGGGACTTTAGAGAGGTGATGTATAATACAACTGGATGAAACGTCCTTTTTTAAAATCAGACAAACAATGAAAGATAGATTGGACTTGATGTGGTAAAATGTCTGGAATGAATGAGCAGTCGTATATCAGGCAGCTGTTGAGCTATTACTCTGATAACAGCTCAATTCAGTTGAAATTACAGGCACTGCTGCCCTTTGAAGTATAAGTTGATTTCATTTCCTACCATGCGCTGCAAACGTTACACTTCACACCACTTTCTTCTTTAACTGGTCTGATGTCATGGCTCCATGGTCTCGTGTTGTCATTACGACATGCACGGCTATTTATTTTTTTCCTTACAGTTCAGTTTAATATATTTTGCTTTCTAATGCAATAACATGTGAATTCTGATTACCCTGCTCAGTTAAAGGAAACTTTATATGAAACAAAAGCAAGGGTGTGTCTGCATTTGGAGAAATATTAAAGTTTTAAGCTATTTAATTTTAATTGGTTAAAATAAGGAAAAGAAGGGTATCCCTCAGCACTTATAGAATATACATATAATGTGTGTGTGTGTGTGTGTGTGTGTGTGTGTGTGTGTGTGTGTGCATGCTAATTTTGGGCAAACTGTATGGATAAACATACTTGGTCAGAATTAATTGTGTTTTTGAAGCATGCATCCATAAAGTATTTTTGAGCAATCTCCTGTACAATATAGGACTAGACTATTTTCTTTCTTAATGAAACCGTATTTTATTTCACAGTTGCTGTCCTACCACGAGTGGAACAAAAACATCTGGAACTCATTGGTTCCATATGTGTTCATGGACACTGAAAAATATCGCCATGGAGATGGACCAATACTTTTATATTTGCTCTTCATTAAAAAAAATAACGTCTTACAAAATCTGTGTAACTGGTCTGGATCACGTATAGCTTTTGGAGACCAGGAAGCCGTATTTATTCAACAATGCGTTTAAAAATACATTACTGTAAAACATTTTACAATTCTGTTCTTGCTATTCAGTTATTTTAGGGCTAGAGGATGATTTGCATACCATTAAAATGTTGTTTTTTTTAATTAATAGAAACATGCTAATAACATCATAAATCGTTTATACTTACTGCATAAGTATCAATGTGGCGTAGTAGTAAGAAAGATATTCCAATATATTCACACCAGGACAGTTTTAATTAATGATTGAAGGTAAGTGAAAGAGTTTCTGAGTCTCATTCTGATGGAGGCCATTTATGTCATTGGATGAGTACAGTACAGTCCTAGTGTTCCTCTGTGACAGATCTGTGCATTAATAGACTGACAGCCACAAGTCACATACTGAAAGTCATTTGTTTTAGGCAACAATAAACATTTCCATGGAAAAAAAGAAACATAATGTAATGGATACAATGGATGTTTTCCCCCTCTAAAATTTCATTAGGATAGCTGTTTGTTGTTGTTAAATGGTAAAATTCTTCCACTCCATGTAGTATCAAGGAATTTTCATTATATTTTTCATTTATCTAAATGGTTCTGAAAATCCGTCTTGCTGATATTGCACTATTGCAATCTTCTCCAATTGTGTGTGTGTGTGTTACAGTGATATAATATATCCTAAATCATTCTTTCTTTGACTCCAAAATGCCATTATAGTCCCTGCCCTAAAAATGGACAATGGGAAAGTGGGGGTTTTGCTGCTAGAGGCTGTGCTTAACAGCTGCTTGTAGGAAAAACAGACCACCAACACAGGCAGGCAAGTAACTAATTGTGTTTGCAGACCAAAGCCCTGATGAAAAGGTATTCCTCTCAATATCCCCCCATAGGCTGTTTAAATCAAATGGCTATCCAAGGCATTACAGCCAGCACCAATCGGGAAAGATAGCCCAGTTTGAAGACTGAAAGAGCAATGCAGGAGACTCCATATTCTCTGGGTTGAAAACCACTGATTATCTAAAGGAAATAACATCACTAGTGGTTATTAAACCCTAGCTGCTTGTCAGAGAAGAAGGTTTGGTCTAAAAGGATTACATGGAGGTACAATGCTGAGCTGGGACACAGCAAAAAAATCATACAAGAAACACAAACATTTTCTCTTGCAATGGGACTTAATGGGTTAGGACACCAGAGTTCTATATTTGTCTCCTTGTTTTGAAGACTAAATCAGCCAATATTTGAAACCCAGTGGGTATTTTATGTCTGGATCTGGTTCTGTAATCTGCACTGGCTCTGTTCCTTTCATTCTAGCTTTGGAAACAAATATTGAAAACAACAGAAAACAGACATTGCAGGATGTGTGCTGTGTGTGTTCTGAATTGGGCTGTGGATGGGACAATGTATTATATTGTACAAAAACTTCACCAGACACTTATCGAGATATCTGCTTGTAGTCATCATGCTTCTTGAAGCCAACCAAAACTGGATCTTGAATGGAACCAAAACGCTAAAAACAATTACACAGATTAAAAACTGTAAATTTATCCCTTAACAAAAATGTGATTATAATACACAATAATAGTGGGTTATACAAGTTTTTCTTAACTATAATTATTAAAAGAGATCTCATAGAATGCGTGAACTTTTCACTAATTAAATGGTGTAGAAGAGGCATGGCAGGAAACCCTGCTCCGTTGCATCTTAAAGATAAATAAATTAATACTTAAGCATGGGACCAGCCAAAGAACGGCTTCTTAAGCAGTTCTTGGTTATTTCACCATATATGTACTAACTGGAACGACGGCAAGGCTGAACAAAATAATAGGACTGAAGACGCTTTTTCACCGAACTTTGCACTGAAAATCAGAATTTAAGTATTTAACATAAGTAGACCGCATAAAATGATTAGATTTTTTTAGTCATTCAACTCATGATGTTTATGGCAATAATTCATACCATATTTTGGCTCAGCGCCGTACAGTTTTGTCACGTGATACAAAAAGATCAAGTCTCGTCTAAAAATGTTACGAATGTATCAACTGTATTAAAATGCTTATGCGTCGCATGTTGGGTTACTCAAATATGTCGCATAGTGGAACGAATACTGTACTGTTAAATTGATGCCAATCTAGTCATTATATATCAATTTGTATGGAAGTCTTTTCGGAATTCAAAATCTGTCTTTTTTCAATTTCATTCATATAATGAAATACAAAACTGGTAACATTAAGCCATTGCGCCCATCACTGAGCAAAAGTTCGAACAACTCCAGCAACTCCATCCAGCTGTTACAGACAATTCTCCGAACATGTTTCCTCCTCACACTTAGAAATACCTTTCCATATATTTATGAAATAAAGTATCTAATAGTTTCACAATTTGCTGATCCTATTAAAATTCCATGCCATGCGGGTTATATATATATCAATCAAAAACAGAAGGTCTGTGGGCTACGAAGCGCATATATTTTTTGACAGGAGCGTCGATAGCGGTTCGTTTCCTGTGCACAGAGAATAATGTAATACAATAGATGGCGCAGCTAGGATGCTAACTTTAATAGTAATGGGGAAAGACGCGTAGAGGCAAGACGATTTCACTGAAGAAAGAAAACGCTGAATCCTTTTGAAAATCTCAGCACAATTCACTCTACCTTTGGTGCTGAATTGTGTATATGCATATGCAAATACCATACATTCAACAACAACAACAACAACAATAATAATAATAATAATAATAATAATAATAATAATAGACTAAAGAAAAGAAATACTAGAGGTTCTACCCTAAATCTGAAATAGGGCGTGGAAATCTGGTTAGCAAAGACAAGAAGAATTTAAAGTATTTAAAGGGGACCGCTAGAACGCAAATCATAGTTGCATGTAGATAAAACGGTGTGGATCACGCCCCTCTAAACTGAAAAAAACCAACCATATTTTGTCAATTCATCACAAAACGCAAAAGTTTGCAGGCATGGTTGCTTCAAAGGTGTTACGTGATTGTAGAAGCACTTACCTGAACTCGCTCGTGAACTTACAAAAAAAAGAATTATTACTAAGGCAAGGTGCACGTTCCTTATCCTCCGTTTTATTTTCCATCTTATATGAGTATCCATGATCACCATTGACATCCACGACAAATGTGGATTGAAATAACACAACGTTGGATATTAGATCAGAAGAAAACTCGTAGACAAGATCCCAGAGTTTAAAAAGCACGTTAGTTTTTCATACAGCCATAAGTTCGTAGCCAAGTTTCCTCCGAGGGCTAGTTCATAGGGCACCCTCTCTTTCTCTTCCACGCTCTTTCCCTTCTTACGGATCTTCCGATCTACACTACTCTGAATCTACCATCAGAAGTGATGCCCTCTGTCTGCATAGACTTTGAAAGATCTTGGAAATAATAAAAGAAAGGGGGAAAAAACTTTCACATGGACTGTCATTCAGAACGCGAACAAGAAAGAGCAGCAAATCAGAAATGCGGACACGAAAGGGGTGCGTTTTCATTGGACGTCGCCAAAGAGGGTAGTTCAGTGAAAGTTACCCCCACGTACTGTATTGTGTGTTTTTTGTATCTTACGTCTCTGACTTGTTGCTCTTTCCACGAACAGTATGTATGCACGTATAATACGTTTGGAATAACTACATTAAATTGTAGTCTAACTTAAATTTAATAAAAAAAAAAAAAAATAGAAATTAAATAATCCAGAATCAATCGTGCTATACAGAGTGATTAATATCTAAATTCACATCTTGAAGAAAGTGTTTACGAAATGTAGTGGAGAAAGGTGCCTAAAATATTGTAAATATATAAATAAACAACTTTCTATTAAAAGACAAAGTCAGCCCATCTTCTGACATGGGCACCAACTGTAGAGTATTGGCCAGAGCAGGTGGTGAACTTTTGACGTGACCATGACTGTTTAAACTGAGTGCTGCTAAATACAACCCTTTTTTATTTTTACAAACCATGCTCAGTTGGTATTGGGCCAAAGTCTACCAAGGAAACATCCCCCCACCATGACACCATCACCTTCAGTTGTTACACAAGGCAGGATGGATCCATGTTGTTCACACCAAATTCTGAACCTACCAATTGAATATTGCAGCAGAAATCAAAACTCATTTGACCAAGCAACGTTTCCCCAATCTCTCATTGTACAATTTTGGTGAGCCCCAATTTCCTGCACTTGGCTGACAGGAGTGGCACTGGTCTTCTGCTGCTGTAGCCCATCTGCTTCAAGGTTTGATGTGTTGTGCATTCAGAAATGCTCTCCTGCATACCTTGCCTGTAACAAGTGGCTATTTCAGTTACTGTTGTCTTTCTATCAGCTTCAACCATTCTGCTCGTTCCTGCCTGACCTCTGCCATCAACAAGGCATTTTCTTCCAGATAGCTGCCTCTCACTGCATGTTTTTTTTCCTTCTTGGCCCACTCTCTGTAAAGCCTGGAGATGGTTGTGTGTGAAAATCCCAGTAGATCAGCAGTTTCTGAAATACTCATACCAGCCTGCCTGGCACCAATACTCCTGCCACGTTCAAAGTCACTTAAATCACCTTTCTTGCCCATTCTAGTGTGCGTTGTAAGGATTTACTGAAGCGTCTGACCTATTTTTGCATGATATTTTGCATTGTGTTGGTGACATATGATTGGTTGATGAGATACTTTCTTCAATGAGAAGCTGAACAAGTGTACCTAATAAAGTGGTACACACATGTGAAAAAAGGGCATTACTCCTATGGTTAGTGTTACACAGGAATGTGGCCTAACTTAACTTTATATGAAAGGGTTAAAGACAGAGAACACAAAGACCAGTGACAATGGTGGGGAAATTGTTTGGAGGCTGAGAAAACTCCAGAGTGGAAGTGGCAGAGGAGATATACTAAAATATACACCGGCCTGCTCAGTCCCAGCTGCTGGGGCACTCACTCCAGGTCCCAGCAATGGCTGTTTCAAGTGGCCAAAGGCTGGTATGGAGCCAGGCAGTGGAGATGCAGCATTACAGTCCCACGCCGCTCTGGCATCTGCATCCTGTACATCATCTGAGAGATTTACTCCAGGACCTCCTTGGGGCCCCCCGAGTGGCAGACCGGCTTGGATGACCACCCCCTTCTTCTTGATGGGACGGTACCCCCAAACAGGGTCCCCAGGCTGGAAGGCCCTTGGCCGTGTCCTGATGTTCCCAGGTCAGCTCTTGCGTGGTCCCGACACACTCCCGGACCTAGCTCAGGTAGTCCAGACCCAGGCGGGCCTGGGTCAGGTTGGGTTCCAGGAGGCCCCTCCCGTCAAAGCTTCAGAGGGGTCTTCATAATCAGCTTCATTTCTACGTGGTGCCGCTTCCAGGCGCTGGGCTGCCCTTCAGGTAGGTGGGGTACTAGCACCGTGGGGTCATTCTGGGAAGGCGTAGCGCTTGGTTTCCAGAGGTCTCCCCAGGGTCACTTCACCCCCCTTGGGGGGTTCATAGGAGCTTGTCGACCTCTCAGGGGATCATCATCACCTGCATCCCCAATTCTGACACAGTATTATTGGTATTATGATTGGAACGATTATTTTATTTTATTGGTTTTTTTTATAAAATGTTTTTAAAACAATAATTATTCAGTGACAATACATACAGACTAATGAATGGAGTTAATGCACATAATGGCCTGGATTGTCACCAGAAATCTGTCGGTTTAAGTTTCAAGATGTAAATGATGGCCCTGTGTTTGATAGTTGATTGGCTGGAAATTGTTCAGGGTAATTCAGATATTGTATCGTTTGCGTGATTATGTCACATCGAGGACAAGGACAGAGGCAAAGGCAGGCATCGGTGGAAATCACAGCACGGACGGAGCAAATCAAATGGACCACAAGGGGTCAAAATGGGGAGATGAGTATGAGGAACACAAGCCACAGAATAGACTCAGGAACACAAGCAACCTAAAAAAACAGCAGCGGCTATAGCTGTTTCTATGGTTAGAGGTTGTCTTTATGCTTATGGGCCATAGTTTCAGCTTCCACTCTTCAATAGAGGGAATAGATACAATGCCTTCTTGAATACAGAAACGCTTTGTCTTCTAAGCTCTCTTAACATTTCTACCTCCTGTCATGCTTGAAGTTACTTATATTTGCTAACATTGACCAATAGGTAACCCATTCAACCTTCATTCACCTTTTTCAGTATCAGTTTGAGGGCCAATTTTTTCTTTATCAATGAATTGTAATGTTAATGATTATGAGCAAAGCGTGCACGTCAGAGCATGTAAGGACTGCTGCTGCAAAGATACCCAAGATTCCTGTGACTCTAACTGGATAAAACTATTTAAGCTGCACTATAACTAATAAAGCCTTGAATGAATAGGAAGCTTAACTGTCATCATATTTTAACAGTATGTAGGAACTTGGTTGTTTGTGCTTATTCAGCTTTGTAACAGACCACTCATCCAGTCTCCAGATTGTGTAAGAAACTTTGTTGTTAATAATATCAAGAAGCAAATGTGCTTTTGGGCCATAGAGGTGTTTGAGAAACAGGCAACCACACAAAGTGTGACTTTTGGATACTTCTGTTGTCAGTGTTTAAACCTTATAGTATTTTTGGCTGGACCTGGGTATGTGTTTGATTTAAATGACTCATAGTTTATGGTAGAATATTTTAAGATATATGATAAGAGCAGTAATTCCCGCCTGGTGTGTCTTTGTGTATTTTTTGCTCGATACCCATTTCTCCAGTTTAATATTTCAATTCAGTGCAGATGTCATGTCTGCTGAGATAAGTTCATAATAATAATTATAACCAAATATGTTTCTTCAATTATGTTGTTACTCTATGCGCTGCAGAAAATCAGGTCCTTAATGGAGCAAATGACAAATTACACAAAAGCTACAGACATTTGCCTTCTATATAAAATTTTTTAAATACATTTTCAGTTCTGGACTCGTCATCTACAATTAAGATTTTTGAAACCTAAGAGATCTTAGAATTTTCTTATAATTATGAAGCTACATGTTTCACAGCAGGAAGCTTCTCACATCCTATGTTAGAGTGTGAGGCGGAATACCCTAGAGAATACTTTCTGTCTACAAAGCTGTATATGTCTCCAGTATACAGTATATCTCACAGTGTTGCTGAATCTTCTGTCATGTCAAAACATGCAGTCTCTTTGTTTGAACTCACGTTATACCTGAGATTAAGAGTTAGGTCTGGCCTTAGTCCTATAATATATCATAGGACCCTATAGACACCTGTTCCAATACCTGCCCAGAAACAGGAAGGACAAAATCGTCTTTTCTTGAGCATGGGATTAAAATACAGGCTTGAGTAAGGCTTTTAAAAATCATTTTATTTTTTGAAATTATTCTCTATTATATAAACGGTACAGCAGTAATGGCATCATTATTAAAATTGAAGTTACAGAAGAAGCACACACACACACACACACACATATATAACTAAAGTGCAAAACGTCTAGTGTATGCAGTTATATGGTAAGGAATAGATTAGTCTCAAGGAAAACTAATTCCATTTTCAAAAATACACATTAAAAAATGTCCATAAAAGAGAATAAGCAGCATGTTTGTTTTCACATCTGTGTGAAGGAATGTGGATTTTAATATGCAGCTTGTTCACAAAGGCCTTCATCTGCTAAAAAGAGGGGAAAGAAATGAGAATGTCTGTAATTAGCTTCAGATATAAATCCGCTGAGGGCATTTCATGGCACCTCACAGAAGCTGAAGGAAAACCACATAACTGTGAGAGTAAGAAAGTATCCAACATAAGATCTTCACACATTATTCATAAATAAATCAGCCAAGAAATCAGATGTAAATACACCAAAAGCCGAAAACCTAGCCAGGCACGTACGGTTCATCAGGGAGTTGGGGGAATTTCTCGTAGTTAGACGGAAAATGTACCGAGGGGGTCCCCCCCACACACACACGAAATCAACGGAAAAATATCAAACTGGTGCCGACTGACACGAAATTCCTGAGCTGCTTTTTGTTACCAATCTGCCCCTGAGGCTAGCGGTTGCTTTTGATTTTTTTTCCTCGAAAATTACATAAAGATCCTATATTTATTAGTTACTTTCTGGCTTGTACTCGATACTAAATATTGCAAAGGATTTATTTCACATGCTATTTAGTAACAGATAGTTGACACAAATGACAGGGTCTAATATCATCTTAGAATCTGCTTTATACAAACAAGTCATTCGGGATTTCAATACTGGCATTTATCAACATAGCAAAAACCCACTCTCTCACTCTGTAAAACAGGAAAGTATGGTAAACTTAGTTCACAAAAAGAATGGTACAGTATATAGCATTAGTGGCATTGTGCTAATCTGTAATTTTCATTACCATATTTATGCAGTTTTCACTTTTTTCGTAACAGAACATAAGTTTGGCAGACAATGAAAAAATATTTTAAATTAATTAGGAGAATGGAATCATTGCAAGCACATGTTAAAGTGGAGGAAGACAATAGCGGTTAAATTAATCTGAGAGCTTGCAGATGTTCAGCTGGATAAAACATGGCACACAATGCAAGAGAGGAACTGCAACTCAAAGCAGCAATCAGCACTGGAACATCTAAGACAGAATGCTAGCTTCCCAACAATATACAATATAGCCTGTGGATTATAGCACCTACTAATTTCTCACTCACAATTTTCTGCACTTCTGTGATATAAATGGAAATCAGTTAGTTTCATCTCTCAATTACCTCTTGAATATAAGTGAATATATTCCTGGATACAGCAAATGACAGGGAAATAAGGGCTGACCTTGGTAGGCAACTAAAATACCCCACAGAGATCATCAGCACAAGCTTCTGGCTGGATCTAATCCTTTGCTGAACGAAAACAATACAGGTGGTCCCTTATCTCTGAAATTCATAGACAGAATGAAGAGTCTGAAATCTTATAGTAGAGGTTGGGTGTAGGGGTTTTCCTGGACAGAGATTTGAGGTTTCCTGGGATCAGAGGTCAGAGGTAAGAAATTAGTTTGCACCTGACATCTCAAGGCAGGCAGAAACAGCATCCAGGTGCTATAGCTTAAGAGGAGTGAGCATCGGTGCATTCGGGCTGGCAGAGGAGAGGAAGGGCAGAGTTGATGAACAGTGGCCAGATCTGCGGGATGGAGGGGCTGCTTCCACAAAGCTGGTTCCACTGCCAAGCTTCACCGAGATGTGGACCAGTCACTGAAACATTGATGGGAGATTGCACACTTGAGAACCCAAGGAAGTCTCAAAAGCCTATGAGTTGCAAGGCTATACCTGAGAGAGTGGTAATAGAGGAGAGAGAGCAAGATATCCCAGAGAAATCTCATGTTGGTGCCGATGAAGTGGTAGCATTGCCCTGTAATTTCCAAGAGTTGTGCCCCATCTTGCTTTTTTGTACTTCAGTAGGACTAAATGTATTAAGACCAACATCCATATCACTGGATATATTCATACGGAATACTTACCAAATACAAACAATTCTCTTATGGTTCCCAACACATATGCCCAGACATTGATGCTCAATCATTTTCCCTACTATTATGTAACTCTTTTCTCAACCAAGAGTCTGTTTGTTTTTCCATGTGTGTTGATCTTGAGTGTCTTGTGTGTTGGTCTTAAATC
>JAABNY020000119.1:14120673-14134861 GCA_015164015.2 Brevimyrus niger | reverse complement strand
TTCCCACTGCCTGCTGTCCAAACTGAACCGGAAAGCTGTGTGTGCAGGAGGAGGAGGTAAGGGGCACAACAGGAGCTTGAAACCATAGTATACTTAGCGATCCCTAAACTACACTCGGCGTATAAGACGACCCCCCACTTAGGAGCAGAAATTTATGGTGTGAAAATTCGTCTTATACGCCGGAAAATACGGTACATATGGTGTGTATGTATGTGTGTGTGTGTGCATATTTTTAAAATGCTTTTGCTTTAACAAATTAAATTGAATCACATGAACCATTGTTTTCTAATGCATCTTTTTTTCATCTCTATAGATGGACTAGTTTCATGTTGGGGGTGGTTCCCTGGAGGTCAGTCACAGTTCAGAGTCAGTGCTTGGGTATGTTTAATCTTGCTCACTTGGAGGATGGACATTCAGACTTGAGGCTGATTTTGAAATTGATGTCAGGCACTCATGTTCGTATTATTATTGTTTATAATAATAATAATAATAAGAAGAAGAAGAAGAAGAAGAAGAAGAAGAAGAATGTGTGTGTGATCTCATGGAAAACAAGGAAACTTCTGACCCCACACTTTTGAAAGCTAGTGTATATAATTTTGTATACATTCTTTTCTTATCAGCAAATTCCCTTTTTATTACCCCCCCCCCATAAATCCTAAATGTTTCCCTTATAAATATTAATACTTAATGCTTCTGCAAGTAATATTTTAGCCTCCATTTCCTACTTAATTGCCTTGTCTCTGGCATTGTTCCACTGAACCTAAACATTCATAGCACTTCTCAAGAATTCTCAAGTTTTGCATATCAATTTCTAACCTCACATTTTTTAATAAAACTTTAGATAAGGGTGCTGGCTCTCAGCTTCAGACTGATTAGCTTCTGGTAATGCTACTAAGCATTTCCAATGAGGTTTTCACTCTTTTCAAAGCACTGAGACATCTCTACGCCTTGCTGTTTATTCCGAGGCTCTTAACAGCCATCTCCTTGTTTTTACCTCAACGTTTTATTAGCCATTACATCATTTTCACCTGCTTTTTAGCTATTAATGTTACTTCCATGCTTCTCTCCTGGTTTATCACCTACCTCACTGACTGACAATTCACAAGCACAAATCTGCTACTGTTTCCCAGGATTCACTTCTGGCTTCTCTTGTGTTGTTATTTGCTTCCCTTAGATCAGTGTTTCCCAATCTGGTCCTCAGAGACCCACAGACGGTCCACATTTTTGCTCCCTCCCAGCTAGTCCACATTTGTGGGAAATACTGCCCTAGATCAAATATTGGAGTGATAATTGATCAGTCAGTCACCTTTCAATCCCCTATTAGCTCCCTTGCCCAGACTTCCTTTTTCATCTCCAAAACACAGTGCTCCTCTGTCCTCTTCTTAATATGAAGGATGACGAAATCCTAATTCACACCTTCATCACCTCCTGTCTAGACTACTGCAATGTCTTATTGGTCTGCCTTCAGAAGTTCTCTCTCTCTCTCTCTCTCTCATAATCTGTACTGCTTACCAGTCTCTTGAATCTTATTCAGTTCAAACTGCTCCTCATTACCTTCAAAGCTCTTCATAGGTTTGCTCTCTGTAAATTTACGAGCTCTTTGCCCCGTTAAACCCCAACCCATACATATAGATCATCTGGGTTAAAGCTATGCATGGAATTTCCTCCTTGGGCAACAGGTTGGTCAATGTGATGGCTCCTGAATTCTGGAACACTTCCTTTCAGTTTCCAGATTACCTCACCTTTTTCATCTTTGAAGACTCAGTGACACCTTTTCTCTCAATAATTGATTTCACTATCCAGCTATCAATTCTGAATCATATTGAAGGGCTGTTTGCTCTATATTTTGATGTTGCTTACTGGTGTTTTCACCATACTATATACATGTTATATTGATATGCAGCTCGCTTGTGAATTTGTAAAGCATTATAAAAGTAAAGTATTTGAAAAGCTACTGTATAAAAATAATTATTATTTAGAATAGCTATAGATATTCAAATAAATATTAGAATAGATATTATTATTAATACTAATAATAAGTAGTGGTAGTAGTATTACATGATAATATTCACTGTCTAAAGAAGCTGGCTTCAGAGACAAAATGTCTTTATGAAGAAGAGAAACGGTGGCTATATGGCACATTTCTGCAGTTCTGCAGAGATTAAGATTATGTTTCCTATACAGTTCCATGTATTACAAGAAGCACATGCGTGCTGTGAGCCTGTGACATAACATGTGATGCAGAGAGGTCCAGTGGGAGGGCGTTGGGCTCATGGTGAACTGACAAAAGATAGCGCTCAGCTTTTCTTCTTTATCCACCAACAGTGACATGTTTTAACGCCTTACGATTTGTTCCTATTTTGTGAGAGAGACCTATTTGAAAGCATTGCCTTTTAATTGGCTGTGCGCCATCTTAGCAAGAACATAAATTACTTGCAGCTGTGCACACATTTTGCTATGAAATTTTCCGTGTTTAAAATCCAAGACTATTTTTTAAAAATAGCAATGCTTTTGTTACAGATATGGTATTACATGTATTTTAACATATGTTCAGAAATATAATATAAATATAAAGACCAATAAATAACTAATACTAATATACCACCCAGTAATGGTAGTATTTAATAAACAATAATTACTTTCTCATGAAATGCTTTTTGTAATCTTTTTTTATTTGTTAAGAACTTGCTTCACTTACACAAATCTATTCTTTAAGCAGTGACATGTGCCCAGAATGAATATCCATGTCAAAAACCATGTTTCAATTTCAGCAGTTAATGAAAAATTCAGTTGTTTAACCACCATTCTTTTTTCCACAATTGGGTAATTACCAGCAGTTGTTTGTTTGATCAAAAGCATCTGCTGAGAAAAGACAAAACCAAGGAGCTAAATGAAACGTACAATAACTTGCACTGATGTAATGATTTATGATGGGACGTTGCATGCACTAAAAAAGGGGGATTCTATGAAGCCTTCAAATTTATATTTGAAATTGCTCTGACCATTACGTGATATGTTAACACCAACTGTCCTAATCCTTCTGCACTTGGACTTTCTTCCACTTACACTTTCTATTGCCACTGGCAGCCTGCAACAGTAACTCTGTCTTTTTTTTCCGCAGGAAATCACTGGCATGCAAGTCAACCATGGAGGTCAACAAAGCAGATTTTGCATCCAGATGAGAATACTTCCTTGTGGGTCTCCCCTTAATGGAATTTCCAGTTGGTGTTTCGCATTGAACTCGCACTGAACACTGAATCAGGCTGTATCATCCAACATATTCTCTCTATTGTATCCTCCAACCCCATCTACCCTATGAGGTGTGAGAGGATTTATAGGGCAATGATATCATTTATTTTAGGGAAAAATGACAGCTGTATACAGGCTCTTAAATATATTTGAGTAAAGACACATTCTAATTATTAGTCATTAAGGTATTGAATGTCTGAGACCATGATAGGTCAAAGGATTTATTTGGTAATGCTTAAAGATTTCATTTATAATGCACTATAGATACTGTGGTACAGCAGCAGGGCGGGCAGGAGAGACATCACCGGCATAAGACATTATACTATATTATATTATAGTATTGATTATAATACTTCATAGGCTCCAATGCATCTGTCTATAGTGCATTATATATGACACTCTCATAATGCATTATAATAGTCAATATAAGAATTATGGATACTTTGTACTAATAGTAATCCTTTGTCCACCTGCTCCCCCAGGAGTGCATCTTACAATAAAGCACAGCCAGAGAGATTTGAGGTTCATTGTCTAACTTAACATTAGTAGTAGTAACAGAACCTCTCACACAATGGTCGTGACAAAACAGCACACAAAAATAGCTCCTGCAATTCACTCTCAAGAGTGTTGTCAGAGAGAATAAAGGACGGGTCTGAATTTCCAGTGAGGAGCAGATTAGCAAGAGGCAGCTAAATGTCACCTAAAGGCATGTTAAGTGTATTACAATGAATAGTAATATCTGTGTACCTGATGTGGTGCTATGTAAATAACGTTATTAATTCAACATTAACAGGACTGGGATATTTAACGCATTAACACAAGTAGGTGAAGTTTAAAGTTGCATTAATTAATTAAAGCAGTGTTTTGATACCAAATGAGATAATGGTATGAATACAGATTTTAAGAGACCATAAATATTCCTTGTTGGCTGTAAAAAACACAAGCATTTAGATCCATCTAGCTACATGCATCTAAGGCCTCATTGGAAGACCGAGTGCATGACAGTCATGCAACAAGGCTGTCCTATTTCAAAGGGTTCTTCAAATGCAGCCTAGGAATGCATCCTTCTTTTCTTGCACCCGATGAATCCTTCACAGCCCAATATATCGCAAGATTCAGCCGGTGACACAAATAAGAAATCATCCATACACTAAACCGTCTCATTTGATAATGCTTTCTGTTTGACCTTCAAAGGATGTAGCATTATGAATGCTCTATGAAGCTCTCATCGATAATGCACAATAATAATAATAATAATAGTAATAATAATAGTAATAATAATAATAATAATATGTATCACAGAGCTTGATGATCTTATGTGAATATCTTGCAGGTTTGCAAGGAGCTGGATGATCTTGCATTGAGATGCTGCAGGTTTGCCAGGAACTAGATGGTCTTGCATGGAGATACTGTAGCTTTGTCAGGAGTTGGGTGGTCTTGTGTGGAGATGCTGCAGGTTTGCCAGGAGCTGGATGGTCTTGTGTGGAGATATTGCAGGTTTGCCAGGAACTGTTGCTTCTGTCTGGAAATGAAAACAAGCCCTTAAATCAATTTTTGTGGCTTTGAAGCATTTTACCAGCGCGCAACGCTGTGTTTAAAGCCTGCCTAAATAACTCCTCCAAAGTGTGGCGTTCACACTGCCTGTTCAGTTTCCAGCATTACCCAGGATTCTTCAGAAGGTGACATTTCATTTTCATGTCAGGCAGTGTAACATTACATTTGATTTATGATGACCATTATGCAAGTGTCCTTTCTTTTATTGGATCTGAAAAGGAAAGCAGCGTAGGTACATATTCTTTATAAAAATTTTACCAGTGTAATATCTATTAGATTACAATGAAGTGAATGTTTCACCTATTGTTCAGATTGCTGTCTTGCCCCTCTTGCTGTCTGCAGATCTTTTCCCCTGGACACTCCCTAATGATACCTCTGCATGTGTGACATACTGCTTGGCGGTGATTCTACAATGTGCTGTAATGGCCAAGTCTGTCTTTCTGCACCAAGTAGATCAAAAGCCATGGACATTGCTGAAATCCAAAAACCAAGCATGAGCCAGGAAAAAAATAATTTCTACCTGTTGTTTTCAGTTATGATTTATGTTTTCTGCTTGTCTTGTTTAAGACTTCTCTGATATTTACACAATGCATTAAGAATAAAATTTGCATCTGCCATACTCTGTTTTTTTGAAAATAAATAAACTGAAAGCTTATTATCGATCCACATATCCTGGCTAGGGAGCAGGAGTAGCAGTATATCCCAGACAGCACAGAGCATTAGCTTGGAGTACACTAGCAGTATATCTCTGGTAGCACGGATTATTAGCCTGGAATGCACTGGCAGTATTTCCTTGGTAGCATGGAGCATTAGCCTGGAGTACACTGGCAGTATATTCCAGGCAGCACAAGGAATCCATATGACATGGGCACTGTGCTACCCTAAATTATTATTAGTAGTAGTAGTAGCAGCAGCAACAGCAGCAGCAGTGGCAATTGCTAAAAACAGCAATAGACAGTCCTATGAATAGTAATGTACTACAGGAATAAGTATACCTTATACATCATAAGAACCAATGAACTATTTAACACCATTTCAGGAAAGTTTTTTCTTCTTTCTGTTAGAAACACATACTGATTTATTTTTTGTCTTTAATTATAAGCTTACAATTGTATATACATTATTTGCAATACAGTTATCATTTGTGGGCCAGAAGGCTATATTTTTTAGCCAGCTGTGTTTATCAAAAAAGTTTGCAGACGGCACAGCCTAGCACAGTCTGTAATTGTTCTAAATTTCAAGTTGTGGATCAGATCCCAGTTGTATATCAGTATTTCATAGTTGTAAGTTACGTAAGATGACATCCTCCCCAGTCATATCTCAAGGCTTCAGCAACTTATACACAACTCAAATGCTGACCCTGCTGAACCAGCTGCTGTCTACATGCAATTTGAAAACTGTAGTCATCCTGCTTCAATGAGAGGAGAATCCTGTGGATAATATTATATAATATTCATTTACAATGGAGAGATGGAACACATTACCAGTAAGCAGAACTGGTCCAAGGCATAAAAAAGCATTGTCACCCATCACCCCTCCCCCTGCCCATTCAGGCCCCCCCTCACCCCATTCCCCTGCCTGCTGGGAATTAGAGTACATGGCCACACCAGGAGAGTGGAAAAGACTGCAGGGGCGAATGGATGAGCTGGCGAAAGAAATGAAATGGGAAATGGAGACCGAGTGGATTTACACGTGATGGAAGGATGAGTGAGGAATCCAGCCCTTCATAGTGGCTATAATGTCAGTCAAGGGCAACAAAAGAGTATTATAATCAAAGCAAACATGGATATAAGCTTAACACACAGAACATTATGAAGTAATCTCACAATTGTCCAATTAACAAACCATAATGAACTAAGGATCAACAATGTACTCAAAAACCATTAATGAAAGCTTGGTTTCAATAGGTATTCATACACCTACATGTCTTGCTTCTTCTAGGCCACACTCATTAGAGATCATAGGAAACATAGGAATCTGGATCTCAGACATTACCAAACATGCGTTGAAAAGGTTACATTTAATTCCACTGCACATTGTTGACCCATATGACGAAGAAACCCTGATCAATATTTCTCTCTGTGTCACCAGGCCAGCAATTCTGTAACATGAGAGTCTACTATCTGCACCTCAGACTTACAGTAAAAAGAGAGCTCTGCTCTCTAGCTAATACGATGGCTCAGTAGCACCCCAGATGTGCCAGTTTGACCTCCATGCTTAGAGTATGCTTAGAAATAGTAAGACCATCTGGAAACTGCTCAAAGCTTTGTTTGGTAGTACCTGCAGGCATCTTTCTGCCAACCGAAGAATTTTTAGGACATCTGGACCCTTTGGGGGATATAACCTGAATCCATTAGTTGGCCTTGTTGCAAGCTAGAAAAGAAAAAAAAAGATAAGAAAAGAAATGATATATAAGACATCCCCAAAGCAAAAACATTCACCCTCTTGCCTAATAGAACTGTCTCTCCAATACTGACAGGACTCTGTCTTTCAATGACCATAGGTTCTTCCCTGCTGGCTGCAAGACACTCCATCTCAGGAAATTCTCCTCGATCTTATCTTCACCACCGGTGTGTGAGTGTGAGTGTGGATGGGTGAATGTGAGGCATGAATAAGGTAAAGCACTTTGAGTATGTGTAAGAGTAGAAAAACGCTATATAAATGTGGTCCATTTGCCTTTTAAGGCATTGGACTCAGTGGAACCTGCAACATCTCCTTACTTTGGATTACAGGGGTGGTGAGGCACCAGGCTCAGGTGGTACCTACAACATCTCCGCTCTGGCCTAAAGGCTATTCTCAGTCTGAGAGTTGTCTGCTCAAAAGTTCTGCCCGCACTATGTGGGTCGGAGAAGATTGGCAGATTCATGCCTTAAAAATCATGTAGTCTGTTTACAAGCAGTAGTAATGGTTATGTGTCGGGTTGGATGTCAGAAATGTGGTGCAATTTATTATGGGATCAACTAATGTAATCCATGAAAAGAGCAGAACAACTGATATCCACAGTGCAAACTTCCAGTGATGCACATATCTGTGAAATCATGATGTTTCTAATTGGCTGTTTCAGTGTCATCTTGCTTAAACAGAGGGCATGTTCCCAAAGGGGGGTAGCTATGAGGTCAGCTGTCAATTTAGTTCGGGCCCAAGGAAGTAGCAATTTGTTCTAATTCTGTATTTAAGCTAGTTTTTTTTATAAACTCGTCAGGTCCACCCTAACCTATCGTCAGGACAGGTGAACTCAACAGCTTTGACTGCTAACCTACACCTTGGAGTTAATAAGGCCTTGTTACACTGCATGTAATGACCAGCATAGTGCCATAGAATTCACAAACCAGGCTGTTTATTTATAAGGCTTGTGAGAGTATTCAGATCCATTTCCAGCAGTTCATCACTGCTTTAATCAAATAAATACTCTTGGCACACAGATGCATGGCAGAGTAAACAGTGGTTGTCAAAAATTGTTTGTATGGCAGGTTCATGTTAGTAGCTCAGTTGCACTGGTCATATTGATAATGATAATTTATAGACTGAGTTACTATTACTGTTGGGAGTAAATGGTGGAAAACAAAGTGGGTGGCAGTAAGGGGCTAGTCAAACAATTAAATTACAATTAAAATAAAAATTGTATGGGAATATGCTATTCATCCAAATTCACAGCTCACATACCTTATGGACAATCACTGGAAATAAAACTGAAAACAAAAGGTTTTTTGTATTTTGCCAGACAATGTACTGTGTCTCCAGAGGAAATTACTTTTCATGCCCCATAGACTTGGAACTTGTATTCTATTTTCCAAAAGAAGAAAGAATAATAATTTCTGTTCCCTTTTACCTAAGGTTATTATGCAAATTGTCTGCATTGTTCTCAATTTTGTTTTGACACCAAACATATTTGTTCTTGATGTTCATCTTTTTATCAGTGTATTTTGTTTGTTAAAGTACATTTGTAAATTCAATCCATATTAGAATATTGGTGTGACATGCAGCAAGGACAGAGGAGGCAGACCCCGTAATGCGGTTTCAAAAAGGTTTAATGAATAATCTGGTAATTGACACAGCCAAAGGGGAAATCCAGAATCGTGATCGAGGGGCAGGCAAGAGGTCAGTGTCTGGCAGAGTCAGTCCTATGAGGAGAGATGGGACAGGACAACAATGGGAAGGGATGAACGAAGTGGATGGGGTAGCAGGGCAGGATGGAACAGGCAGGCAGGGTAGGCAGGAGTAGGCAGGTTGACGGGGCAGGCGTGACAGACAGGGCAGGCAGGACTGCAGGGCAGGACGGAGCAGGTAGGGAAATTGGAGAGAACAAAAGACAGAAAGACACTCAGTAAGGCACATTAGAGATAATGGCAACAATACTTTGCATCAAGCCTCTGGGCTCACCAGCTTAAGAAGCGGAGCGATTAGCCAATGATTGACTGCAGGTGCTTGGTCCCGCCCATGTGGGTGTGACAATTGGCTTCCCATTTAAAATTTTAGATGAAATACTGGTGGCATCATTTGCATTTTTGCTCTAGTAGACATTAAACATGACACAGCACTTTTAAAGTGAAGTTGCATCTGTCAATTCAGCTGAAGTGTAAGTTCTATGTATACATTACAGCATTAGTGTTTGCTAATTTCTATAAAAGTATAATTAAGAAGTCAACTCATTTGCACATTTTGTAGAACCTTACATAACCTGAAAAAGCTCAGTCTGCATTCCCACTTATACACTTCAGGTTTATAGTCTTACACTTTCACCCAAAGGAGCTACAAATACCCCATCCTAAAGCTGGATATTGTAGTGGAGAAATCCAGACAAAGTTTCTTGCTCAACATGGAAGAGAAGCTTCAGGTTCCAAGAAAAACGAGCGATTGCTTTTAGCACTGCACTGCTCTGCTGCCAGATATTAATACACAAAGAACATCACTGTACCACTGTACACTTGTACTCCATGATAATGGTAGCAACAGATTATGTAGATTAGTAATTGATCCCAAAGTGAACATTGTTCAGCAGAAGGTTTGAACATAAAAGTAGCAATCTTGTACAGAAATGCTTTGGAGTCCATTGTTACTTGGCGTCCTTGTGTTGCCATCCAAGTCCCAATAAAAATAAGGTGAACTTTATTGGTTACTTTTCAAGTACTTCGAGCATTGTTGAACACACACACACACACACACACACACACACACACACGATAATTCATGAACCATCATACAATTTGAAATCACCCAAACTTATTTTCTCACTTTTCCAAATTATATTCTGCATGTCATTTACTTGTAGATGTTAAATATAAAACATTTCTTGCTATGAAATTAAACTGGAATGCACTCAAGCATTTTAAATACAATGCATATTCAAAGTAGTGAGAAATTTTCGGCTTGTGTGATAAAAAGCACCTCAGTCAGAGTGGAGATGGGATGGCAGACAAGAGCATTGAACTGCTCACATTCTGCTCTAGAGTCACTTATTACAAAGAGTTTCCTCCACTGACATGAGATAAAACAACTGCTTGAGGGAGGACAGGTGGAGAGTGAGATAATAGCTGGTGTGAAGCCCACTGTTTCGTGCGGAGACCAACACTGGCTGGGCTCTGTTTACACAACATGGTTGTGCTCTAAGCTTTCTGTTGGGTTTCTGTAATGCTGCTTTGCTTCATCTGTGCCGTTCTGACCCATATTTCAACAAACATAATGATTTCTGCAGATGCAGACAATATCGAGACAAAGGCTAAAATTCACTAAATATTTCTAAACCCACTACATTAAATGAATAAAAACTTACTAAAACATATCAGATTAAGCGAGAACGTTAATCTGACACTTATGATCATCAGCAATTAATTCAATGTAGAGGTAAACAGCCATTGTTCTTCTGTATTTAATTCAGTATTTGGCTTGATAACTAATTTATGAAACATAGTGTTTAATCCAGTGTAACAACTCATGATCAACAACGTGAGAGAAGTTACTTAAGTGTCAGCATCAAGGATTGAGAATAAGAGTTTCATCGCTCATAATACAAAAGGGAATCTAATTTCTTAAACAGAAAATCATTTTGGTAACATTGGAAATGAAGACATTGAAGAAAAACTTTGTTCCAGGACTCACTCTCAGTTCATGTGGTAGTCCTGTTTCTTTATCTCTCTGGAGGACATCTAAAAAGTGCCCTCTGCCATTTATGTGTGGGTTCAAACATGGAGGGTACCCACGATTCCCCTTTGTCCCAGAGTTTGGTCACAATCCAGGAATGTGGAAAAACTGACACAAGACAGCCTCACTCCCACATACGCTGCTGCCTCCCGACAGACCACTTGCCTGTCTGGGCTTTTCCTTACACCCCTCTGTCTGGATGGCAAAAACAGAAAAGGGGGACGCAGGGTGCAAAGTCAGTGAAGAGCCGCTTTACGCTCCCCCTCGTTAACTTGTATACCGGCTGCCGGCAACATTCTTTCCACTTCAGCCCCATTGGATATGTGCAGAAAACAGCTGAATAGAGTCAAGTTGGTTTGTCAAGATAATGAATGGGGGAGGTGGGACTCATATACATTAAGTTGAATCAGTCTTTCCAGAGATTTCAGTGGTTTCAGAGGTTTTGCGCAAGTTAACAAAAAAGAAAAGTTTATTAAAGGGAGAGATTTCCCTGTAGTATGAATGTTTCCATTCAAAACATGACTACAGCTTCCTTCCATAGTAGAGTTTGGAAAACCGTCTTCAAACGGTGCTGGGTTTTTGTTAATGCAGTCTGTTGTACCAGAAGAGAACCAGCCATACTATTGTACTTTTCTGTGCTGTTTTCTCAGATTGACTCTGCATTCTCTGGAGGTAAAATAAACAGAAGCTGCATTATTAATGCATTCTGCATTATTTTATCCACAGAAATGGATAGAATTGCGAATACACCGGAAACATCCCTCTAAATAATAGCAGTGGTTCCCAGTAAACATGACACATGAATCAAGCAAGGGCATTTAAAGATAGGCTTTGGGTATTATTGCAAAATATATTTCATGTTTGACAGTTTTACAACAGAGACAGTTCTTTGCTTGCAATACATTTCACACAGTAAATAGATTCTGGAGCAGGCCAGATTTCACAGGGGAAAAGTGGGGGAAAAAATTAGTCAAACATCTCAAGGATTCAGTAAGTGTCAGAGGGAAAACATTTAGTGGAACAGCCTGTTATTTTACAGATGACATAGCTGTAATAGTAACAGAGCCACTGGTAAGTGATTGTGCAGAATATTTGCCGTTTCAGTCTGTGGGCACATTTTCACTGAGATCTATGACAGCAAGATGACATTTATTTAATCCAATAGAAAGAAAGCTGAGCAGCCAAGAAACCATTAGTCTTGTACTTGTGGGGTCAGGAGCTCATTCCAGGACTGGCACTAGGCTGGGGTACATGCTGAACAGGACAACAATGACAGTAGTGTGTGTTTAGCAGACAAAAGGAGAATATGTGCTGTTTTCAACTGCAATATTCTCTATGATTAGCAATAAAAACCAAATGAGCAATATCAAGGAACTACTGTTCATACCAAATTGCTGATTGCAGGCAGTAAACATGAATTAAAATCTAATAGAATCTGTAATAAACTGCTTAAGGAGTAATAAAAGTTGAAGGCGAGGATTCATATATGAGGGGAAAATGAAACAGACGTGGTTTCTGACTGGCGGCCGGGTGCTTCAGTGACCATCCTCCTTTATGATGGCTCCATCTGTGTGAGTGGGGGTTCTCCCTGGGACATGTGGGTGCTCTGTGTGTGTGTGGATATGACACATTCTCCTTAGGTCGTGTGGATGCTCTCTGTCTTTGTGGAGATGACACATTCTCCCTGGGTCATGTGGGCTCTATCACCATGTGTGTGGAGATGACACATTTTCCCTGGGCCGTGTGGGCTCCCTCTTTCTGTGTGGAGGTGACACATTCTCCCTGGGTTGTGTGGGCTCCTCTGTCTATGTGGAGGTGGAACATTTTCCCTGGCTCGTGTGGGCTCCCTCTTTCTGTGTGGAGGTGATAAATTCTCCCCGGGTCTTGTGGGCGCTATGTGTATGTCTGGATATGACACAGTCTCCTTTGGTCATGTGGGCTCCCTCTTTCTGTGTGGAGGTGACACATTCTCCCTGGGTTGTGTCGGCTCCCTCTGTCTGTGTGGAGGTGGAACATTTTCCCTGGGTCGTGTGGGCTCCCTCTTTCTGTGTGGAGGTGACACATTCTCCCCAGGTCTTGTGGGCTCTGTATGTGTGTGTGTGTGTGGAGATGACACATTCTCCCTGAGTTGTATGGGCTCCCTTTGTGTGTGTGGAGATGTCACACTCTCCCTGGGTCATGTGGGCTTCCTCTGTCTGTGTGGAGGTTACACATTCTACCTGGGTCATGCGGGCTTCCTCTGTGTGGAGGTTATACATTCTACCTGGGTCATGCGGGCTTCCTCTGTCTGTGTGGAGGTTGCACATTCTACCCGGGTCATGTGGGCACTCTGTGTGTGTGTGGAGATGACACATTCTCCTTAGATCATGTCATCATGACACATTATCCCTGGGTTGTGTGGGCTCCCTCTGTCTGTGTGGAGGTGGAACATTTCCCCTGGGCCGTGTGGCCCCCCTCTTTCTCTGTGGATATGACACATTCTCCTTAGGCCATGTGGGCGCTTTCTGTGTGTGAAGATGACACATTCTCCCTGGGTCATATGGGCTCCCTCTGTCTGTGTGGAGATGACACATTTTCCCTGGGCCCTGTGGGCACCCTCTGTGTGTGGAGGTGACGCATTCTACCCAGGTCTTGTAGGCACTCTGTGTGTGTGTGGAGGTGACACATTCTCCCTGGGTCATGTAGGCTCCCTTTTTCTGTGTGGGGTTGACACATTCTCCCCAGGTCTTGTGGGCACTCTCTGTGTGTAGACATGACACACTCTCCCTCGGTCCTGTGGGCTCCCCCTTTCTGTGGGAAGGTGACACATTCTCCTCGGGTCGTGTGGGCTCCCTCTGTCTCTGTGGAGGTGACACATCCTCCCTGGGTCATGTGGGCTCCCTCTGTGTGTGTGGAGGTAACAAATTCTCCCTGGGTTGTGTGGGTTCCCTCTGTCTCTGTGGAGATGACACATTCTCCCTCAGTCCTGTGGGTTTCCTCCAGAGTTTGGTGAATTGATGTCTTTGAATTGCCCATAGCATGTGGTTATGTGTACTTTGTGATGGACTGGCACGATCTTGTAATGGAAGAACAGTCGTGGAAAATGGGTCGTTTTTCAGCAGCCTTACACATACTGCTTATTTGAAGGCATCATGAAATGTAACTGACTTCTAAACACACAAAATTCTTACAATATATCTGTTGTCTTTTTTAAGAAGCCTTGAGGTCGGAGTCCAGGAAGGTTAGTTCCCTGCATGTGAGTTAGGTT
>JAABNY020000119.1:14107838-14120573 GCA_015164015.2 Brevimyrus niger | reverse complement strand
AATATATCTGTTGTCTTTTTTAAGAAGCCTTGAGGTCGGAGTCCAGGAAGGTTAGTTCCCTGCATGTGAGTTAGGTTGATACCAAATATTTATTCTAATGGGAGGTCATGGTCAGTCACCACCTGGACACAATTACATTCCTGTGTGTCGTGCTGCTTTCATAAAATACACAGTGGTGTAACTCTTCCCAGCCTACAGGATGGACATTAAAAGAATTTTTGCATTTAAATTTTTTCCATCCATCAATCCATCCGTCCATCAATCTTGAAACCATTTCTCCTGGTGAAGGTCGCAGTGTCAGCCTTCCAAGTAGGTCAGACTAGACCTGTCTTACCAAGACCATGGATCATGGAGTTTGTTCAACGGCATTCCAGAGTTATTCTCAGCCAGATCTGAGATGTAATCCTTCCAGCAGATCCTGGGTCTTTCACAGGACCTCCATGTACAGTAGTGGGACACAGTTAGAATATCTGCCTTGGAAGTTCAACAGATTGCAACCTTATAGTATGCCTGAACCAACTCTGCTGGCTTCTCTTTATTCAAAAGAGCAGCAGCCCTATTTAAAGGTCCCTTCCGCCCCTGCATTCCTGCAAATAAAGCTCATTTTTGTGACCCAGTTATTTTGGTCATTACCCATATCCCATAACCATGAGGTGATGATTAGGACAAATGTTTCCCAGTATTAAAAACTACAACAGGTGTAATTTTATTACCTGAAGCACTTGAACATGTATTTATGCTTATAGACTATATGAAACATGACATATGGTGACACCAGAAAATTAATAACTTGCAGTTGCAAGGGATTTGTCTAAGAAACTAAACTCTAAAAACTGGCACTGACTCATATGCTCTACATAAATTCAGAACACAAAACTTTGGCAAAAGGAACCAGAAAAATGTCAAAGGCAGACTAAAAAAATCACAAGATATTGGCACGGTTTTCGCAAAATATCTCAGTCTAAATTTCTGAAAGAGAATTTTGACTTAGTAAGCACATAATTTTAATTTTTAAGTTTATTTTGAAGTATTTCATTTTAGTTTATATGTAGTTGTGTGTGAACATGTTCTACTCTTAATGGTGTGTGTAGGTGTGTATTGTGTCAGGGAGTATTTTACCAGCAGTGAAATAAGAGCACATCAAAAACAAGAACAGCAGAATTAGAATTTTTTATTTTTATTTTTTACTTCATGAGATCACAGGGAAAATATTGCCTTCAGGATTATTATAATGTTAATGAAAATAAAATTTAAAGCCATACTTCCAAAAAGTTTTAAAAGAGTTTTTAAAGGTTCCGATAATTGTCAGCAGCTGGTTCTAGAATTTTCTAGAGGAGACCCTGCTTGTAAAATACTTTTTCGCTATGGCCCAAATCAGCATGCTGCTCATTCAGATGTCTGAAAGATTGTCTCAACATGGGGCTGCTAAAAGAGCAGGTGATTGGACAAAATATCAGAGGTTTCCTGTTTCTTGAAGATGGAAAGTATTCTTGAGCAGAGTGCAAACCGTTCGCTGCATGACAGGATGCCAGGCTCACGTTGGACCCTAAGAAACTATGCCCTCTTTTAGAGGAAACTACTACTGGAATTCTTTAGTTGCTAGGCTGGAGAGGCTGTAGACGTGAGGTGAAAAAATTGTATTTTCACAATCACCAGGGGAAAAAAAAAACAAGCCTGAAGATAACAGGAGAAGCAGTAATGACTTTGTTTAGTTTATGGTCAGCTTTGAGTGGTATTTCTGGCCTGGGTCTCACCACCAATAAATGCATCACCAGGTTGACAGAGTGTGCTATTTGATTCAGCAGATATGTGTTTGTAATATGCCGCTTTCACCTAAATTACGGCTGCATACCACCCCTGGACGTTATTATCACATTTTTCTCTAAGCCTCAACATCCAAACTAGAAAATGAAAGCTAAAATGTCCTTTTTAACCCAGTTGTGTATCCTATGGCATCTTACTGCGACATACTACTACATTACTGCAACAAAATACTGAACAGCTACCAAGTGTCCGACCTACCAAGGTTGTCCAGAACACTTATCGCAGCGCTTTACATCTGCAATCCTCTGCCACTGCTGCTAATTTATTCATCCCCAATGTTTAAAGAAAAGAAAATTATGGGTAGGAGAAACATCTGAAAGAAAGAGCATCGTAGGATAGGAATGCTTGAAAGATTGGGGTGAAATGTGTGCATTGAGTCTGTAATGCAGCTTAGTTCCAAGAAAACTGCATAATATGAATCAGCATGGAGGAACGCAGCTGGGTGTTTGGACACTGGTGAGCTTGGATCTTACACTCTGCCAGCCAGCCACAGAGTGCAGAAGTAACCTCCATTCATCTAAGCAAAAACACATGTCTCTTCAGACAAATCTCACGACATTACATATGGCATATATTACTTTCTTACCTTTTATTTCCTGACTTTCAGGATACTGTCCTCCAGACCAGTTTGTGTCTCACAGACATTTATGTTTTTTTATTAGCTAGTTCCAGAATTTCTGATTCTACTTTAAGGCGATAAGGTACATTTTTGAAGAAAACTTTGGGTCTTGAAGCAATAAAGTTTAGACTGAACCACACCCTTTTACATGTACATATATCCTCACATTGCGTTTCAATAACCAAATCTTTACTCTAAAGTAATTAAGAATAATGCCTGACACTTAAACGTCATGCATGTACACTGTTTCGTTTATGTTCTGCAGTTGAGATGTTTGATTTACACTATTACTCTTTATATTGAAGGAACTAGCAAGGATTGTTCTTTCCATTTTTTTGAATAAGCACAATCCATTGCAAATGCATATTATACTAGATGCATAATGGAAAGCATGCTCCCTGGAAATCCTGCTGTCATTATATAACCTCTTTTCCAAACACACTGCAGTCAAAACTTTACTTTACGAAGGGTTTTGATTAAATAGGGTATGTTTCAAATGGTATGAAAGTAAAATGAACTCCTTGTTGGAAACAGAACTAAAATGAAACCAACAGGCTCGGATTCTGCTTTTGATTATAGGTGTCTTCTGGTGAAGCAGCACCTCTTCCAGATCTTTGTCCTCCCTTCCTTTTTGTTGTTTTCCGGCTTGTGGGTTTACAGATATATTGTATGCTGTGCACATTTTGCCTTAGCAGATCTGCTGAGTGAATTTTCACGTTTCACCCTCCTTCTCGCCAAAACCTTCTTGAGATACAACCATTTCCAGATGTGGACTGGGATGATGTCACCGCAGCTCGGACTGAGGCTCACATCCTGTTTGCTTTCTGTGGAAACATCTGAATAATGACGGCTGAGGAAGAATGAGCTCTGATAAGTGCTGAGAGCCAGACGGGCAGCAGCACAGCATTAATGCTATGGAGATTATTTTGGTGTGTCTAAAACATTATTTAATAACTTAGTGCCACACACAAACAAAAAAATAATCCTGAAATAGAAAAAGTAACATATATGGTTACAGTGTTGATAAAGATAATATTCAATATGCAGAAAAAAGATTTACAAAAATTAACCATCAAGCATTCATTGTATTCTCCTTCGGCAGATGGTTTCATCGAACACTTTTTCATGCTTTTTTCCCCCGATATGCCCCAGAGAGTCAAGCTCAGAGGATTAGGAGTTCAGTAAATCTGAAACTGCTCTTTCACTTGAGGGTTTATGACCTGTTTTGCGAAATCCACACCGGGGTCAGCTTTGGCAGTCTGGCCTGTGATTTTGTCTGTCTGTTTCCTGAGCTCACCTCCAGGGTTTTCCTGTCTATCAGCACCAGGTCATTCTCAGAACACTGGGGTAGATGCAACAACTAACTATTGTCACTGAGTTGCCATCCCCTTGAACAAGAGCTTTCATCAAAACCTTCGACAGAGGGCGACCTCTTTTCTTTTTCCTTTTTTCCCCCAAAGACGCTACCAACACCTGGACATCTTAGGGTGCAATTAGGCCTCACCATATGTGAGGATTTTAGGGGGGTCAGTTGTAAATGGTACATTTGTTACAAATGTGGACGGGGGTGTTTTGGTGGTTGCTAAGAAGCCTTTCACATAAGCAAACACAAGAGAGGCAGTGTGTTTTAGAACGGCACATTCTCCAACGTGCATCAAGCACTCCTAGTGGTTTCAGAAAAAGCCTAATAATGGACATATGGGTTGTTATATTAAAGATATTGTAATAAAATGTCTTTATAAAGTAAGCCTTAGTAAGAGGTTGTTTAGTGAGCACTGTGGAAAATACTGGTGAAAGGTGGAAAAATATGGAAATGTCTGAAAGTAGGTTACAAGAAACATGAATCTCTCCATCAAAAAATAATGTCAAGCTTTATATTTTGAATATGGATAATTTGTGCATACTATATCAAACACTACTCTACTCTGCACATTTGCACTACGTTGCACAAAATCAAACATAGTTTTCTACATGTTCTATATTTATATTGCATTGTGTTGTTAATGACATACATTTATTGTTTGCATTTATATTTATGTGTAGTGTCATAAGGGACTAGGGAAACACTATTTCACTACACTGTTCACATACATGTGTTGATAATAAGGAACTCTTGAATCTGCAATTCACAGTATAGTTGGGGAGCATTAAAATATAAATAAATATGTTTGGAAGGAGGAATTACAGGACCCAACCTTGTTTCTCCTGTATGACATTAATTTCTTTGTGCTAAATTTTTAGAGCAATCAAAGTTTCAAGCCAAATGATCAAATAGCATATGTTCCCTATTAATAACACTGTATTTCCACCAGTAGAATTATCATTTAAAGATGTTTCCCCGAGAATGACCCGTTGATTAATGTCTAATAGGGATATGGACTATTACATTGAATAAGTTTTAGACCTTTTAAAAACGTTTGAAAAAGCAGTACATCAAATTTTGCTTAGGAATCACGTTTCTGAGACTTTTGTTGCCTGCTGTTGAAATGATCAAAGCACCATATTATCTGTTGCAATGATATGCTTCCTCAAAAGGTTCAACACTTCCCCTAGTGGCCATTCTAACAACCTTTCACAGTACTATCACACAGATATTCGCATCAGGTTTATTGATTACTAGTCATTTATAAGTAGCTCTGGTGGCTGCTGAAAACTTATTGACAATGACAGAAAGTCCCAAGTGACACAAATAGTATATTTTGTGCTGATTAAACCAATCAAATGTAATAGTGAAATCAATATTCAGTGTCAAATAATTTTCAAATGTAATTTAAGCCATCACTTAAAATTGATTCTATCCCAGAAAAATCTATAAAGTTTTACGACTTGTAGTAGCACCTGGTAAATAAAAATAAGTCAGAAAATGTAAGGAAGAGGTAATGGCACCTACTAGCACCTTGCTTCGGTCCAGAAACATATAGTATACTTATCTTTAGATAAGATGATGTCATTAGCTTGCTAGCTACATAATATACCTTTCCTTATGCTTCTGCTCCAAATGTCAGGGAAAGTTGGATGTTGTCCTAGCCATCTCGGTGACAGTTCTGTTGCAGAATCTGCACACTGCTGAATGTTTTTTTCTTCACAGTTACTCTGCAAATGAAATCTTTAAAACTAATGTAGACTAATTTAATCACAGAGGAACTAGCTAACTGGAATTCAGTCAAGGTGTCAGAAAGCATGTGACAGTTAAGGGATGTGTGGGGAATTGTTTAAAAAAATGTTACTTTTTTTACTGGCTATATACAATCTTATTTGTTGCATTTGAACTTCGAAGCAAGATGTTTTACATCCAATCACAGATGAATATTAAGCTGTTATGGTAAGAGGCATATCGATTAACTTTAACTATAAACATCCAGAAATGCCACTATACACAAATGTTACAACAAAAATGTGGGTGGTGACCATATAACTAACAGCTCATTCAGTTATTGTGAGCAGCTGTTTGATGGCACACAAGAGCAGTGGAAAATGCAGGAAGTGGCTGAAGGGTGAGCCTGAGTAAATCTCATTACCACACATCATTTTCGTAAACAGGCTTAGATATTTACATATGTAAAAGTTATGAATGTTACAATAACACATAATTCTAATAATCCACAAAGAAAAACAATTTACAGTCAATGTAATTAGTGAGAAATTACAATTTTAAAATTGCATTGTAAAAACAATATTTATTTTCATTAACCTGAATGGGGGGCAGCTGTCAGTCAGGCCCACTTGGGTGCACCGATAGCTCTGCCCCTGCATGACAGGTAAAGATAAACTAATGTAGTACATCCAGTTACCCATCAATCCATTTCCTTACTGCTGATAGGAGGGTTCCCTAGTTCCGGGCCTGGAAGGCCAGTTTACAACACAGTCTGCAGATTTCCCTGCTCAGACACACCTGGCAATTAGCTCATTATTGTGGGTTTGAGCAGGGAAATCTACACCCTGTGTTGTCCTATGTCTTCAGGACCAGAACTAAGCAACCCTGGCTTATAGAATACAGGCAGTTCACATTGCATGGAACACACTTAGTGTAAAGGTGATCTGACACCATTTTGCCTACCTGTATTTTTTGTACAGAGAAAACCCCACAGCAAAAGAGCGAGAAGATGCAAACTCTACACACAAAGCCTCAGGCCCACGACCCAAGAGATGTGAAGCACTAGTGCAATCTACAGCGACTCCGCTCAGCTCCATGATATGTATTGTGTGAGGCTAAAATGTGTCCTTCCCCAATCCTTCAACCCCAGTAAACAGCCAGCCAAAATGTTACCAGCTGGATTTCAGCTTTTGGTGATCCAAAAGACTTCCAAGAAATGACATGCTGAGCACCGGAGGACTACATTCGTGTGCCTGAGGTTTTAAGCAAAGTCTCACACTTTTCTGCCTAAGACCAACAAAACTTCAAAAAGGCTGTTTTTTATAATCAAAATCAATGGTGCAAACAGGACATCTGCTTATGTGTACCCTCAAATTACTCAATTAGTGGTAGAGGCTGTTTCTTAATACATGGCATATTACTGCTTGTGTGTACCCTCCACAAATTACTCGATTAGTGGTAGAGGCTGTTTCCTGCATGATACATGGAATATTAAGGATATAGACCACTAACTGAAAGGATGATCAGGGAAAAGTCACCTAATTTGTCATATTAACCCTTGCAGTATTGGATACCTGGTGTGCTGATTAGCCATTTTAGAGACTATACTTATACAATTACATAGTTTCAGCCAAATATATTGTGTGGTGGGGATGGCCCAGTGACCCAGTGGCTAGTACTGTTGCCTCACACCCCTAGGACCAGTGTCTCCGCCAGGGTTTTGTGTGTGTATGTGGAGTTTACATGTTCTTCCCCTGTCATTGTGGGGATTCATTTGGTTTCTCCCCAAAAACATATTTACTAAGGTGAATTGGAGTTGTCAAGTTGTGTGTATGTATGCTCTACAATGGGTTGGTCCTGGGTTTTCCCTACCTTTTGCCTGTAGCTTCTGATATAGGTTCCAGACCCTCCATAGTGCAAGCAGGTGTGCATAGATGAGGGATGTTGTACAGTTTACATTAAAGCAGGTATTACAGATTATCTCCATGCAGAATAGGTTTGCAGAGGTTCTTTCCTTCACAGTCATACATAACTCATACAGTAGAACACTGTATTCCTTATTGGGAACAATAGTTCATACTAGTTGGTGTTTAAGCACTTTTCCTAAACAAAATGAATGAAGTTTGGCAAGAGGTTAATAAAATGCTATAATTGGGGGGTAACACATCACATTAATTCAGAGCTCTATGGCTCTGGTGGTTTCTGTATTAACTTCAAAGACGTGTACCAGTTGTTTCAGTTTAATTGATATCTAATGCCCTTGTCACTCAGCTGTTGGATAAATGAGTTACAGTCCACTAATTCAGTGCTGAATTAAACCGAAGGTTATTACAAGTCTCCCTCATTACATGACTTCAGGAAAACAAACTTGCATTCTCCACTGTTTTGGGTTTCTACTTTTTGTTTAGTTTACATGGATCCCCAGAGATGTTGCAGCATTGTATAGTATTGAATAGCATTCTTCAGCTTTCTCATGACAGACACTACTCTGCTACTCGTCCAATCCTTGGTCATCTCCGAGTTGGACTATTGCAACTCCTTTATGGCTGGCCTTTCATTGAAGGCAACAATGTCACTTCAGCTGATCCAGAATGCAGCTGCAAGACTCATCTTTAATGTTTCTAGATTCTCAAATCACACCTCTTCTACGGAACCTGCACTGGCTGCCCACATCAAGTTCAGATCCCTAACACTTGCCTTTAAAGAAAAGACTGAAACAGCTCCTTCTTACTTGGCAACATTGATCAAGAATCGTGTCCCTTCCTGTCCACTCAGAGCATCAAGCACTCCTCGTCTTGAACCACCAACACTTAAAAGAAGACGTCATGCGTCAAGACATTTTGCAATGTTGGCTCCTCAGTGGTAGAAAGAACGTCCTCTTGCCATAAGTCCCTTCCTGTCTTCAAGCGTCGTCTGAAGACACACCTCTTCAAGGAGTACCTTAGAGACGGATAGCCCCCTTGCTATCCATTCTCTCTATTTAAAAGAAAAATAAATAAATCCACTGACAATCTTTGCCTGTGCACTCTTTTTTTCCTAACAATGTTTTTTATACGTTCTTAGCGGTAATTTGATCTTGATGACAGTTGTTGATTTTAGGTCTAACTTATAGATCGAAGAACAGTCATGGACTACAAAGCACTGGTTGTAAGTCGCTCAGGAAAATAGCATCTGCTAAATGCTGTAAATGTAAATGAAGCTGAGGATTACGGGCCTTGCTCATGGACCCACACATGTGCCAAGGTCAGACTCAAACCAGCAAATTTCTGATCACAGAAACAGGGGCCTAGCCCACTGGGCCACATCCTGCACGTGGTTTTATGATGTGTTCTAAAATATTATCATCTTGAGTGAGCCAACAAATGTATTGCAATGTGTGATGTAAAGGATGTTCAGCATTGGTCCTCCACTTAGCTCCATCCCCATCAACAGACAATGAAAGACCCAAACCCTCCGGCACAGTCCCTCTTCTCCCTCCTCCTCTCCAGGTGATGCTACATCAGTACTGTACTTCAAGACCCAAGGGCAGATTCTTCCAAAAGCAATAAGAATGTTGGAACACACATTAATAAATCACCACTGTCATTTATTTATTAACAATTTCAACAAATGACAATACAGCTTTGGATCCTTTTGAATCTAAGCTGATAACATAGCAGTTATCGCTTAGTGCCCACAGGATAATTATAAATAAATCAATTGAGATTATTTTGGAGATGGCTAATTACAATCAGTAGTTCATTTTAAATTACTTGCCCATTACCTAAATTATCTCCAGATCCATTCAGGTGGACAGAGCCATTCCGGACAGCATTCCTAGACATCCACATAGACCCCTTACTTACCTGAATTTCATTTTGTTAATGCGTATCTCAGGCATACAATTACAGGGCATTGTATCTGAGGAGACAAGAGGGGCAATCAAGGCTGTGTATTAGAAAGAAATATTCATTTTTGGAGTTGAAGAACAAGAAATCTGTGGAATAAGATTTCCTAGCCATCAAACAGACTATACTCACTCTACTGGCCTCCTTCCTGGGCTCTCATTTTACCTGCATTCAGACCAGCCTCCAACAGCTCTACCATGTAAGAGATGCCAAAGCACAGATCACCTACTGTTACTTATTGCAGCTTTTCGGCCGTTTCGTTTCAGATGATTGCCAAGGCTACAGGCAGACATGGTCTGTGCTGACTTCCTCTGTAGGGGATGAGGGGTCACTGAAGGGTCAGTCTGTCCCAGACGGCATGTGGAAACAGAGATGTGTGAAGAAAAAGCATGACTGCGCTCCGGCTAGGTAAGCAGGGTTTCTGGTGACTAATCTTCACATTCCATTATGAACCCAATTTATTCAACCATGTAAACTCCCCCTCCCCAAGTTTTTCATAAAATACATATCTCTTGCACTAATGAGCTAAAGTACATGGCAAGCAACTATTAAAAAGAGATAAAATCAAGTACAGTGGCCCTGAAGTGCAAAACACAAAAAAAGGAAAATCCAAAGCAAAAATACAAAAAAAAACATAAGCAAAGATTTGTTTGCTGAATTTATGTAATTTCTCAAAGTTTTGTGTTTTCTTAACATGTTGAGGTTTGCACTTCAGGGATACCCTAAACTTTCTGTTTTTTTTTTTACATAGTAGAAAAGGTTTTCCATTATTCTTTTCCATCAGTGTACTGAATGAGTCTCCTTGTATGTCCCCTTTCTGCCAGCCATAGAGTACAAAGATTTACAACCCATTAGTATACAATAAACCCCTCCCAAAAACAGGCCTTTTAAAACACTAGCTTAGCTTTCCCACACTGTTATAAATCCATGTCAAGTACATCCTTATTTCATAAAACAATGGCCATTAAACTTTCATAACCATAAAAAAACTGAATAGTTAATATTGATCACTTGCTCTGTGAGGAGCCTTATTTAAAAGGGTTGGTAACACCGCAGGGTATGTAGGAACTTAAAAAGAGCTGCATGTAAATTAAATGCTGGAATTATGTGACAAGGAATTGTAGCTGAGATAATACATCCTTTGCCAATTGCTAAATATGAAAATGAAAGGATGTTTAATTTATTACAACACAAGATACCTTATCTTGTGCACGTGTTTATGTAGTAATTACTTTCCTGTGGCCTGTGTCACAGAGCAGCATTTCTTGTTTAGCTGGATAAGTTGTCAGATTTAAGGTAGCCAAGTTTAAATAGGTCTTATCTTTGTTCCCTTACATTTAGCCAGGACTACCTTAAATCTTAAAGTTATTCAGCTAAGCAAGAAATCCGGCATTGTGACATAGGCCCCCAGTAAAATGAACATCCCAGAATGTATGTCAATAAAGATTCAATAAAAGATTAAACTTTAGTGACCCTGGTCTTACATTGACAACTGAACTACCTGACAACTGATCTTGTTACAAAATTTTAATCATATTAGTCTGGTCATGCTATTTTTTGTGAGTGATCTTAAAATGTCACAAATTAAAGACCAACTTACAACATGTATGATCAATTGATTTAAACTTGTTTAAACTAATTCCATTGTCCTGAAAAAAAAAACCTTTTTTGTACTTGTTTTATTATGTACTATATGCAAGGTATGTTTTCTTTGTGGAACTTAACAATACGAGTTACAGTTGCATATATAGTCTTTGTAAATATATTTTATCGAACATAGTTTCAGTAATATGTTGTACCAAACAATTATTTTGCCTGTGCATACTTATTGTAGTTGTATAATTCGTTCTCGTTTCCTCAAATAAAATAAATTTAGTTGCACATTCAGAATACACTTCATATATGGGGCTGAAGGGCTTGGAAACTTCTTAATTAATGCCTGACTAAACCAAAAAGGGATAGCCAAGCAAATGAGACCATGCTGAGACATGCTGTGATAGGAGAGAGCACATGTAAGTACAGTAAAAGGCAAATGATAAAGATGCTAAAGGTTCACTTGGAATGTAAGATATCCTAAAAGGTGTGCAAGACATTACATTTTCGGACGCTCTTCAATTTCATGCACTGGTACCAGAACTTAACCTTAAGTTGACCTAGTGGCTCTCAGCAGGGGTAGATTTAGGGGAGAGATTAGTCTGCATATTTCCCTCTCTTTACACACTTTATACATCAGTCCATCTATTTTTGAGGCAAATGAATCTGGTTACATGTGCTGTGATAGACACCGTTTTACCTGTTAGTATTATTGTCCTGGTTTTATAGAACACACCGGAGTATCAAACATGGTAAAATGACAGGGCCTGTACTGTGGCTTTACAGTAGAGCTTAACCGTTTATAGGGAAAATGTCAAAGCATTACACACATTTGCCTGAAACAGCCGTGTCTTTGTGCTACAGCTACTCTCTTGCAGTCATCTGTTCAGGTCGTGATTGTTATTCATGGCTTAAACATTAACATACTTTCAAATGTTCCACTTACTTCTTTCCTACTGTATAGGCTCTTCATCCATAAACCACAGAAATGCTTTTTTGTGGGATCCAGCAAAAAGATGAATGAGCACGTGACACAAATCCACTCAATGTGAATATTATATGTGAGTCCTTATTGCAAAATATCATGACTACTGAGGCATGCAGCTTTCCAACATCATTGAAAATACTAAAGTAACTTTTGGAATAAGGATATTTTGGGATGCTTTACTAACTTGTACCTCTGCATTTAGTTAGTTTGTTAAACACCAGCTCCTATAACACCCACCGATTAGATATACATATTTATGTTGTTTGTCCTTTGTCTTTTCAATGTTTTAATTTCAAATCCCAGCTGCAGCAACATAGGCAGTGTATTTTTTATTGTTTACTTAAGATTATGTGATTAAAAGTGGTAATCCATGGTCTTAGCAGAATTGTTTTGAGTGCAGTCATTGTTACTAGTATGTAAAGCTGGTTTCCTGTTACCATTTTGTCACATTCTGGCTAGATTTACAGATTAAGCGCTGTTCATTCAACTGAAATCACATCTGGCCTAGGGTCAATAGACATTACTGTTAAGTGGAACAAGAAGCAGAATTTCTAGAGAAGAAAAGTATAAAGGGGAATACAGTATAAAAAGGTATGGTAAGAGTGTAGAATGCATACATGTAGATTTAAACTATTTAGATTTTTGATCAATTCATAGCCTTTACATACACAGGATTGTAATTATATCTTTGTTGACTCAAAATAACTAGTTTTTATCACATTGTGGGGGA
>JAABNY020000119.1:14087891-14107738 GCA_015164015.2 Brevimyrus niger | reverse complement strand
ACATGTACATATACCTTAACATCCTAACATACCTAAGCAGCTTTAATATACCTCAATGACAAACACATTATATTAGCAAACATTGTAACTGTATATTCATAACCACACAATATGATATTCATGTGTGTAAAGCGTTACCATAAAAACGTTTGCCATAAAAGTGTTATCATATGTATTTCCATTATATGAATCCATCATCAAAGATAATCAGTTTATGTCTTATCCATAGCTAAGTCATGCTATGCACAAAGAACGACTATATTAGAATGATGTTTCTGCAAGCAAATTTTACTCTACCTACTGCCAGAAAGGCCCAGATGGAAAGAGTGAGAGGTGGCTACTCATCCAGTGTTTTTGCAGTGACATAGTCCGACTTCTGGACCAAGAGGTGCTACTTAATAAAAGTTTTCCATCCTGAGGTAAATGTAGCTTATTTTCCTGAAATTAGGTCACAATTAATAGCTTGTCTCCATGGAATACTTATACCCTTCGCACTGTTGTTTAAATACTTTCACAAAGTCAGCTTGTTATGTGAATGCAGTATAGCACAAGACAGTATCTAGTATGCAAAACAATTACATTTCATATGTTTTAGAAATCAATGTCACTTAGTTCATGATTACCTTATGCATGTGTTTTGCTTTGATCCATCCATCCATCCATTCCTCCAACATCTATCCATATATCCACCAATTCCTCCATCTAACCATCCATCTATTCCTCCATCTAACATCCATCCATTCCTCTAACATCCATCCGTTCCTCCATCCAGCCACATATCCCTCAATTCCTCCATTTAACATCCATCCATATATCATCCATTCCTCCATCTTACCATCCATCCATATATCCATCCATTCCTCCATATAACCATCCATCCATATAGCCATCAATATATATTCTAACTGCTAAGTCCAAGTTTGCAGGGGTTTAGATTTAGTGCCAAATATTATTTGTGTACCAATTAATATATAATAATTCATGTAATTTTAAAATGTTTATACCATATTCTTTGTGTATTGTATTAAACATAGTTTGCTTGTTTGTGATCTGTAAAGATCCTGGAGCTGTAGTATTTTAGCTGGGTAAAGTCATTGTATAATATCCATTGTACATGGTCATCATCACTTCTGACTATATTGTTTGTTCTCAGGGTATATTCTGCCAAATAATGAATCTGGTAGAACAAAGATTACGTTTTTTTTCCTTTCCGAAATATCCACGTGTTTATTTAGGAGCAGTAACTTAATTTTCAACTGTAACTCTACTGCCATCTCATGGTGGTACCGGGTTACGGGAGGGCTAGGTGAACATTGCAGGGGACCAAGGCAGGGGTACATCTCAGTACTAACACACAGAATTTGGAAATTCCAGATTACACAACTGCATGTCTGTATAATGCAGGAATAAACCAGACTTCCAGAAGGAAAATCTAATGTAAAATGCTGACTAAACACAAATAGTAAAGACGTATAAGCAAGTCAATACAGGCAGATCAGGATAGTTCTACGCAGGGGCGCCATAAGGCAGGGGAAAGTTAGGATGAATACAAGGGCCCCTGAGTAACAGGGGGCCTAGAATTTTTAGAAAATAACTAGATTGATCTGGACTGGGGGGCCCAAAATCTCTAGCAATGCCCATGGTTACAGGGGAGAGTCAATATACAAACAGCGCTCTGCATCAATAATAAGGTAAATATGAAATTAAGGAGAGAAACATATGCTAGTGGTACCTTGGTTTGCGAGCATAATTCGTTCCAGTTCCGGAAACATACTTGTAATCCAAATCACTTGTTTATCAAAGCAAATTTTCCCATAATAAATAATGGAAACTCGCGATGATTCATTCCACAACCCTAAATATTCATAGAAAAATGATTAGTACAAAATATAAATCAAAATATACGTAAAACAAATTAACGTGCACTTTATCTTTGAAAAGAATCATGGATGGTGTGAGGGAGATGAGAGAGAGGAAAAGAGGAGGGTTATTTTGTAGACAGTTTGTTGATTTTCACTTTAAACAACAGAATCACTGCTATCTGTTGGCTCACTGGAATCTTTTTCTTTTTGTGTGACTCTAACAAGGAACCTAACCAATAACAGCTGCATTTACTTCCTTTTTGATTTCGCGGGAATGTGGACATTGTCGTTAAAGAAATGCATTGCTGGCACTGCACCAAGGCACTTAAGAGGATTCTGCCAGAAGGCACTAAATGCCTGACAAATAAGTTCATTGCAAAGAGCATGAGAACAGAAGCATTTGGATACCTCATTTGTCAAAAACGGTCCAGTAGTTCCTGATGTAGAGCTTTTTAAAAGTGCCACTTAGCTGCCTTTTGTTTTAATGCAATTTACATTAATGAACAAAGAAAAATTGTGATAAGAATTAGAGGTTTGTAGTCAAGACACTGCAACAATATGATGCAAAATATAGTACACTAAACATCAGTCAATTGCAATGAAATTTGGAGGGGGGCATGTCAGAAGGTTGGAGCATCTTATTCCACTTCGATATCCTTTGTGGTATGACAAGGTCAAGGTCATTAGGGGTCAACTTCTCAAGAATTCTGAAGGGAGGAAATGATGAAAAAGCAATGAATGTGCATTTTCTGTGACTGAATTCACTGTGGTATGGCACATTTGGGTTACCAGTTATATTTTAACACAGGTATTTTTCTTACATGTAATTATGATACTTGGTCAACTCCTCCATCGAGATAGTGAAATTATTTCTAAAAACTTAGACCGTATTTTCGTCTGCCAGCTCACGCATAATGAATTGTGTCCTTGAAGACCCGGGCTGGGAATGCAAGATCCCGCTTAAATTTTGTTGTGAAACGTTGCAGATAAGTAATTTAAAAACCAAAGAATGCGCCTGGGAGTGAGCCTGGGTTGCCTGGGGGGTAAACCTTACCTTTAGTTTGTAACAAACAGAACTTTGTGAAAGCACCACGGAAATTCATCGGATAAAAATGGTTCGACATCGAGGCTCTCCTGCCCAAGACGGCGCTCATTTAACGTAATTTCGTGCAGTGCTAGCCCCAAAAAGAGGACATTTTTGAATCCTACCGACACGCTGTTTGAAAAAACGATGACGCCATCAGGGGCGACGCGATCGGCAATCAGCTCGATCGAGTGTTTTAAGTGCCTGTCCAATTCGGGTGGTGCTTTTCTACTAAATTTTGACTATACGAGCGAGGCACGCCGACCGAGACCGAGCATGGGAGACGATTACCTACAATCCCGCAGCAAAACAGAGAGAAGAACAATCGGCTCAGTTGTGATCACGTGACGCTCGACAGACAAAGTGTATACGTAATACTCGTATTGCAAGATCTTGCTCGGTTTCCAAGTCAAAAATTATTTAAAATCTTTGCTTGTCTTGCGGAACACTCGTAAACTGCAAGTAATCCAAGGTTCCATTGTAGCTGCCCATCACATATACATCAGTGTATGCATACATGTTGTTAAATGCAATCCATTACCGAGTTACTCGACGGATACCGGTATTTTTATAGCACATTCTAATTATTGTATGTCCATAACATCTCTGTTTTTTGTTAGATCTGTAAATTGAATATTTAGAAAATGAAGTATGCATAAAAGAAAAAAAAACTTGGTTAGAGATGCCACGAAGTAGGTGGCAATGCCTTAACCATATGTGTGTTGAAGGCCACTAGGACCTCTTCCATCCTTGTCAAGGGGAGTGCTAACCTTCTCTCCTTTCATACAACACGCCAAATAGTGGCGGTAAAAGGCTATATATGCTACGAAGTATGCTTTCCTATTTCACTCACGGTATGACATACAATTGTTACTAAATAAATTAATGAGAGTAGATGAAAATATATGGAACTATTATTATTAAATTAAACTTTAATTTAACTGTGTAAAAACTAAATAAGACGTCTGGTAAACGTTTATAACGAAAAAGTTGGCTATGGCGTTGTTAATTTGAATATTTTAAGTTGTTAACCAATCATCATTCGTGTTTATTTGCGTCACATCGGCCATTGTGTTCCCGGAAGTATAAATGGTTTTGGTGAAGATTGTTATAGCGATGTTCTTGTGTCGTATTTCCAAATTGTGGTTTTGGATACGGATGAAGTTATCCTTTATGTTTATCTATGTGGCAAGCCTAACGGCTGAATAATAGTTCCAAAATATTATATTAGGGAAACTGCCTATTACAAAGTGACATGTACATAAGACGTTTTACGACGGTCAATGCCATTCAAACGGACGGAGCTACATGTTAGCAGCAGTTTACCCGAAACTGGCGTTTTATTGATAACTCGCCCATCGGAATAAATCCAGTTATTTTTATCATAGGTGCAGCTTTTTACATTAACATGTAAATTTAAGAATTCAGTCTTTATACAATAAACACAGGCTGTAAAAGTAAGTCGCGCCGTGTTACATGCTGCTAACAAATTAAGAACGTGAAAGTCCTGAATGTAGAATTCGGATCTGCAGCACTTGGTGGCGCTGTTAAGACATTCATAAACGAATTGGTCTACGTCAGTAGTGTGTCTTTGTGTACCAGTCTATATTTCATTTAGTAACATAATTCCTGTGGTTTCTTTTTTTCTAGCAGAGGAAAATATGCCAGCCAGGGACCTTAAAGTGAGAGTCGTGCAACATTTTTAAGTATTTGAATGGACGTGTCACACTAGTATAATTTGAATGAACTGTTCAAATTGAACCCTAATCCCCAGTTTTTCCCCAGTCTCTCAATGACACTTGCACCTTATCTCTAACACTCTAACACACTAAGCTGCTCAAGTTTCCATTTGTACAACAACTGATGTCTAAAAACTGTTCATTATGCTGGTTACATTTAAAATTTCTTACAGAGAGACCATTATCGTATACCGTTGTAGTGTTTAGTGTTGTTTTGTCTTTGTGCATATCGCATTATATCTTATGTTGTTGCGTGTTGCATCGCAGTCCATGGAGAAATGTTGTGTTATCTCACTACATATGCGTACGCAGCTGCTGATGACAAAAAACTACCTTGAACTGTTAAATCTAGCCTGTAAATGCAGTTGCAGATTTGTTTATCGTGTTATGATTGAATCTATACATTACCTTGTTCTCAGGTTTCATTATGATCACTGGTGATCCGATTTGAAAGAATTACTATAGCCCCCTGGTTTTCTCATTTTTCTCTATCCATCCATTTTCTACCTTCAGGATTACTATGTAATTAGTATATATTTCTGTCATTTTAACATTTAATTTTCAAGTAAATTACATACTTTTTAAGTTTCATCACAATGTACTGTACTATAATATACACATCATACATATATAGCTTAAATTATACAAGTAGTGTACTTCTTACTTATAAATTTATTGCACTGTAATTTTTTTATTTGCTGATAACACAATTGTCTTACTCATAAAATGTGTACCTTTGTCTCTTGATCTTAACTTTCTCACACTGTGCCAAGCCTGCCTCTCATTGCTTTCATTTTACTTCACCTTCATCTTAAGTTATGCCCACACTGTTATGGAGTTCTTAAAAGAAAATGATCTCCATCCACACAAGCCTTTTCACATTTGTTTACAAAGAGGGTATGCAAACATCGACAGCAACCAGTAAATTAGTTTCTTTTTGCACAAATATGAAGCAGTCATAATGGTCCTCCACTGTGGAAAATGGATAATTGACCGATGCATGTTCATTAAGTCTTTAAGTCTATAGCTCTGGTTTTGCTAATGTAAAATATTGATAAAGTTAATACAAAGATTGGCAATTTCAGCCTGGACTTCAGCCAATATCTTGATTTTTAATATCTAATATTGGTCAATATCGATGCTAAGCCATGTATCGCCAACATTACTTTTACTTGCCTACACCAATCTTGAGCTTTACTACCATTGCTCACAAAAAGAATGACATTTTGCACTGTACAAGAGGCATTTTCCTAAAGTTTTGTGATGAAATAATTTTCTAAACCATTATAGCATATTCTGCAATCCAAAACGGGCAAGTTTCCCAAAAGCATTGCAGCACAAAGATCATCACCTTAGTACAATGGCCATCAGGTAGTGCTTCCTTTATGAATATTAATGAACCTGCCCTGCTGTTCTGCAGGCACTGGTATTTTGCACATTTGCCTGTGGCACATCAATGCAAGTGCACGCAACCTGGAAGTAGAAGTATTATTTTTAATTAGATTTGATGTTACAGATCAATGCTGTGCAACCGCCACCATGATGCATAACTCCTCCTATCAGTTAAACACTGATGTCTATAAGCCAAGGCAAAATTAATCCACCTAAGCACAAAAGAGACTTAATATTTATTTCAAATATCTTACAAAAGTGCTAGTGATTTTTGAAAAAACAAAGGGCGTGGATATTTTCTGAATGATCTACCCTAAAGATTAAAACCAAAGCCCATAAAACAAGACATATAAAAATATGAACTGTAAAGGGAACGTCATAGTATGCAATGTTCATTCCAAGTAAAACCTGACTCCCTAATGCCAGGGTTTTGTATTTTGCTTCTTAACAACACAATGATTAATAAGAAAATCAACATGCTTGTTCAAAACATTCACAATTAATAAAAGGAGACATGTTCATTAGCATTGGAATTTACCACACCAGATAGCCTGAATGACCAAATACTGAACATAGGCTGCATCAGTCAAGGCCCTGGGGAGGCATACTTCATCATATTTGTTTTTTAAGATGACCTTAAAGGTTTTTCTAAACAGTTTCTATAAGCCAAAAATATAATTGGTTGTTCTGATGGAAAATTCAGAACCTGGAGGGCAAGCTGACAGATTTACAGAGCCGGGCTTGCCTGTAAACATGCTACTGGCTTAAAAACCAGTGATCAGTCAAATTCACTGTTCACTCAAACTGTTTTGGCGATGGTTTTCTGAGGGGTACTGGCCTAATTAATGAAGGATAACCGCCCCCCGGGCTAACCGCAATGAGACTACCAAAGCTGAGGGGGGCGCTCACACAGAGAAACCCTAGCTGGATGTCAGCTGTGAGGACGAGCTGCTACTGCCAGAACTCTTTCCACTCTTTGGGCCCCGGGAGGCACTGGGCTGGCGGGGCACCCTCTGGCTGGAGCCATCTCGGGCACTCTTCTCCCCGTGGCTCTGGCTCGTCTTGCTGCGCACAGCTGTTTTTGAAAAACACACGACAGGGCTGTTGAGAGTACCCATTAAAGGACTTATAACAGGAATCATTATTATTAATAGGGTTGTTTGCTAAAGGCATCTTTAGTACTTTAATAATACACACACAACTAGAAAACTGTTAGTGTGTGTGTGTGTGTGTATGTGTATATATATATATATATATATATATATATATATATATATCACACACACCCATTTTGCAGCTGTAAAGTTTCCATAAATCATACATACCAATACAACCTATAATTCGGTTATATTGGTTATAAATACTAACCTGATTTGAAACATTTATTTCAGAAAATATCAGCCTTGACTCATGACACAAAACTGCGCAAATGGTTAGAAAGATGTCCTCTACCAGAAATGCAGGAACAGAACAAGCCCACACGCTCTGAACAGCATTCAATGCAAGGACAGATGCCCATAGACGGGTGGCGGCTCATGCTAGACGATAAGATCAGAATGGTGCAGCAAATATGAAGAAAACGGAAAACAGCAATGACAGTGTGGCAGCACGGCCTGAAAGCCCAGCAATCAATTTTTTTTGTCACTGGGAAAATCAAACTTCTTCGTGCAAAGGATCATCTGGGAAATAATTTAAAAAAAATGTACAATCACCAATGTTTGCTATTACAAAGCATTACGTGTTACGTGACCCAGAGAAAGTCTGCCTTCTGCTTGACAGGAAACCGACTGCAAATACCTCACATTCTATTTAACAAACAGCGGTTAGTTAAATGTTTTTAAAATGTTTGCAAGGAGACAGAGCAGGCTGCCATTGAAGGCACACAGCTGACAATGTATCTACGGCTGACTGAAAGACAGGCAAGCACAAGGATCACAATGAACAAACTCACTTCACGACACAACTCAGATGGGGGGGGGGGGGGGGCGGGGTTCACTGGCACAGTGAGGCATTATGGAAATAACCACTACAGCACAGTTCAGAAGGAAAAGGTGGGATTATTAGTTTATCATTCTGTAATGATCAGAGGGGTGGATAGAATTGTTTTTAAATGAAATATCTTTTTCAATATTTCATTCCATAAATCAGAACTGTTCAGAATCAGGGTAGATTAATATAAAAGGGAAATTAACCTGTGGGTTGTCAAAGGACTGAAAATCCATCTTAGAATGGATTTGCTCTCTTGCTTGCTTTCTGAACCATGACACTGACAACATCTCATTCACATTGTCCAGTCACACCTGGAACCAGGCAAGGAAAAAGGTGCTTCTTTTATTCATCTCAGGGATATAAGCAAATTTTGGGTGATCAAAGTTGCCTTAAAGAAACTTCCTATTTTGTGCAAATCATCCATATGAACTTTCATAGAATTTGTTACAGGCAATGAAAAAATTACATGGGGAGAAAATATTACGATTTGTCAAACCAAAAGCAATTCTCAACCACAAATGGAATTTCACCAATTCTGTGGTGAAATGACAATCAGGAATGTTCTGGAATCTGCACTTCATTGCACCACAGCCAGACACAGCTGAGCCTGGCTTCTGGTGTGACAGCAGACGGGACCAGTCCCAGTAGATAAACTAATAATTGCCACCTGAAAAGGGAGAGAACAGGCAGCAAGTAAAGTGGAAGGAACCGGGGGGACCTTGAGACAGAGGCGAGCAAGAGTCAGCTGGGCTGTAGACCACAATCTTTGTGTTTACTCTCGCCGGCCGCAAGCCAGAGGACTGAGGGAGAGGTGCAGGGATTTTACTGCTCTTGCCAGACACAACAGAGCTGTCCACTTTTGGAAAGGAAAGAAACACAGCAGCATACACACATGCACACACACACACACACAAAAAGAGTAAAACACATTAGCACAGTCCATTACAATCTAAGCTAATGCTTTGCACATGTACACTTAGATTATTATTTTTTGTAAACGGTTAAATATCCTTCATGGCATTTTATCAGTTCTACTTACAGATGCAGTCTGTAATTTAACAGCTCATTTTTCCTGATATACAAACATTACACCACATTTTGTCATTCTATTTAGTGAATAAATTATGTTTATAGTAACAAGTTCAAGAAAAGAAAATCACTTTTTATTTTCAATTGCAAAAAGAAACTGCAATGTGGCTTCGACATAAAAACACTTTCAGCAGCATTAAAACACCATTTTATTCCCCAGAATGTACTTTAGCTACACATTTAGCCATATTGCAGCTGTTAATTGTAACTGAACTGAGAGATGGTGGGCTATCTACATTTAATAACATTATTGCTCATTATTTCAAGCCAGTGCAACCTGTGATGAAATGTAAGCTGACAGTAGCTGTGAAGCAGTGTAAGCAGCACAACAGCAAAGCAGCCCTGCAGAGCTGAGTGATGTGACAATGTCAAAGCAGAAAAAGAAAAGCAAGAAGGACTGCAATGTCAGGCAAAGCTTTATCAGTGAAACACCAGCAAATCTACAGAATTCATTCTCTAGGTATAAACACACCCAATGTCATTTTTCATTCTTAAATACTGATATATTCTTTGTGTGTGTGTGTGTGTGTGTGTACACAGCATACATGAAAATTAATGCTATTTGCCAAAGCTATGGCATTGACTATCCAAAGTAAGCACTCGATGGATACAGGGTTAGCCCCATATTCCTGCCACATGAAATCCTCCCCTCATGTAACACCAATGACTAAAATGCAAAGCAGTGCAGATCATGGTGGCAGAGGGACAAATGCGATCAGGCTAATAACTAGGACTGCAATGGCTTTGGCCCTCACAGCTACTGCCATCCAACCCCAGACACAAGCCTGACCTCTGGCTTCTGGGGGAGCCGTGGTAGGCTGAGGTGTCGCGGAACTGTCCCCAGCTGGTGTCTCTGCAATGCGCTGGCCCGCACACATGGCCTTCAGGGTCTGGAAGACAGCCAGCGGGGCCACATTCATCTTCAGTAGGTCCACAATGACCCTGGATCCAACAAAACACAAATGGTCATGCACTGTTCAAAGCAGGGGAACTGAGTCGTATTCTGCAGAACCTCCCTCACTTCTGTTTGAATGTTTTAACAGTTAAACCTTTCTATCTAATATATTATCTATTCATCCTTCTTTTGTACCCACTAGGCACTGGGACCCACAGAGGCCTCAGGATGGGCTAACCTGTTGGCCACAGTGCCCCTGTCACTGCACTGGGGCACTGGGACCCATACAGACCACAGGATGGGCTAACCTGTTGGCCACAGTGCCCCTGTCACTGCACTGGGGCACTGGGACCCATACAGACCACAGGATGGGCTAACCTGTTGGCCACAGTGTCCCCATCACTGCAATGGGGTATTGAGATCTACACAGGCCACAGGATGGGCTAATCTGTTGGCCACAGCAACACCTCTTCCAGTTGCATCCCAGCTTTCCTAGTTGGTCTCCCTTCCAAGTACTGGCCTGGCCCAAACCTGTTTAGCTTCAGGTGGATTTCCTAGTCTCAACCCTGAACTGCTGATATTGCTTTTATTAATTCACAAGTTAAAGCACTTATATTTCTTGGAATTTTATGGGTCCAGTTTAGGTCAAACAATAGAGCAGCAGATTCATCCTAAATGGTCAATGCTCACCTTACAACACCTTACAATACCAGGTGCAGTACCTAATTCTTAGCTGAGCCATCTTCACTCAATTCTGTAAGTTAAATTTCCCTAATATACAACATGATATTCTGCGATCCTGGCATGACTTACTTGAAGACCTCTTGGTCCATGACAATCCCAGCTGCCTGGGTCAGCTCGAAGAGTTCGCTCTCCTCGGCGTTGAGGATCTTTTTCTTCTTGATGGCATACTTCTGCACACTGCCGCTGACAGTAACCCCTACGGAGGCGGACTCCGGTCCTCCCGCCAGCGTCGCGGACTGCTGAGGATGAGCCATACCTGACTGGATCGATTGTAGAATTCGAGTATCATTATCATTAATGTTACCCGATACATGCCAGAAGCAGCGTTGGTTTATGAAACAGTTAATCGGAGACTGCGCTAGCCATTTCAATAGCCACAGCACGCTCTAGTTTTCCACTGAAACAAGAAACTGCACAGTGACATGGCACGACAAGATTCTCGGCAGAATTATAATGCTATAACCTACGATAGTATGGATTACAGCTACATATTTAGCAAAACTGCAACTGCTAACTAACTCTTAACTCTGTTTAAACGAATACCATCAATTTCCTAAAAATATAAACTAATGCATCCCGTTAAATATTTTATTAGCTACAATAAAAAATATTAATTCGTGTTACATTACAGCGCACCTTTACTTAACGTCCATCGGTGGAAACAAAACCGCCATCAGCTTCCGTACTACGGATAATCAGAAGCATCATAAAGGTCTCCGAACCAGAAATACGTACCGCTTTTTCCCCTTCTCCGAAACCGGGAGTGTCCCGCCTTGCGTTGTTAATAATGCTTATACAGCTCGTAGTAATCAACAGGATCACGCCATATTTGCAATTCCCCAAAAGATATGCAGATCGATGATGGATAGTAATTGTTAAATAAAGAAGCATGCTCTCATGAATTTTATTGGGCATGAATTTTATTGGGAAAACCTTTTATTAGGTTTTCATGTCAGATATATCTGAGAACTGACGTTGACGTTTAACTTAATCTTTATATAGCTGTATATTTAATATATGTCAATGTTTCTTAAACTTTTTATAGCCCATAATTTTGCAAATTGATTAATCACAAGTAGTTGACTATTGTGCTGAATACCAGTTTGTACCACTTGAGAGTAACTAAGCACAGCAACAGCTAAAATGATGCTGTTTTCTTTTTTCCCGGTTAAAAAACTGGGTTAGCTTTTTAGCTGGGAAAAAAGAAAATACCGCATTATTTTAGCTGTTGCTGTGCTTAGTTACTCAAGATAAAGCTTTACTAGTCATAAGATTCATCTGAAGACACTTCCAATTAAGCAAAGTCATGTTAATATAATAAATTCTGCCTGTTCAACACACTTGTCATAATGGTTTACGATAAGCAATATAAAACCATCAAAAACTAAATAAAATCGAACAGTTGGAGTCAGTTTGATCTCGTTTGGAGACTTTGGATGATTCAGTCAGATATTATTGATAGTGTTTTATACGTAGATACATTTGCTAAATAAGATTGACAAATTTCTTTCCATTAAAATAAGGCTTAGACTTTGTGAAACATCAGACTTCAAGATCTCCCGTTTCAGATGCTCCTGTTCACAGCCCCTTAAAAAACAAACCTTGCAACCATTTGGTATTTTATTTTAGCCCAGCCCACTTCATGAGCAGTACCCCGTTCGAGTCAGTTAGTCTATACGGCATTCCTTTGAATGCTCAGTTTGACTGGTCCACTGCTTTAAGTCTCTCATACAGTGACTCTGTACCTTGGGACTGGAAGGTTACCTACACAATTCCTGTAGCCAGAAGCACACTGTCACCGCTGGCCCCTGAGAAAGGCCCTTAGCCTTAATTGCTCCAAGGCACTGGATCCTGTCCAACTCTATACTCTGACCCCAGAACTGGCTCTTACATGTAAATTACACAATATCCCCAGAAGGATGAATGACGTATCACTATTCACATTGGACCATTAAATAGATATCAGACTGCTTAAAAGGATTTATTAATAAAACAGTAGTGACGATCCTTCGTAGCTCAGTGGAACTTCTAATAACATGTATAATTTGGAAGAGAGGAAGGGTGTAAGGCTAACATTTTAAGAATTACAATTAAAATACAGTGACATAAATAATTTGGTTCCGGTCCAGGAAACATCTTTAATACAGCGTGAACCATTGTGCTTACAAAACTATACTAGCAGGTATAAAAAGTGTCCAAAGAGCAGTACCCTGGTACAGAGCAGTTTGCTCAGTGTGGGAGAGAGCCACAGCCCCCCCGACAGTCATACGCAGATCTCTAGAGCACTTCCGCCATCAGTTCAGTTGTGGTATTCTTAGGAGGCAGACAAAGACAAATCTCAACATATCTGCACCTGTAAAGAGAAATGGAGGACGAAGATGCTCCCAGAAGTCAGGTTGTGCGCGCCAGTTTGTTTTTGGCTTCCCCTTCAGGCACAGTGTCAGACAAGCGCTTTGTGGGAGACAGCACCACCTGCTGCTCCGGGGCCAGCATTGCAGGGCAGACAGGACTGGCGGCAGGAACTTGGTCTGCAGTCTTAGCTGCAGGCTGTACGTGCTCCGGTCCCAGCTGCACCTCCACAAGTTCAATTCCTGTGAGCGCACCACCCCCCTGCTCCTCGGACGGCTCTGTGTTCAGAAAAGACACAGCCAGGGCCCCCGTCGCCCCCTGGCACTCGACAGGAAGGCCAAGGTGCTCCCCTGAGTGCCCGTTGACTGTCAGCCCGTTGTGCTGCTGCAGAATCTCCTTCTTGAGGGTGGCTAGCTGGGTCTGGAGCAGTTCGTGGTGCTGGGCCTCCAGGCTTTCTACCTGCACACAGCACAAATCTCCTTTACCAACTAATCCAGGCATAGAAGAAGACCGGAGCATTACGCTAATGCTAATACCATAAGCATGACCTGGAAGACCTTACTACTACAGCTTACTAACTTTTCAGTAGAAATGTGGAATAAGCTTCAGCAGAAATCACTATAACAATTGAATCATTCAGGTAAAGGTTAATTAAAAATTTTCTTAATACCTTTACATTACATCACTTTAGTACAATCTACACCAGGGTTCCTTAATTCCAGTCCTGGAGGGTTTGCAGATTTCTCTGCTCAGACACAGCCACTAAACCTGGCAATTAGCTGCCTTATTCAGCTCACCAGCTAATTGCTAGGTTTAGTCGGTGTGTCTGAGCAGGGATATCTGCAAATTGCGTCACAGACTGCCCCTGCAGGACCGGCATTGGGAAACCCTGGAGGACACAAAGCAAATGTGAGATTTTATTCACAATAATCTAAATTTGTACTGAAGGCCAAAAAAAGTGACTAAATGCCTAAAAATAACTGTACGAGTCAATAACTTAACTGCTGCCCAGATGAGGCAGTACTCACAAGCTTAGTGATCTTCTCCTCACTCCCTTCGACATTGCGGTATAACTGCAGCTCTTCAAACATTTTTACATTCGCCTGCACCAGACTGACCATCTGATAAATAAGCAGAGATGAGACCTTCCTTAGAAATGAAACAACACATTTATAGCTTATACATGAAGTCACACTTCATTAAAAAAAATATATATATATAAAAATGAATATATAAAAGCCACAAAACACCACAAGCAATGGGTGGTATTTCGTCTCATGTTTTTACTGTCAAAGTTCCCCTTTATGAACATGGATTTTCATAATAAGGCAGATTTAAAAAATATTGGAAAGGCAAATGTCAGTATTTGGTAGAGCCTCCCCTGGCAAGAATGACAGCACTCAACCTATTTCTGTGGTGTTTAACCTTGGGACTGGAGAACCACTCTTCCATGCAGAATTTTTCCAATTTCTTCAGATTCTTTAGTTTTCTCTTGTGAACTGCTCTCTTCACAGATCATAGATGTCCAAGTGGGTTCAAATCTGGAGACTAAGAGGGCCATCGCAAAACCTTGATTCTGTGTTTCTGCAACCAATTCTTTGTCAGTTTTTATGTGTGCTGCAGGTCATCGTCTTGTTGCAAGACTCAACCACATCCCAGTTTTAGCCTTCTTGTAGAGGAAACCTGATTTTCAGCAAAAATGTTCTGGCATTTAATGAAATTCATTATGCCACTGACCTTAACAAGAGTGCCTGGACCACTGGCAGCAGAACAGCCCCAAAGCATCAAAGAGTTGCCACCATATTTTACCATGTGTATGAGGTGCCCTGCTTTGCATGCAGTGTCCTTTTCTGGCCAAGCACGGCAATTGCATGCATGGCCTAAAAGCTCAATTTTTGTCCCATCTGACCACTACACAAGATTCCAGGTGCATCTCCAGTGTTGCTTTGCAAAGTAGGGATGCTGGGATTTGTGTCTTGGTCTCAGGAGAGGTTTCCTTCATGCCTCTCATCCATAAGGCTTCTGGTCATGGAGGTGGAGTCTCACAGTTGACTTTGAAACATGAAATCCTCAAGATTCAACTAATCTTTGGGCTCCTCTTTGGGCTCTTTTCCACCGCACCAGGTACCGTACTTCTGGTATTTCCCTAAAGTACCAAAAGTATGGTTCTTCTTTTGTGTCAGTTTTCCACTGTTGTAAAAACTGGTACTGGCGCCAAATGACATCATCAGTGACCACCCCTGACCTGGCATTGTTCAGTGTTTCACATGTGCCCCAATTCTTCCAAGCGGCTTGCTATTACAGCAAATACTTTTTTATTTCGAGTCATGCCATCCAAATCCCGCTGGATCTGTTCATCCGACCATATGGCGAATACCAGCCTGTGTTTCCTCGTTTGTCCATCCTTCCATTTTACTTTAATGTTTTTGTTTCTACTGCTTTTTATTTTGTTTGTTACTGTTTGCTGTGTGTTTCAAAATATGGCGGTTGTATTTTGTGTTTTAGCGGCAGGCTATTTGCATAACCAATCGACGGAAAATACATTTGCAAGTCCCACCCCAAAGAAGTACCCCAGCTGGTTTGGCACTTTCGGTACTGGTACTCGACCAGAAGTCCATGCAGCTTAACAACTGTTTTTTCTCATTTGAGTTGACAACTTTGGTTTTACCCATGTTAATGGATGACAAAAGGATTTTAATGATGTGTTACCTCATATGTATACCCCAGTGTAACAGGAAACGGCCATAGACAATAGTTCATAGACAGCAAAAGTTCCTAAACACTAAAAGCAACATCGAGAAACATTTTTTACCCAAAGATGCAAATTTATTTGGTCTTATTTATAGTATTCTTCAAGGGTGCAAATAAGTTTGCCACAAATGTTTTTGACAAGATAAACTATTCTGAAGATAAAAACAATTATTGCAAAATTGTTATATTAAATGCTTAACATTTTCTCCAAATATCTATTTCATATTAATGTTTTTGTTCATTGTTTATATACAGACACACACACACACACTACATTTCAGTCTGAGTATTAGCTGTGCGTGGCAATACAAATGACAGGGATACTCATTTCAATGTGTGCTACACTATGTCAAAGTAATACTAGAAAAAATTGTTGGTGGTTCCTTTAAAAGGATACAATTTACACATGTAAGGAAAATGTCATTGTTCATCTTTATGACAGCATCACTCAAAGTCTTCAAAGAGTAAGTGAGATGTTACCTTTTGACAGATTAAACTGACTGTGATACCTACATGGTCTTTCAGCTGCTGGATCTCAGCCTGCAGCTTCTTCTCCATGAGGTCCTTCTCTTGCTGCAGCGCCTGGTTCTGCTGATGTAGTTCCAGAAGCTGCCGCTCCAGCAGCAGATTCTGGTCCAGGTTCTCCCCGCCCTACAGCACATTGCAGAAAAGCCTTAAAGCAAAAACGCTGCTGTGGCTACGCCGTCCTGCTCTGCAGATATCCGTGGGTCTAATGAATTTCATATTTTTAACGGAAACCACAAGCTCACCCCTAGAGCTGACCTGTGCGAAAGCTCCCTCAAAGAGCTATTTTAACTGGCACACATGGACCCCTACTTAAAAAAGAACAATCCTCTATTTTAACTTTCATGGTACATAAAGACTGTCATTTAAGTGGCAACTGCTGACTTTCAGTAGCTCAGATTTGGCCCTCCACAGAGCAAAATCACCCAAGCCTGCCCTATATTCCGTTTTTTCCTCTTAAAACTTTTAATTGTTTTTTTTTTTATTTATTTTAAATGCAATTTAACATCTCTTCATTTAATCATAAGTAATATTACAGGAAAATGTCAGGAAATCTAAAATACAGTGGTACCTCGGTTCTAGAACTTAATCCGTTCCGGACACCGGATCGAATCCTAAAAAGTTCGAGTTCGAGTTTCCCAATAATAAATAATGTAAAACCAATTAATTGGTTCCTGGCCACCCAAAACTACATCTTTTTTTTTTACATTTAAACACGAAATGAACAGAATAAACAATTAATAAGTGCTTTTTTTTCTTAACAGCTTCCAAAACAATAAAGATCCTATCCCATGTCCTGCCCCGATCGTCTGCTCTTTCTGTGTGCCACGCCCCCTCGTTAACCTCGTGTCGAATCCCCATGTGATCAGCTGTTTCTGTTTGTTGTCATTAGTCCTCCGTATTAAGTCCGCATTTCAGTTTGATTCCCTAGTCCGGTTATTGGGTGCATTGGACTCGCTTACAGCGCTGGATTAAAGCAACACATTCTGATCCTGATGCAATGCATCACGGTTAGATGCACTGCGACCTCTCACCCGGCTGCACAAATTGGAACTGCCTCCGTGACGACAAACCTTTGCCCTTATTGGCTGAAGAGTTTAGTCACATGCATGACGTTTATATCCCAGGCAGCTCAATTCCGTAATCTGCTATTTCTCCCGAATATCACGTAAAGCAGTGAGAACTGGTTTTCAGTTAATTTACCTGGTAAAATAAAGTTTAACTAAATGACATAAAGGCTCTAATAGTACACGTAAGTTAGTGGTTTATTTATTGTTAGTGCACTGCTTTATTTGTTTAATCGTCCAGTCGGTCAAGAAGGCATTCAAGTAAGAATTGCATTGCAGTACGACTCATTTCCTGGCACGTACAATTTATATTAGGTCAGCGTTCACGGTTCGATTTCTGATATTCAGATCGAGTTCCAGGTCAAACTGGTTTGTTCGACTTTCAAGAAATTCAAGTTCTAGTAAGTTCGAGAACCGAGGTACCACTGCATTATAATTCAGTTTGTATGTGTGTACATGCATGTGCGTGTATGTAATATAAATTTATGTGTATATTATCAGTGCTGGGAAGTAACTGGTCACATGTAACAGTGTTATGTAAGTAAATTACAAAATAAATGTAATTGTAATTTGCACTCTGGGAAAAAATGCAATTAAATTTCAGTTACTAATTAAAATGTTGGTGATTACAAGGGGGTTGCATCATATATGCAAATATAGAATATAACATTCATTTTGTTGTTTTGCATCTTTTCTCCATGCAGAAATGCCCTCTCTAGGCATATTTTCAGCCAACACAGGTCAATATAAGCTGTTGGGACTTTTTAGTTTTACTGTCCCGTTTAAAACATTTGTTAAAAAAGTAACCAAAAAGTAATCAAATGTAATGTTACATCTCTTTGAATAAGCAATAAAAACAGTTACATTACTTATGAATTTTTTCACGGGGTAACTAGTAATTTATAACCAATTATATTTCAAAAGTAACCTACCCAACACTGTATATAATATACAAATATAAAATTACATAATTATGCAAATAAAAATATAAAGAGTTCATTGATATATTTTGATCTTTTAAGTTGGCTGACAGCCTTCTGTGTTGTAGTACCTGCTCGGCAATGATGCTCGATGTTTCTTCGAAGACCAGACTGTCGTTCTCCCCACTGGGATTCATCAGTACCAGTGTCTCGCGGCCTGAGGCCTGCTGGGAAGGCCCCACCGTCTCCTCGGCTCCCACCATCATCCCATTGTTCACACTGCTGTCCTTCAACCACGCAAATCACAGGCCATAATTGGAATAAACCACCATATAACAAAAACATTCAAACAAACGCTGACTTCACCGAGTGCATCAGCTGTGTCTAATAGTTATTTATTTAGGCCGCAGCTCGATATAATTAATACTGCAAAAATGGACGTACTCCCATTTCTGAGTCATAACCTACCTTGTGCACCTCTCTGAGAAGGGATTCTGCACTTGTTGATGTGTTAATTACAGTCTGAGCCAGCATTGAACCAATGGTGCAGCACTCCCCATTGGTATCGGGGGAGATAACCAGGCCGCCGTAAGCCTTTGGATGTGCCTCTGCGTTCTGTTCATAATACTGCCGGTTGTTCACCTCCTGTATACAGCACAGCTCGGAATCAGGGTGATGGATTTAGAACACCAATCTGTGAGAAGTCTCACTCCAGGCGTTCCCAGTGTGGCTCCTCAATGGTGGGATGAGCTTCCCGTCCATCTCCAGTCATCGGTATTCCTCTCAACCTTCAAGACACAGCTAAAGACCAGCTAAAGCAGCCCTCCAACCCCTGTCTAGTTCTGTCTTCACCTGTAATTACTTAGCCGATCTCTTGCATTTGCTGAATGCATAGGTACTTATGTCTGTAACAGTTTATACCTCTTGCTTAAAATGGCACTTGCACTTGTTGCTGATCATTTGGCTTTACTGCACTGCTTCATGCTTGTAATACACCATCTGCTTAGTTGCATGCAGAGTCCTGCACGGGTCCACTTTTGGAGACCCGCACCGGCACAGTACAGCACCGCACCCGCCCCTGCAACTTCCAACTTCCTTTCATTCTAACAACCTAAGCTATTCTGTTAACCTGCTATAAGACTTTAGGGTCGCGGTTCCACAAACTGGGCTTGCTTTGCAGAACAGTATTTTACCTTTTTAAGGTTACTCATTTAAATCCATTTATTGCATTTCCATAATTACATTGTTTTACATTTGCTTCAACCTCGTTCATTGACTGCTCATAATAGTCCCTGCCTCTGTGTGATCTTGCTACATGCTCTGGAACCTCAAACTCTCCTGAAATATCGCAAGACTCTTTGCCATCGGCCGTGAGGGGAGCTTCGCTACCAATCGTTTACATTACCTGGTGATGCAGCTCGCTGGACGAGCCTTCTAACCT
>JAABNY020000119.1:14030270-14071623 GCA_015164015.2 Brevimyrus niger | reverse complement strand
AAAAAAATCGGGTCCATGTAATTAAGGCAAATAATCCCGGGGCGGGGGGGGGGTGGGGGGGGGGGGTTGGGGGTGGGGAGGGTTGCGATGCCTTTTTTCCTGCAGACAGTGTTGGACATGCTTGTGCAGTTCTGTACCTTCTCCTCATCCAGTTTACATCTGGGTGGGGGGTGTGCAAAATAATATACATCTACAAACAGCTACTATTATTACACATATATTTCAGCAATTATTATTAAAATTAGAGTTGTAAAGACAAAAATCCTTAAGGAAATGAGCCCAATAGAGGGATTGCTGGCCAGACAGTGGCCAGTGGGGCTGGCATGTCTACCTGCTGCACTTCTTGCAGACCTCGCAGGCTTGCTCGGGCACACAGAAGGTGCCGGGTTTGCAGAGGCACTGCGTATCCTGCGTGCGTGTGCATGACGCCACCATCTGCTGGTCTGTGTGAAACAAAAAGCAGGGTGTTTCAGAGAAGCCTGTGCTGACAAAAGATGTTCTTAGTAAAAAAAAGATATAGGGAAGACTAGGGACAACTGATAATTCATCGTTATAAAATTTAGAATTCTGGCACTTTTTTCCTTTTCCTTACATGGCAAAACTGTAGTAGTTTGCTAAACATCACTGGTGTTTGGGGGATTATAATTATGCAGGAAGATTACTGTATCCTTTTGAAAATCATCCCCAATCTCCACTACTACTTAAGATCAACATCATTAATTCATGAATCTGAATTTAAACCAGAGTTTATGTTCATGATTGCGTAACAAACTGAAACATACACTTCAGTAATTAACAAGGTAGCAGTGTACATTAAATATTATTTCTTGTGTTGTAATATTCCTAATTGCATTTAAATTTGTCCCTGACGGAATAGAAGTCTAAAAATAAAACATCAAAGTGGTAAAGACAAAGAATGTGGGATACAGTACATAACTTCCATAATTCTACAAGTGGTCAAATCGTGCATGAGGAATACAAACAGAGAGGGATTGATACAGATACATTCATGACTGCTGGAAAGCCTTATTCACAGAAGAACATGCCGGTGTTCACTGTCAAATTGGATTGTTTGGATTCCTTTAAACAAGCAAAATTGAATAGCTCAGGCTAAACTTAGTGTCCTACTGCCCTGGAGCTGCAACCACATAAACATACTCTATTACAGTGAAAAAGCAGAATCCTCTTCAAATGTATGTTGTCCAGTCTAATACGAGAATAAGCAACTCCAGCTGTAACATTAGCTGAATAATCCTTAAAGATGTTTGAGGAAAATAGAAATTAAATATCCAGTGAGTAAAGCAACTAAAAGCAAAAATGTATTTTTTTGCCAATCTCTACAAACATATAATTAGGAAAAAAATATTGCTATAATGCTAAACAAATCAAAGTGCCTGTTTTTAAACACACACACACACACACACACAAAAACCCAAACTAAATCAAAGCATTCAATCGGTAGTTCAGCTGTCACATTCAGATCACAGCCATATATCCCAGGACTAGGTAAACCTGATCCTGCAGTGTCAGTATCTAGCAGGTTTTCCATCCTACCTGATGAGTTTCTATCTGCCTGAGATCAGGTGTGGTTGATCAGAGACCAGGTAGGATGGAAAGCCTGCTGGATACCAGCAGTCCACGATCAGAGTTGCATACTGTACCCTGATATATCCAGTTAAGAGGGCAAAAGTTGTATGCAGCCTTATTTAACCTATATGTTGTGTTGCCTTATGCAGCCTGTGATGCTTGTTTAATAAAAAAAAAATAAAAGAGGATAATAATAATAAAAGATCGGGGTCACGAGCGGCGCAGCAAGCTGAGTAGGACTGCCACCAAGGACTAGTTTTTAATTGACTAATCTATTGACTACTGTACCGATTGGTCAATTAACCTAAATTAAATCATTAATAAATTAATTTAAGTAAATTTTACCTTGACGACAACAAACTGTATGCCATTACAGGGCTTTAGATAATGTACGTGGGCTTTCCGACACTATATGAACATTGTTTTCACCCACAATGCAATAGGCAGATTAGTAGAATGCCTAAAAATATTAACGAGGTGCATATTGTGATGGCTGTGTGTTTTCCCCTCAGGTGCTCATGTATAGCGCTACTGTCGCCATAGTAAGCTATCGCACTTTGCAGTATAAAGCCACCTTCTTGTTTTGTGATAATTACCTAAAATTACAAAGCCACGTTAAAGGAAAACATTTGTTTTAATGACTTGAAGCATATTAGAAAACATAACGGTAATTTAATTAAAATGTAAAAAGCAAGGACCTTAATCCCCGGCTCCAGGTGTGCTGCATATTAGCTTACCCGGTACTATGAAGAGCAAATGGGGTCAGTGAAGAGAATCATTCCAATATACCTGTACCTTATAAAGCCTATATGCCATATGTAGTAGAGCCCGACCGATAAAGGATTTTGAAGGCCGATACCGATACAAATATTCATTGGTTTTAAAAGCCAATATTCTGATATATCGGCCGATATATATATGCTTTTTAAATTTCAGAAATGCGCAACAGAATATTAACAGATTTCCCTAACATTAGTTATTTGTAGTTATTTATGAATTTTCCTTATAAAAGAATCGCTATATGCGTGTTTTCTTTAAGAAATTTAACGTTACTGAAGGTTGGGGATTTGGAATCGAAGCGTTACAAACGTGTTTTCGTTAGTAGCCGAATCGTAATAACCGTGTTCGACTATTAAAGTTCTGATAAATAAAATGTATAAAAATACAACTTAAGATATGAAACGTAAAGTCCTTTGAACAAAAACACAAAAACAACAACAACCAAATCAAAGTTACCAGTTTTAAAAGACTTGGTAAGCTTCATAAATATAACTTTGAATAGGACTGGAGACAAATTCTGTTAAGTTCTGATAAATAACAACAGCAAAATATAAATTGCTAACAGTATATGAGGTAGTGTACTGAATTAGAGTGCCCTCTGGTGGGCAAACTATACAACGCCAGCACTCATTACATGGTTGAAGGGTGTTTCGTCCGTTTTTATTTAATTTTTTAAATATTCATTTATCGGCCATTATAAATGTCGATACTGTACGTTTCGGAAATGCCTAATATCGGACGATAATATCGACCCGCCGATAATATCGGCCTGCCGATAATATCGGTCGGGCTCTAATATGTAGGCTTTTTTCTCCTTTTCATTTTACTCTGCCATATTGAGACTAGCTTTGAGCAAAGGATTAGCATAAATCTTGAGAGCTTTGCTGCAGCAAACGGAGCGTAAATGACAGCACAGAAAGTATTATGTACATATCTAAGGACATACCAGAGCACATGCAGAAGACACCAGGAGAGAAATAGGAAACCAGTAAAACCTGAGCAAAGAGCGACCTGCGTCAGCTGGGAATTATGATGAACATTCTGAGAAATACCCATCTGATTACATTTATTTATGTAGCAGATGCTTTTGTCTGAAGTGACGTACAAGTGAGGATCAGAGGGCCGGGCCAGCCAGTGTCTCCTTTGCTACCGTGATTAGCTGCAGCCGCGCTCAAAGGTCCTCCAGTGACATCAGTCCACTAGCCGTGGAATTTGAACCGATGGCTTTTCCGTCAACAGGCACTCAAAACAAACAACTCATAGAGTCAAATACCGCCACCTGCCCTAGGATAAACTGTGCTTCCACTGAAAGCTGAATCAAAAAAAATTGTGCCATTTAGTGTATTACCGTTGCGACATGATGTGCACGGGAGACATCGCAGCATGCCGTTTGAGTGCTCTGTGTACGTGCTGGGCTCACAGGGCACACATGTTCCTTTCTCTGACTGAGTGCAGGGCTTCACCACATGGGTTCCTGTATCAAAATGCGTGGTTATACAAAAAAGCACCTTGTGCAGAATAAACATTAAAATGACATAGTGCACTTATGGTGACTCCAATAATGTATAAACCCCGGTGGATGTGGTGGATCTACAGCCTTCACTTGTAACAATCGCACTCCCATCCTGGTGAATTGGTAATAAAAAATGTTATAAACTAAAGACACACTTACCCCAGCATTTCATAGCTACTTCATTTTGAAAGCGTTCCAATTTCCAACATTAAAGTTTTTTAACTAAATATGCAATTACCTAAACAAATCCAAACAATAAAATCAACATAAATGATTACTTGAAAATAGCTTAATGAAATCTTGTGATCTAATATGGGGCAAAAAATAAGAATACATGGGTTCCACTCCCAGGACAGGAAAACTTGGAGGTTTGTTATTCTGCATTTCCTTACCAGCCTCACAATTTTTGCAGCAAATATTGTCAGATAGGTACTCTTGGTTTTCCTTGCAAAAAATCTGGCTGGATGTCTTGTTCCAAGTCTTGTCTTCTGACAAAGCCGACCCGAGGCTGGGTTCAGCAGAAGTCGTCACGAGGACCACGGTGAGGATTAAGAGCATAACCTAGGCCAGAAAATTCACCCAATTACACAGGGTTAGAGGGAGTCAGTATTCTCACAACAAACCATACATGAGCAATCACTAGTTTAATCTGAAACATCTGATTTGAACATCTGCAAAGGAGAAAATTAAGCAAGAGGTCTGGGAAAAGAAAGAAATACAAAACAACTGACAAAGGCTACACTTGACTAAAAGACCACTTTATATACAACAAAATTGGAAATACAGTGGATTGAATGAAGCCCAATTTGTCACAACAATAATGTCATATAACCTCTCTGCAAACTAGGTCTATTATACACTTATTGTTCACATGCAGAAAACTAACAAGCTCATTTCAAGGTTTTGGTAAAAGAAATGCAACTCTTGCACTCATCCAGTCATTAACAAATAAAGCACCTCATTACAGGATATACCATTTTATCATATCTCACTGTACTATTTACACATTTTCTACCAGCCCAAGACCTTTAAGTTACACCTGAATGATATACAACAATCTTACTGGCTAAATGGATATTTATGATTGGTTGGTTTACACACTTCTGGAAGACCTTTGAAATGTTTATGAATGTTACACGATTTACAAACCATAGGTTTTTGGTACTCTTTAAAAAAAAACAGTAATTAATAAATGGAGCAGAATTAAACAGACCCTTGTTTTTCAGCCTTAGGAGCCCGGAGTATAAGTTGAACAGCGCTGTTTTATTGCTAGCACTCCTGTGGCATTCCCTGGGAACAGCCGTGCTTTGTTACTGTAAGGGAGTTTCCTGGACTCTAACACCGAGGTTCTCTCTTGGCAAACGTCACTATTTCCAAAGACTGGGTAAAGAACACAGACCAATAGGAAAACAGGAACAATCACACCATTCTGATTTATCCAAACAATCTGGAAGTGCAGGGGAAAGTGAGGAAAAAGTTCAGTGGCCTTCTCTGAAACAACGGAAAAACCAAGTAACATCAATCTCCAGATTTAAAAACCTTAAATAATGTCCGGCATTCAGAATTAAAACCTTATTTTTAGTACATGGCTAGCAGAAATTGATACCCTCATGTACATACCCAAAAAATGTCAAAATACCTGCCTATAAACAGTTGTGTGGTGCAACGCACTACTGCTCACTTCACTACTTGTACGTGTTCACTAAAATATACATTGTTCTTTGAACATCTAACGTTACTAAAGTAGTGCTCTTTGTCCTGGACTTGTCCTCTTTTTGGGACCTGAAAAGCCCTGAAATGTCTGAGATTTGCTTCGTTTCATGCTGACATTTACTTTCTGTCAAAATACTTTGTATGCATATTTGCGTTGCTTTTTGTGCTCTCCCCTGGTGTCCTCTATTTTTTTGCATAGCAAAGTATGGTCACCCCAATAAAAGACAATAGAAGGCCATGTTCACAAATAAGGAGCAAACAGCTCTGTCATTCCATTATTTCTGGTGGGTAGTACGTGGGTGTATATCTGACACAATATTTGCTACTGCCTGCCAGGCCAGGTATATCTCCCCCTCCCAGTTCCATTACATCCTGTCTACTGCTCATTCCTTCACTTCTGAGTCACCAGATTCCTCGACACACCCGTGTGAAAACAGAATAAACTGCCCTACTTTAAGCATTTTGAACACACAACCTCAGAGCTAAAGTCAAAAATTAAAGAAAGCTAAACATAAAGAATATACAGTAGCTCTTAGCTTAATGTTATTTTCCAAGATAAACTTACAACATGTATAAGATACCAATGAAATGTTTTTGCTTATTGCAATTTAAAGTTTGGCAAGTTTTCATAAGTGGTATTTATTTTATTTCTCCAGATTGGGGAAAAAAATGATGACTCAAGCCAGTATGGTATAGAACACTTAGTTATGTTTCTAAGAACACTTAGCCTGTTTGTAAGTAAATGGACAATATCCAGTAGGCCTACTTTTAATTTACAAGAGACAATGTTAATCATAGTCGTCAGATAAGGAAATGCATGTCATCTCTAATTATTGAAAGACAGTGAGATTGTTATATTGTTAGAGATTTTGGTCATAGTGGTGCTTGTTACTAAGATGTTATACATTTTTAACAATACCTGAGAAAAAAATATTAACAAAAGGAAACAAGTAACAATGAGAGGAAAGGTTTTTGTTCTGATTAATAACTGATAAAACCACACAGCCACATGCTTAGCAAATCCAGAGAAACGGGAAGTTGATTAAAACTGGGTATTTATAATTCCCAAAATACAATAAGTGAAATGACTGAAGGATGCTTAATAATTATGAATATGATACTAAATTAGAAATCCAAGAATGAATCACACAACCTGAATTTTAACACAGAACATCAACAGACAGCAAACCACATATCACCAGAACACAGGAAATTCAAATACAATGAAGGTCCATGCAGAGATCAGAGGGTCAATCCAGCAAAAACGCACAAAGGTATTTATAACTTCTGGACCAAGCATGGACAAATTACTAGATTTCCTGCATTTCCTCCCTCATGTTAACCTGTTGTCTGAAACACAATTGGCACAATGCAAACTCGAAAAACATTTAATAACATTCTATGACCAACACAAACTATATCATGTTTTTTTGTAATATAACTGAATAATTAAAGAGCCACGTGACATTTATTGGTTTAGATTATGATTTTTTTTGTTAATGTATCATGCAATACTTCTGCTCTATTGCACCTCTACCACTACAATTTTAAGTAAATGCATATTTTACCTTGAGTATTAGCGTTTTGGAGAAAGTATCTAATCACATGTCCACAGAGGTCACACGAGTAGATAAAGACTTGAGAAAATACTTTGCCTAAACTTCAGCAAATAATTAGCTTAATAAATAAAAATCTAAAATTCTAAGATGTGTAAGTTGCTTTGGTGAGATAAAATATTTACCAGTACAATAAACCATCACTGAGACAAATTACGGTATCACATAATACTCCCCGAAACCTACAGTAACACATCCTTAAGGCAAGAACGCAACTACAATATACAGTCCAAACTGACCGACAATCTATCACATTATGACATTCTAAAACTATTCTTGAATTCTATTCTTCAGGGCAAAGAGTCCACTTTAAATACCAAAGACCAAAAAGAAACCATACACCAAGCCACAAAACCCAATATGTTTTTTTTCTATGACTGAATGAATGAACGAATGAATGATACAATGGTTCCTTTGAATATTTAACAAGGACCCTTAATATATGAAAATGGTCTTTTCAGCAACATTTTGATGTCATTGCATGTAGTCCTACAGACTTCGTATTTCATACATGACTAAGAGCAATGGGGATTCAATTTGATAAGTCGATATGGAATTTACTGACAGTAACTTGATTAAAATTAGTTGAAATTTATGGACACAGAATACCAATAATTTTAAGTTACAATATAGTTAAAAAATGGGAACTATCCTTGAGTTTACTATGTATTTTATATGTTAGTACCTTATAAATGTTTGTAAATTTATTTAAAATATAGTTGTAGAAATATATATGCCTACACTAACAGCTAATCAATTTGGTGTTAAAATTGCTCTTCGAATGTCTGTAAGGTCGGCCAAACATATATTAACATATCAATTCGACCTACACACCATCCCCCCCTCCCCCCTTTCTGAATGTGAACAATACACCGTCATACCTTAACACACACGCAGACGTGAGGACGCCTAGGCCTACACGTGACAACTTCTACCAATTACGTGTAAAACTCGAGTTAAGTGAAGGAAGTTTAACCGTCTCGTACTACGGCCCGCAGAAGATCGTTTCAGAACACGTATAACTAAAAGATCAGCCTTGAGATTCCGATCTTTAATACTTCCATACATTTTCCACGTAGTAGACAACGCGTTCACTTTTACTCCGGAGCCTAATCCAGGAAGCATAGGCAGGGTAAAATGCCTCTAAATGGCCCATAATGTCCGCAGACTGCGTGCCTAAGTGCCCGGCGACTGACGTTCAAATTGTCAGGATACGAACCGGCCTGCAGGACAGAGAGATTAATTACCAATACACATATTTATGGATATCAAATGCAGTGCGTGTATTAACGGTCAAAGTCCGGCAAAGCGCGCTACGTCCCCATCATTTTAAAGTATTTTCTCACGCTTAAAACTTAATATGAGCTGCTGTTCCTTTCGGGAAGAAACTGAACTCCAGCAAACATGTCCCGGGATTGCCGGGTCGCCACCTTTTGATTTTTGGATTTCCCAAAGCACTTAAAATATAATCGACTTGTCAAGTACAATAATTATATAACTTGGACCCAAATATGGTTTGATACCATACTGTAATAAAACTTGGAAAACTTGAAAAAACTAATTTTCCACAAATCACGGAAGTAAAAAACTCTGCGCGGATCTTGATAACGATCGTAGTGAGGTCAACTACGGATTTTTTTCATCAGAAGAAATTAACCAGACCGCTGTCCAGTTCTATACTGATTGTTGCCAAGTATCAAATAGTTTTTTTTAATGGTTCGCTAAGTTTACTTCGTGTGATTAACTCCCGGGCGTTATGCAATAAGGTAGTTACTTACGTTATTCATTACTGTGTTCATCGCAAAATAAGAAGTCTTCATGCTTCTATTAAAAAGAAAAACTCATAATAATAATAGTTACTTCAATCAGAAAACAAAAAATTAATCCATGTTAGTCAGACAGTTTAGAGCTTCGTCCTTCCCGTCCTGACGATTCTTCTTTAATGAGGGGAAGCTCCCTTTGGAGTGCTTCGGAGCATTGACGTCATACCAGAAATAGGAAAAAACAGCACTTCACTCTTATTAACCTTTATTACTTACTCAAATATCTTCATACCTACACCTATACATTTTTCTTCCTATGCAGAATATCAGTTATTTTGTATGTAACTAAGTTTCAGAAATCATCATATCATCCTAGTATGACGTCCAGAACGAACTTACTATGTTTTTTTCCCTTTCTTCTTGCGTGATTGTGTTTAGTAGTGTTCCTGGCACTACACCGTCAGAAAAAAATGATACGGCTCTAATATGGTTATGTTCCCAAAGGTAAAAAACGTAAATGTTCCCCCAAATGGTAAAAATATGTCCTCTATAGTGTCCATTTCTGCATCTTAAAAGGTACATTTACCTACAGCTAGGGTACAATTGGTGGACCCTTGAGGGGTCCAGTGACAAGCAATTATACCCTTAAAGGTACAAATTGGTATTTCATTTCTCAGACTGTACAAGCGGCTCTCGTGTTAATATGAAAGACGTATTGGGTTCTGTTTTGCGATTTATTTGTGTGTTGATTGTGTGCTGCACCTCAGTCTGCTCATATAATTACACGTTTATAGCATTTGTCACGCAGTTTAAGTATTATCATCTATATCTTTTCCTCTTGCAAGCATATTGCACTTGTTTCTGATCAGTCTTTGGCACTAGAAGCCCAGTAACATTTGTACCTATAATCTGATATTCCCCGGCAGCGGTATGCTTGTTATTACTTGTGCATTGCTTTTGAAAAAAGTTCTGTCTGATAAATGATTATGAATGTAAATTAAATTATTTGAAGGAAAAAATAACTTAAGTGTCATTCCCAAGACATGATTCAGCATGGCTATTCAGCATGTTTGAGACAATGCATGACAAGACTTGTTTTCTGAGATCAAGACAGCCGTTCATAACTGAATTTACATATAAATTGCCGATTGTGTAATTAAAAAACGTTTTGTGTCTTCGCGGATTTTATCACCAAAAGAAAAAGAAAAAAAAAAACGTTCTTTAAATTTCACGTATTGTCCAGACAGTTTTCAGGTAGTTACTGCAATATATGTTCTGTACGTACATCTAAAGGGGAATTCCAAATGTGTTAGAAGTTTAAGAAAAGGCCTTTGTTTGAATGCATTATCCTTCCAGTGATATGAGGCAAGTGCAGGACTTTCTTCACTTTACCTGTGTACCACAAATAAGTGGTATGAGGCAGTTCAGGGCTGTCTTCACATTACCTGTGTAACATCACATATTACAAAGCAGTGATGTGATGCAGTTCAGGGCTGTCTTTCCATTACCTGTGTAACAAAACAGTGATGTGATGCAGTGCAGGGCTGTCATCTCTTTATCTGTGTAGGACAAAGCAGTCATATGGTGCACTGTAGGGCTGTCTTCACTTTACTTGTATAACATGAAGCAGTGCTTATTTTATATATTTGTCTTCACTGTAACATCCAAAGATGGACTGATGTATATGACTAAGAGTTTTAAAGGTGAGAATATAAATTACATTTTTATTAGTAATGAGAAATTCCATGTTTATTCAAATGAAAATGAATTCTCCAACAAATAGAGGTGATCATCAAATATTGCTTTATAGCCCAGATGTGTATGAATGCTGCTAGAAACTTCATTGGAAATCGGGATGTGTTTTACAGCTTGCTGTTAAATACTTTTATAGTTTAGATTAAGATGGTAAATTAAGATTGAAAAAAAAAACTTACGCTTACTTGATCAACTATTTCAGTTTCATATGTTGCATTATGACTCAAGGACCAGATGTCTTGTTGGTTAGTGTTAGCTCTGATGCTGTGTTAGCACATGACTTAATATATATCAAGTTATGTAATCTGTCCAGCCAATGGCTTTGTAAAGCAGAACTGAAATACTCTTCAGTAGATTCATGATCTAATTTTTAAAGTTTTCAATGCAAATGAAAAATTTAGTTTTTCACATCTCTCTCGCTATGTTGAAGAATTTCCCCCTGGGACCAATAACATTTTCTAATGTTATCCCATGTTGCGAACACCTCCATTGACGTGTCAAGAAACAGCAGCTTAGTCTGTTGTTTCAGTGGTTCTGGCCCCAGAAGTCTTGCAGGAACAAATCTTCTACTTATTCTGACCTACCGCTTGCATCACTGAGTACAGTATCAATGGTAAGCCACCACTGTATCATATTTGTCTTCTTTTGGAGAACCACCCACTGATAATGGAAAGTCTGGGCCTTTGTCTGACGCAATCAGCATTGTGAGGGAGTTGTTCTTTCATCATCGGGTAAGCGCCAATGTGAAAAGAAAAGGGAAATGTGACAGGATAATCTTTGGCTTTACACACAAAGGGAAGTAGCCAAAACACAAATACGGATGTTTTCCCCTTTGAGTCATGAACCAAGAACCATAACTGCTAGAGCATGTCTGCAAATGACAACAAATCAATTAACACATCAATCACCATTACTTTGCAATAGGAAAGCTGTGGTGGACAGAAAGACTGGAGGCAGGATTCCCCTCAAGTATGGGTATTTTTTTCTATGTTCAGCTATGAAATTAATGACATTATTGAAATTTTTGGATTAAAGCTCTTCCACTGATAATGTCTGGCTAAGTATCTGACTTATTGTCTTGTGAGAAGTGGCAGAAATGTAATAACAGAATTCAGAAATGCGTCAGAAGCAGTAGTAATGTTTTTTTGTCTGGCAGGTTTAAGGTAATTTTGCTAATTAAGAGACATATATACTCGCTGGCCGTTATTAGGTACTCCGTGCTAATCCTAGGATGGGCCTCCCTTTGCATTCAGAACTGTTTTAATTCTTTGTGCCATAAATTCTGCAAGGTGATTGAAACACTCCTCAAAGATTTTGGTCCATGTCGACATAACATCACCACACAGTTGCTGCAGATTTGTCAGCTGCACCTTCACGTCTTCATGAATCTCTTGTTCCACCACATCCCAGAGGTGGTCTATTGGATTAAGATCTGATGACTGGGGATGCCATTTGAGTACAGTGAACTCATTGTCATGTACAAGAAACCAGTCTGAAATGATATAAGCTTTGTGACATGGCACATTATCCTGCTGCAAGTACCCATAAGAAGTTGGGTATACTGTGGTCGTAAAGGGATGGACATGGTCAGCAACAATACTCAGGTAGACTGTGCTATTTAAATAATGCTCAATTGGTACTAAGGGGCCTAAGGTGTACCAAAAAATATTCCCCACAACAAGATACGAACACCAGCCTGAATTGTTGATACAAGGTAGGATGGATCCATGCTTTCATGTTCCATCCGTCCATCCATTATCTGCCACTTATCCGGGGTCAGGTTGAAGGGGCACCAGTCTAAGTAAGGATGCCCAAACTTCGCTCTCACCAACCACCTCCTCCAGCTCCACCGGGGGAATACCAAGGCTTTCCCAGGAGGGCCAAGAGATTTATTCTCTCCAATGTGTCCTGGGTCTGCCACATTTCTGGCTTTCTAACTGAGCGTATATCCATCTTATTACGGGTTCGACACCTATCTGAAGATCACTGTCTTTTCCTCACATGAATTCCCCACTGGATACCTCTATAGAATCATTAATAAGCTACTTTTTTGTGCCTCTCAGGTAACTGACCAGCAAATCTATTTGCTATCTATCTGAAAAGAGACGGCTACCTACAAAGGTGGCAGTGTATTTGTGGCTGATTTCCAGATACTGATTTTCCAACTGCCAGAAGTTACACCCCCACCAAAAATTCACTAGAAACCCTTCATTGCCCTTCCCTTGTTGTTTATCTTACTTAAGGGCTCGACATGTGACTAAAGTACAGAATGACAAAAAAATTTGAGCATGTGTCTCTGCAGGTTAGGGCTCTGACCTCCGGCTCAAATCCAATGGGAAAGGTGATATACCTTCTGGTGCCCTTAAACAAGGCCATTAAACTCAATTTCTCATGGGACTGGTTTATCCTGCTCTCTGATCCTCACTTGTATGTCACTATGGACAAAAGCCTCTGCTAAATAAATTAATGTAAGTAGTATCTCTAATAAATCATTGTTTTGCTGAACCCGTCATACTCCAGAGTCGTGGACCTCACTGTCTGCCCACTGCTTTCTGACTGCCTTCCATCTTGGTAAAGGGCATAGGAGGTCCTAGAGCAAGTAAGCAGCACCATTCTGCAAATGAAGGGAGATGGGTACAACAGTCTAGTGAAGGGCTTTGTTCTTACTTACTAATTAACTGATGAAAAGCATGAGTCATGGATCTTTGACTCATCACTGTACCGTTCCAGAATTAAATTATCGTACCTTCGATGTTTCCTCAGTTGTACTTCTGCTATACACTTTCTAGTCATTCATTCATTCATCCATTCATTTTTTTTCATTCAGTCCTTAATTTAGGTGGGATATTTTGTAGGGATTTTGTGATGCTGATGAACAATAAAAAAATCATGCTACAGGATCACTAAAATTCACTTAGCTGGACATGTTTCCATCTTAACACTGCTTAAATAGCCATATTAATTTCTAGGGTTACAATTTAATTTCACTTAAGATTTTCACCTATTTGCTTAGTAATGTAGAATATTTCTCTTAGTTCAAGTTGCCCAAGATTACAGTAGCAGAAGCCACCTGGCACATGAACCACCCCAGACACAAACTAGAGTGCATTATTTGAGTGTATTGGGTTACGTTTTTCCACAACTTTTAAAACTAGTACATAAGATAGTTATTTAGCTGTAACCTTAGAAAAATGCTTAAAGCCATTTCTACAACAAAGCAAAACATTGTGGTTAAACTTAATCTGGACCCCTTCCATAGATGTCAACTTACAGTCAATCACGCATAAGTTTTTAAAGAAATTTTTGACAAAATGCATAGTGACTTGCAATGACACCTACTGAATCTTGAATTGAATGTATTGTAATGCAGCTAAAAATACTCACTAAAAGATATGTACATGTTATACCACAATTAAACTTTGCAACATATTGTCATTTTCAGCACTGGCATTCAGCACCTGGCTGTGGACGTACCCTCGTCATTATGGATAATCCTACCAGGGTCCTGAGGCTGTGATGCATGGAATGCCAACCTGAAAGAATGTGGCCTAGAGGTGGTGTGGGCATCTCCAAATACAGCCGAACTGGCCTGGGCATGATGCTTGCGTCCTGGCTGACCGGCCCAGATAGACAATTTGGCTGAGTGTTTCAGCCAGATGCTCAAATGCATTCGCTGATGCACTATCGCTGAGAATGGCCGCATGATGTTGACTTGATTCGCTGTACTCTAAAAGATGCAGCAGAAGATCTGTTTGAACAGACTCATCAGGCCTACAGCCAGTGATCAGGTCTTCAACCAGAATGTCTCTTGAAAGTTTCTGGTCTTCTGGCAGGGGTCCTACACCTCTCTGGAAATGGTGAGCCCCTTGAACAAAGGTAAGATAAGATCAACTTTATCGATCCCGGAAGCACTGCAGCCACTGTCCCTCTGACCAGATTTACCACATCAACCTGCTATAGCAGTGGACTGAAGCACGACCACCCCCGTCAGCCCTCTCCATGGGGCCTCCACAGAAGGTCCTTACAGGGGAGGGCCTCGGTCCACTGCCAGGATCTGTGGGAAGTCCTTGTGTACTACTGCAATATGTTCTCAGGACATCACACTCCAGAGCCATCACACCCAGCATCACAATGAAAGGCCCTGCTGATGCAGCTTAAAGTGTATGCTGGGGAGCAGGTGAAAAATGGCTTATGCTCTCTCTAACTATAATATTAGACAGTCTGGAAGATGACTGCCCTGACACCCAACCAGGGCTGGTCTAAGATTAAAACTCGGGCCCAGGATTTTGGGGTCCCCCACAGCCCCATGGTACATTTTGCCAAGCCGGTTGGAATCCCACATAACTCTTCCTGAGTCATACATTTTGCCACAGGGGGAAGGGGAGATAATAAAATTTTGTCAGTCCAAATACCCATCTGTACAGTGGGAAAATGCCTGGCATACAATATGGCCAGCCCAAACACCTATCACCACAGTGGGAAAACGGCAGGCATACCAGATGGCCAGGCTATGCGTCCATCGGTGAGGTGGGAAAATGCTCGGCATGCCGGATGGCCAGCTTGGGCCTGTACCCACACCTGCTGCACCTCAGGAGCCTTGCCTGCCTTTCTGACAAAGACATACTCCCTCTGAATTAGCCGCCACCACACAGTCTGGTATAAATCTCACAACTTCCAGGGTATTTTCTCCCCTCCACCATCACAGTAAGAAGGGAACGGTGCATTTATTTTACACTTTCAGGGGATAAAGCAGCAAACGTCAGAGCCGTCTTTATCCTTAAAGCTTACATTTCCTGTCCTTTCACCATCAGAATAAAATGTGTAAAGATTCCAGGGGAGCAAAACACAAAAGCATGACTCATGTGTCCTGGTTAGTCAGATGAGACCGCCCAATCCCCCTTTACCCTTACATGGCTAGAAGTCAATAGTTTCCTGTGGCAATTGTTTCATTAAGTTTAGTAGAAGTGGTTAAGAGGAGCACTTTTGGGCCTTTATTCTTACTTTGGGCCACATATAAAAACATAAAATGGCTCGCAAGTGTAATGTGCTGCATTTAATTTTCTGCCACTTAATAATAATAATAAATGATTTGGGTTTCTTTCCATTGCTGTTCTAGGAATTGTGTGTAGCTAAGTGACAAGATAGAAAATATATCCAAGCAGTACAAAGACTGGAACAAAGAAACTAAGACTTCCTCCCACTCAAATGTTAGGCTGGGTGATTTGCATGAACAAACACGCATGCAGGCACAGAGGACAATTAAAAATTATCTGTCAAATATCTTATACTGTAAGTGGTGTCTCTTTACCAGAAGAGAACAGGAGAAAAAGGAAATGTGCATGGAGCCACATGATTAGTTATTTGTTTATTTAGCCAATTATTACAGAACCTTAAAATTAGCAGGTGGAATTGGCTTTAATATTAATATAAGATACTATTAAATTATGTTCGAAAATGTTTTACTTGCTCCATTCTTGTGATTTTTATTTAATAAAAAATTTGATCGGAGAAAATGCATTACGTTTATGGTGAAATACAAACGCATCTTTACTGTAACAGAAATGTCTCAGCAAAGCGCAATTTTCCTATATGAAACAGTGACAGGAAAGGGAACGGTGCGAGTTTAACTACTTGTTGGTATGTGTATTCAGTTATACAGAGTACAATAAAATACGAACAGAAAACTTTTCCAATTCGCACTGCATTATCAGCAGACCTTCGCTCTTTCTGAGGTTCACATGACTCTCATTATTTGCCGCTGCAGTTCGTCCCCCTCTTTCTGACGAAACACAAGCTCTCTGTTGTCCTGGATCGAATGGTATGTGGAGAGAGTGGGCGGCTGGAAGGTCTTTCATCCGGCTTGGAAAAAAACATCTTAAAACAATTTGAGTGACTGCAGTACAGTGGGAGCGTATTCAGCAATGAGATCTGCATTAAAATGGAATGGCGGCGCCTGGGTGGGACCGCCTTGCGACTGGTTAGGACTGGATTAAGTTTTTTCTAGTGCAATGGCAACGGCGACATCAAAAGACAGGATTCTCAAAATATCGCTTACTTTTGTAGAAAGGAATGCACTCGACTTCCAGTTCGTTCACATAGAGGTGTTTAGTACTAACAGAGGACTTCGTAGCAAACAAGTAGGGCAATAAAAACTGACCAGATGAACCAACGATTAGAACATATTATCGAAATTAGTTTGAATTTAATTAAACCTGTAAAACTACGAATACTACCTAAACGAAAACGGAATACGATGTATTAGTGACACCTAGTGGTCAATAACACGCGTCTAATCGTGAAGTTCGAAGTGCTACATATTTACGTTTATTTATATGTTTAACTAAGATTTCAATATAGCTGATAACTTAAGTAGCATGGCGTAAGATAAGCATTCTGAGAACATCAGGGTATGTCAGAAATGAGAGTTAACACTGCACAGCAGATTCACAAAATAAAACTATAAACGGAAAATAAGTTAAAAATATGTCAGTCAGGGGCGCAGTAGAGGCATTTATACCCTAGCAGATTTAGAGGGCCCATAACTTACAGGGGTCCTATAATCAGTAAAAGTCTATGTAAAATCAAGTGAGGTAGAAGTTCTAGTTACGCGCCGGAGGCCAGTAGGAATAACCGAGACAACGAATTTGTACTTTAATGCTCTGAGGTGACACCTGCCGTCTACAAACTGCAGGGACAGCCAATAAAAACCCGTGTCAAAGATAACATGACGACATTTTTACGGAGTAACAATGACGTGAAAGTCCTTTTCTTGACGTTAAGATTAATTATTGATAACCTTTTTGGTTAAATTAAAAGTGTGTAAATAGGAAAAGATAATAGGTGCTGCTTTAGTGTGTGATCTACCGGCTTTGGAACTCTACCACTAGGTGGCGCATATATACGTTCCAATGACATGCATTTCATTGTGCCACATTTTGTATCAATTCTTTAATTTTCAAATAAATTATGGGGACATTAAAAATAAAGCTAAAGCAGAGGTTGAAGCTACATTGTTAGTATTTGGGTTGAGCTGGTAAACACATGCTAGGACAACAGGGAATGTTTGGTAGCTGCTAATACTAGCAAAATATAAATATAGCAAAAATAAAATAACATCAGTACAGGCTTATTCACTGGGGGCTTTGGGCAGGTATAATGTAAAGCGCTTTGAGGTAGTCTAATGTTATGAACATGCGCTATACACATAAAATCTAATTGAAAATTGAATATTAACCTCAGTTAGCAATTTTTGTGCAACAACTTGTCCAGCTCCTAACACCCACATGGCTACACAAAATCCAGAAATCCAAATATGTCTGTGGTAGCAGCACAGGTGGGTACCTTTCACTTTTGAAAACAAGCAACCTGCAAGCAGCTGACAAAGTCCATGGCAAAGTGTTTATGTCACAACCATGTGGGCCTGCACAGTGTTCACAGCCCACACTTCAAATCATCTGCAATTATGTTCCACTGCTAAGGCATTTGTAATCACAGTGGGGGGACAGACTAAGCTCAGGAAGAGAACTTCTCCTGTTTGTGCCACTCGAGAAATGCAATGTAAATATTGTCTGTGAAGATTCTCAGTCATCCAGGTCAATGTAAATGTTATTAAAATCAGAGGCAAAGGCTCCTGGATCTCTCTGGGTGGTGTAAAGTCTACTGTCAGGCACACCCAGTTCCCCTGTTTATTGTTCTCAGTCACTATGTAACGACTTTTGTTTTCTTTCGTCCCATTAAATGTGTCCAGACCTAAATGGCTGACCCTACGTTCGTTAGTTCGTTCGTTTTTACTCATGGTGTTTCCAGAATACCCGTCATTTGTTTTTCTTCTGCTTTGCTGCTTTTGTTACACCCATCGTGTAACTTCCTTCCTGACAGCCCCTTGTAATTAGAGGACTTAAATGTGTAAGTCACCACATATAAATAAACAGATATTCCACTTTTTTTTTTTTTGCAAAATATTTATTATAGGTGATTTATTTAGATAAGAAGAAATGCACAGAATATATATGGCTGGCAGTAAAAAAACACTGAAGTAAGACTTGCACACCATAGTATCAAGCGTTTATGGATACAGCAATGCATGGTTGTCCTTATAGAGGAGAAGCTCCAACCTCATGGAACCTTATAGAAGAGAACCTCCAAATTGTTAGCACAGATAGTGTTCACATTCCTGCCTTTGTGGTTGTGCTGATGTTCAAACCTCTAATTGTGACTCAAGGGCTTCTGACATTAATTGGTAATGGATACCTGTAAATAGCCGATGTTGTACCACTCTGCAGGAAGAGGAAGCAAAACCGCGGCCTGACTAATGCAAGCTACTTCCATCTGCAAGGCTGTATTCTCAATAGCTATCTATTCAGTGCGGGGTCATGGTCAGAGTAGGACCTGTCCTAGGACAAGAGACAGACGCAATCTGGCAGGAGCATGGTATGGAGAGCCTAGCAGATTCAGGGGTCCCAGCATTTTCCTGGGGCATCTGAATGCGTAAATGCATGAATCATACTTGCAGGAATTAAGTCAGGAGGCCCAGAATTCCTAGCTATGCCTGTGCAACCTGTATGCATAATCAGTGCACCGTGCCAAATTATAAATGAACAAAATAAGATTTCAAGTTACAGTTGTACATAATTTAGTGGGACAGTTCACCCCAAAACGGATAAAAATGGGTCTTAGAGGGAATTTAGTGCTATCTATCCATTTAGGTTGCCCTGCTGAGAATTGCCTAGTTTTGGAGATATCAGCCATGGAAATGTTGGGCTTCTCTCAAACATAGGAGCAGATATCATGGACGTGCTTGTGCTTGCATCTTCTGCGCAGAGGATAGCGCTTTTTGACCTCGGTGGACAGACAGAAAGCCCCCGTGAAGCACGTCTTGTCTGCTGTTTTGGGGTGAACTGCCAAGCTTCTTGGAGCATTTAAATAAATTACTATGTGGTTTATGTTCCCAGAAGTTACATCGCCTTCATGATGCTTCATAGCATGAACATGTTGAACATGGTGCTACATCATATGATTGGATAATGAATCTAAAGTGTGGAATAATTTAATATTACTTCTTACATCATTACTATAAATAAGTCTCCCTTCCAACCTTATTTTAATGACTAAATCTTTGGTTCCCTATTGTAGTCAGTTCAGACTAGTTTCTCTCTATTGACCAGGTTGACAACTACTAGTGTAGGTAGTGTTTTATTCTTATATATAATTATCAGTCAATATTTGCTTGATTATCCACCCCGAATGCACAGTACCTTACAGGAGCCCTGTGACTGACTGAATGCTTTCTGCCAGGAATTTCTATTTTGTGAAGCACACTGCATTGGTATTAAAATGATATTATAAAATCATTGATAATATGCATATACATGAACACAAAGGACTTTGAAATTCCGCATTTTTCCAGCTTACTTTAATTATGGTAATCACATTCTCTTGTGTGAAATTGCCTCTTTAAGATTATGGACCTGAGTATTTCATGTAGTTCAGGTTAATTGTTTAACTCTTCTGGGTCAAATGTGATTTGTCCTTTTAATGGGAAAGAAGGCCTGAAAAAACCTTCTTTTTGCTCTCTGCAGATTATAGGGAGACATTATGCAAGACAACAGCCACTCTGCGGTATTTCAGTGACCTTAGAATATGCTTTTATATGAGCAATGGCTATAGGACTTCAGCCATAAATAGCTTCCTTAAGCATTTTACATTCCTCATCTAAATGGTAACTTAGTAACAGCCATTCATTTTCAGGTCAGACCAACTACTACTTTTCTCCCCCCTAAAATATTTTAAATGTCCTGTATATTAGGCAGCCAATTTGTTTCTGTATCAATGTACAGCCCCATTTCCAAAAATGTTGGAATGTTGAGTAAAATACATATAAATAACAGAATGCAACGATTTGCAACCATATACACTCATATTTAATTGAAATAAAACAGAGACAACATGTCAAACTGAGAAATGTTGTTGTTTTATGACAAATATTTGCTCCGTTTCAATCTGACGCCAGAAACATGTTTCAAAAAAGCTGCAACAGGGGCGTGTTTAGCGCTGGTAGCATCAGTACCACTGTGTAGCATCACTACTGCTGTGTAGCATCAGTACCACTGTGTAGCATCACTACTGCTGTGTAGCATCATTACCGCCGTGTAGCATCACTATTGCCGTGTAGCATCACTACCACTGTGTAGCATCACTACTGCTGTGTAGCATCAGTACCACTGTGTAGCATCACTACTGCTGTGTAGCATCACTAACACTGTGTAGCATCACTACCGCTGTGTAGCATCAGTACCACTGTGTAGCATCAGTACCACTGTGTAGCATCACTACTGCTGTGTAGCATCACTACCTCTGTGTAGCATCACTTTTTTTTAAAGAAAACCCTGTAAACATAAGATAAGAAATTTACTTGCTACAACACCTTGAGGATAAAGAAAAAACAGCAGAAGAAAACACAAATCAGAAAATATTATATAACAGGTAATAAATACGTCTGCACAAATTGTGGATATTGGACATATGAAATGGAATAAGTAACTGCATGTGTAATGACACAAACACAGATACTGCACCAAGTAGGATATAAATATATGATCGACAAGTCACACAAATACAGTTAATATTGCACAAATGTACAATTATATGTAGTGGACAGACAATAATAGAAATTAGTGCACTTGACTGTGGAGTTATGAAGTTGATGACAGATGAAACCAAGGACTGGCGGAAGTGTTCCGTCTTAAATGCTGGATGTAGCAGTCTGTCGCTGAAGGAGCTGTGTAACGCTCACACTGTCAAGTGCCGGGGGTGAGAGGGATTGTCTAAAATGGATGTAAATTTGACCTACACCCTCTTCCCACCCACCTCCTCAGTAGAGAAACTGAGGAGACCAGTTACTGGAGTTTTGAATGCGAAATGTTCTCCCATGCATCCCCGATATAGGATTTCAACTACTCAACAGTGAGTGTGTCGTATTTTTCATTTCACAATGTGCCGAATGTTTCTAATGGGTGACAGGCCTGGACTGCAGGCAGGCCAGTCTAGCACCCAGACTCTTCTACCACAGAGCCATGCTGTTGTATTATGCTCAGAATGTGGTTTGGCGTTGCTTTACTGAAAGAGAGGTTGTCTGGATGGCAGCATATGTTGCTCCAAAACCAGCATATATCATTCAGCATTAATGGTACCTTCCCAGATGTTTTAAACTGCCCGCTGATAACAAGCTGGATGGTCCCTCTCCTCTTTAGCCTGCAGGTAGTGGTGTCCATGATTTCCAAAAAGAATCTGAAATTTTGATTCCTCAGACCACTGGACAGTTTCCCATTTTTCTCAGTCCATCTGGGCTCGGGCCAGAGAGGTCAGAGTTTCTGGATCATGTTTAAATCTTTGCATGGTAGAGCTTCATCCTACATCTGTGGATGGAGCAACAAACTGCGTTCACAGACATGTGTTCCTGAGCCCACGCAGTGATTTTCGCTATAGAATCATATCTGTTTTTGATGCAGTGCCGCCTGAGGACCCGAAGATCACAGCTATCCAATATTTTTTTCTTGTCTTGTCCCTTATGTACAGAGATTTCTCCAGATTCTCTGAATCTTCTAATTATACTATATACTGTACTTGATGAAATTCGCAAATTCATTGCAATATTAAATTGAGGAACATTATTAATAAATTATTGCACTATTTACCCACACAGACTTTCACAGAGTGGTGAGCCTCTCCCCATCTGCACTTCACAGAGACTCTGCTTCTCTGGGGGGCTCTTTTTCTACCCAATCATCTAACTGACCTGTTGCCAATTAACCTAATTATTTGTGAGGTACTGAACTAGGTGTTTTGTTTTAGCATTACACAACTTTTCCAATCTTTTGTTGACTCTGTCCCAGCTTTTCTGCAATGTGTTGCTGGCATCAAATTCATATTTAGCATATACTTGTCATAAAACAATAACATTTCTGTTTCAACATGTGATATATCGTCTTTGTTCTATTTTGAATTAACTATGGGTTTAAATGATTTGCAAATCAATGCATTGTGTTTTCATTTATATTTTACACAGAATCCCAATTTTTTTGGAGAGGGGGTTGTAGGACTTCAAAATATTTTAGTTAATTCAATTGAAGTAAAGCAGAAAATATAGCAGACCCAGTCAGACTAGCTTTCAACAGCCTGAAAATGGGCTGTTGTAGCCCATATTATTATGTGTATTTTTGGAAAATATTTAAAAACGTTAACAAATAAATACAAAGAAACTAAACAAACAAATAAAAGTAAGATAATAAATTAAATATTTGTAATTCATAATATATTATATAATAATGTTAAATTTATACAGTACCTATCACAAACCCAAGTTCGCTTTACAAGGAAGAAAAAAATCTGAAAGTAATTGCATTTAAAGGTATAATATTTGTAGTAAATAATATAATATTAAATAATAAACCAATTTAAAAAATAAGTTACATTTACATGTAATACCTGCAGTAACACATAATAAATATTTTAGCCATTCCATTTTTACATTTAGTTTCTGTTTCTCAGCATGATAATATCAGAACACAAATGAATACAGCATAAAGTAGGACCACGCCATTGTACTCGCATCTCAACGGACTTCCTCTCCCATTTGGTTAAAACAGCTGGGATGGTGCCTTTAGCTCCCTCTTCTTTATTCTCCTTTTAAATGAGCAACCTCTGGTTCCCAAACTGCAAGTCCATGTCTCCCATTTGTACACAAGGCTGAATCGGAGTGGATTTATAAGGCCGAGTAGGTCAAGAGAAAGGCGTGAGTTTGCTCTGCCTTACTGTCAGCAATGCTTGCCTGTCTTTCACGTTAGTACAAGTTATGGACAGTCTTATTTACATATAATTAATGCACATACTTGGCAATAAATCAATTAAAGATTGGGCCAGGTGGTTGCTGTTAAAATAAAAGCATAAAATACTTCATTCATATACAGTGAAATCAGGCAGTAAAAAAAAAACATTCAATTTCTGTGAGTTCAAACACATTGCCATTATAGATGTGTCTATTTCAGTATTGCTAAACCATGATGGTTTCTGCCGCAGTCTCCAGGATCAAGGACGGCATTTTACAAGTAATTACTATATTGTAATCTGAGGAGATTTTTGGGGGAGGGGTGGTGCTTAAACTACAAAGTGTTACCCCATTACTTTAATGTGGCAAAATGCAGCTGAAATAGAGAGAAGAGAAGAGAAGAGAAGAGAAGAAAGGAACAACCAAGCAGCAAACGTTTGTGGGCAGGTGGCAGTGTGAGGACAGGGAGCTCTGGGTGCTGCAGGGTCCTCGGCTCAGTCCCTCACTTAACACCCTGATTTCTCTGATGACCATTCTAACAAACACCAACACATCATGGTTGTTTTTTATCCACGGGTTGCTGCTGTGGAGACCGGGGTGTTCCTTCGTTCCCCCGCCTGTCTTTCTTTTACGACTAGCTGCACTCAAATGATGCCTCCTGGCTTCTGAAGACCAAAGCAAAGCAAATTCCAGGCTCCTTCCATCAGTTCCCTGGTCGGTGGGTGCTGGGCGGCTCAAGAGGTGAAGCTAGGAAGTCAGTGGAGATCTACTGAGTAAAGTCTGCGTCTCCTTGTCCCATCGCCTCCCTGCTCCCTGCACCCCACTTGCTGCACATTAAGTCGGTGGCAGACCCATCTGCAGCTGCGCAGCTGGGCGGGCTGTTTGCTTGCACTCTGCTGATCTCCTCAAGAGCCCTGGCCAGCAAATCAAGGTCCCCAATGTCCTGGTGCAGAGCCTCCCACAGGTTCAGGATCATCCCCGAAGGGCTCTGCTGCTTGGCGAAATAGGAGAGATTCCTGCAGTGGAATTGAAGAGCAAAAAGGCACAACTGCTTGATGAGGGATGCAGTGAGAAAAACATGTGGTGTGTCATTCGCATTTTAGATTCTGCATGTAGGTTCTGATAGTAATATTTGTAGAACGTTCAAAGAAAGCCACTGTGAAAAACATCACCTGCCATTTTTATGTTCTATTTTTTTTAATATGTGTGTTAGTTTAAAAAAATGTAGACGTAGCCCGGGCAAAAAAAATAATCTTTTAAGTTATTGTTGCCCCTCACCTGCTGTGGTTTATATTAATGGCAATTAATGTGATATTCATATTTCTGATCACCAGATGGCAGTGTTTTGTTGCAGGTACATTGTTGTCTAAGCGTGCGCAGGAAATAAACGTGAAAACAAAAACAAGGCATTCTAATTTTGTGCAGGTATTACACAGTGGCAGCTGGCCTTCACACGTTCTGGCAACAACTATTTGTCTTGCAAGACACTCAAAAAATTATACCTTGAAAAGGGCATTCATCACCACAAGACTAATGTAAGAGTGTCATCAGAAGCTTCCCTGTGTAACTGCCAAGACAATTGTGTGTCATTAAAACACAAATAATGTGGTTATTCATAATCATATTCACAATTTACACTTCTGTTGAACATGTGTAATCATTTACCTCCCATAAGAATGGAAAGAAATATTACTACCCGACAAAAGCATTAAGAATCTTGCAGGGCCAAAACTCAGTATAATTATTCCAAGCATGGTAACATGGGAAAGATGACTGCGGCCCAAGCTTCTTCTCCATGCTAACTCTGTTCTTTTGAGCTGCACTTTTACACATCCAACATCAAATCTACTAAGTCAGACTGAGGGACAGTATCAGGCAGCTATGCATCAGTGTGACAGTCGTACCCTGGGCCATATTACACAAACAAACATAAAATAAGGGTCGTATCCCGGGCTGTATCACACAAACAAACACAAACTGCCAGTTGTGCCCTGGGTTGTATTACACAAACAAATGTAAAATGACAATTGTACCCCAGGCTGAATCGTACAAACGTAAAATGACAGTTGTGCCCCGGCTGTATCACACAAACAAACGTAAAATTACAGTCGTACCTCAGGCTGAATCACACAAACGTAAATTGACAGTCGTACCTTGCACTGTATTACACAAACAAACGTAAAATGACAGTCGTACCCAGGGTAGTATCACACAAACAAACATAAAATGACAGTTCTACCTCAGGCTGAATCACACAAACAAACGTAAAAAAAACACTGTTGCTGTTTCACTTGCCACCCTGCAACCCTGTTAGAACCTACTACATTTTTTTTCACAATTTTCACATTTTTAATTTGTACATAATTAGAAAAAGCTACTGTGTCATTTAGGCTATACAGGCTGATTAATAATAGACAAAGTCAACCATTGCCTTGAGTCTAGTTCATATTCTATACATTTGCATGGTGCTATGTACCCCACTGAATAAAATCCTCAGTGTTACTGAGGGTTTATGTACAGATTTGTTTGTGGACCTCTGTTATAAAAAGTAATCAAACCACAAACTAAAATCAAAGAATAATCAAGAGTTTAAAAAAAAAATACAGACTGAAAAGCCAGGAATAGTACTGATCATCCCTTGAGAAATGTAATTTGGCCAGATTAGTTTTTGTCAACACTTAAAGTAGTAAACTCTAACCTCATTCTGCTAACTGTGTTTGTGGTAGTTGCAGTACATTGCCGGAGAAATAATGCTTTTAAAATTTATAGGTAGCTGTCAAAAGACAGAAAGCTGTTTTTGTGTAAATGAGATATGACAGCACCAAACACAGCTCACTATAATCTGACTCAATCATTTTTACATATTTCTATTATGCATGTACCGTATATTTTTAAATGCCTGTTTTATCGTCTTATTCATATTTTTACCAGTTGATTGGTATAAGTAGATTGTCTCTCCATTCTTTCTTTGGGGTGGCCCAACACCATCACTGCACCCTGCCTAGAAAGAGTGTCTGCAGAGGTAGACCGAGGGCTGTCCCAGCAAAGCGCCGAGCTCTCTTTGAGCACCAGTGATTCACATAAACTCTGCCATAAGGCGGAATGTTAGGAACTATGGCTGCATCTCTTGGAGGCAGATTAAAAGTCCCTCTTGCTCAGGGAGCTGACGCTAAACATTCACTCATTCCATAGTGAGGCTAGAGGCATGGTCTCACCTCTCAATGTGAAGTTTCTGTGCTAACAGCCTCCAGTCCTTGCCCTTGGCGTTGGCAGTATCAAAAGTATTGCATATCCTCTGGCGTATGGAGAGGGGAATTCTGAAGGCCTTGGGTCCTGTCTGAAACGTGACAGTGCAGTCTGTTGGCCTGAAGACTGGAGCTGTATCCTTTTCTCTCTGGAAAGTGATTTCAATCAGACTGGGATGGGTTTACAGTAGTGAAATATATGGTAAATATCATCAGTTCACACACCAAACATTTGCCATAGATGAAATGTATTTAAAACTTTCAAATACATACTATACATTCAAAGTGAGAATTAAAGTCCTTAACTATATACTGAATATGCACAAGCCAGGGTCTTCAAAGCTAGAGCATTTTTTGGAACAAATACACCATATGGACAAAAGTACTGACACACTTGGCTTAGCTTAAGCCTAAAGGAATTTCTATGACATCCCATTCTAAATCCATAGGCATCATTATGGAGCTGGTCCCCCCTTTGCAGCTATAACAGCTGCCACTCTTCTGGGAAGGCTTTCCGCAAGATTTTGGAATGTGTGTGCAGGAATTTTTGCCCATTCATCCAGAAGAGCATATGTGAGGTCAGGCACTGATGCTGGGCACGAAATGGCCAGGAACACAACAAAACAATACTCTAACCGCAGATGGGAATGGAGAACTGACCTCCGCCACAGGCGTGTAGACCTGGATGATCTGCTCCTGGCCTTTGACCTGCCGCACGCTGATTTTGCAAGAGAGCTGGGAGGTGGCTGTGCTGTATCGCTCCAGGGAGAAGCCGCAGTGCAGAGGCTGCTGATTGCTGCGCCACACCTGCGAGAAGGGAAACTCCTGCAGCGCAGGCAGGAAGGCGGGGGAGACCCGCAAAACTCCATAAGTCATGTCTGCATTGTCAGTGCGTAGTGCCAGTCGCGTCTGCATTGTCAGTGCGTACTGCCAGTCGCGTCTGCATTGTCAGTGCGTAGTGCCAGTCGCGTCTGCATTGTCAGTGCGTAGTGCCAGTTCACATTTTAAAAAGTGACACGCAGAAAGCAATTCAAATTTTGTATTCATTTTATTTTGTCACATCTCTTTTTCAGCCATAATGTCTAAGCCCCCTAATTTAACGATAAATCTATAAGATTTTGCCACTATGCTATTTGCATACTGGGCTATAAGAGTTAGCAATAGACCAGAAGTATGCAAACCCACAAATGTTGGTCATTAATAAAGTGCCAGATTAGAAAAAAAGGCTTTAGGCCAGAACAGACCCCAAACAACATACAGTGTTAAGTAAATATTTTTTTTTTTAAATCAAGCATTTTAGGGAAAATGAAATGGCAAAACTAATTACACAAGCAGCTAAGTAGTTCATGCAGTTATATACCCCATCTACAAGGCTTTGGCCTCTTCTCGCATTTGTCTTTTATTTGCTTATCAGGTGTGATAAATACTCAGTGTTTCAGTCTATCTGACAGTAACCAACTCAGATTCATGGCAACCGTGAAACTTGAATTAAATATCTGTTGTTGAAAAAAGCTGGTCAATCTCTGTGTCCTGAAAGGGCTTCACAACAGGCAGGCAACGAGCCTGGGAGAGCAGAGTAACATGGGAAATAGGGCAGGATGCTTCGGATGAATAATTCAATTCTGTGGCTCACAGGTGGGGGAGACATCCTTGACCTTTATGTCTCCCTTCTATCTATGTACTTCAAAGTGACCAGTAAGGGTGAACGCCGGTGCCGGAAAATATCTGACAAAAATACAGGCACGGAAACCTTTAGAGGAAGATTTCTACACCCCCAAACCACTTTGATCTTATTTTCTGTGACACACTTCAATTAAAGGACCTGTAAGTAAAATGATGGACTAAGCTAATAAGTGTGTCTTCAATACCAAAGGCTGACCGCGGGACAGCAAAGTCAGCTCTCTTCGTTTGCTCTGTGCTTTACTGCTATCCTTACATACTCACACGTTTAACATTGAGTCGGTAATGTACAACTTAAAGTTAAATGTTCTATTTTTATTCCAGAAGAATGAGGTGTCAACATAGCTGATTTTTCTGCACTACTTAGTCCTTGACACTTTTGCCTGCCGTGGTGCAGATAAGTACTTATAAGCTGAACGGTACCTATATAGCTGTCACTGTTGAAACTGGTTCTATCCGGTACCTGACAAGTGGTGAAAGGCTTGATGTTCCACAAAAACTGTGGGATGTCCTGGATGGAAACCTGGAGGCTAAAGGTGTTCCCCTTGAAGTACAGAGTCTTAGGTTCTTCCAGAAGTTCCCCCCCTCTGAGCTTCTCTGTGGCTATCACCTCCTGCAACATGAAGATTTTGAGATGTTCATCACTACTCATAGATGTATAAACGGCTCGAAAGAGACACAGATAATTATTTAAAAATATCACCTAACATGATTATGTATGTTTTGTAGTAATTTATGCTTAATTATGAAATATATAACAAAAAAGATTTTTTTAAATTGCATTCCATGCTTTAATTTTGTTTTGCAAAAAAAAGCACAAATAGTAGAAATAGTGACTTGAGCATTATCTCCAAAAATTGAATATGTTAAATGCATTTTTGATTTCAATGTGTCCAAACAATTTTTTTTCATGCCCTTTATGTGGTCCTTCCTGCCATTTCAATCAAAAAGACAGAAACAGATGCATTGTGGGATTCAGTGATTATATGAGATTGAAAGTCAGCTGGCTGGGGAAGCTGAAATCATTATTTGTAAATGGCATTTCAGAATACCTCATTACATTTATTTATGTACCTGATGCTTTTATACAAAGTGACACATAATTGAGAAAGCAGGGTCAGCCAATTGGGGTTAAGGGTCTTGCTCAAGGGCCCAGTGATGGAATCACTGTGTCAAACCTGCGATTTGAACCAGTGACCTACCAATTACAGACACAAAGTCCCAGCCCACAGAGCTGCCCAAACACCTCTTGCTGTCAACATTCAATCTCCCTAATTACATGTATTTTTTGTCACAGAATCACTGGGCATGATCACCATTAAACTACTACAATAACTAATTCTATATACAGCTGTGGAAAAAATAAGGAGACCACTCTGTATTTTTGAACAAATCTGCATTTAAATCCTGGTATAATCATGGTTTTGCTGGCAGAAAGCTACGCTGAACAGAATTTCTAAGAGCGCAGTACACAAGAAGAAGGTGAAGCAGGAGACACTGGGAATGACCATAAACCAGCCAGGTAAATGGCGGAAGCGACATTCTAATACCACAGGTGACCAGTAACATATCTGACAGCTTCTCATGAATCGTAGGATGACATCAAGTGACTTTCAAAAGGAATGGGAAACATTAAGTACAGGTGTGAGGAACACTGCTAGGAAAAATTGTATCAGTCTCCTAGAAGCAGGACTAAAGTCTCATAAAGCAGGGAAGAAGCCCTTCATCAATGAGAAACAGGGAAGTACCAGGCTGCAGTTTGCAAAAAATATATATGTATATTGTTCATTGTGCTGTGGTCTCTTCATTTTTTCTGTATATGTGCTTTCATAATATTCAAATGTTCTTTGCATGCTTTCATGTAATCACTTTGAAAGGAACCTGAATGCAACTTTCACCTTTATCATCAGCAATCACACCCCACTATTGTGCAAACGAATCCAGCCTGCTGTTTTTGACATTTCTAATTTAAATAACATGCAGATCTGTATAGTCCAACAGTGAGGCTTTCAGCATTAAATTCTGAACATGGATTTCCCAGACAGGAACAGACAGGAGACACTTGCTTAGATTCATTAAAGTTAAGCATTAATATCTCTGCTCAGAGGTGCTAGAGCCTTGAGAGATACTACATGGTGAACAGGGCCAAACATTCACCAAAATATGCCATCTGGAAAATAATTGTGAAATGGATGGGTGCCATAGGGGACAAAAAAATTGATTTTTGAGAGAAATGGCAGCAACTGAAAGACTCAAATCGAAAGTGCCCTGCATCTTATGTTCCAACAGCTGTGTGGTTAACTGGTAAATTGGTGCCCTATGAACATCTGGCTGAGAGAGAAAAAACTTCGTACAGGTATTTGTCAGATTTTGGTATGGTAACAAACTGCATATTATTCTAAACTGATAAAAAACAATTATCCCATAATTATTATTACTAAATGACTCGGTTACTTGGCCCTTATCTTTAGATAACACTAGCTAGCTCTAAGGTATTCTAATATTATCACAATTTAGGATTATCAATACTACTTATCACCCATATTATCCTCTTAGTAATACATATTGTTAATAACTCTGTACACTGTGCCTACAGTCATATTTGGATCACTAATTTCTTTTTTGTTACTGTTTTAAACAAGACAGAAATGGAAGCCCAGCTGCCGCCGTTGGACCTGAAAGGCATGGGGTGTGTCATCTACGCAGTAAATCCGCAGATTGTACTCCATGGTACCAGGGCCTGCGCAGCCAAAGGCAGCCAGACGCAATCGCTTGGAGGCTTCCTCAGTTAGTGGCTCCCCTGTGAGCACAAAGCAGCCCGGCTGCTCCAGCAGGAAGTGGCAACTTAAGGAGTCCATCAGGCAGTAACAGGAAAGGCTCTCGTCCCCCAGTGACATCACTTCCTGCAACAGGTGGGAAGCAACAAGAATCAAAGTTTATGTTTCCCACCCAGACGTGACCCATGCATTTATTAAAAAGCCGCTGTTTGGGCATGTTTAGGCTCTCTTATAAACATGTTAGAGCCTGCATAACTGCAACGGTAGTACTTGAAAACAAAGATACAATTGTTTTTGGTAACACTTTTGACTAACAAGACATAATTTGTAGATTTTCATGAATAATAGGGTCGAAGGTATGTAACAATGGTGTGCAACTACAAGGAAAAGACCACATTGGTAAATGTCACACAATCAACAGAAGTGCACACCATAGAATCACAGAATGACTTTACGAGGATTTTAAGTTAATTAAAGATGCTGCTGATCAACAGGATCATAATATTTGTCAGCATTATTAGACTCAAAAAGCCAAGTGGCTTGTCAGCATGGGCGTGTGGCGTAATAATAATTGATACTTTTTTGGTCCCTGTGGGGAAATTGTTAATAACACAAATGGCTTAGAGGCTGGCTGATCTCTATCCTTTGGGGGTGGTGAGTGGCTCAGTGGACCAAGCCTCTGTGCCCGTCATCAGAAGATCGCTGGGTCGAGCCCTGACCTCTGCAGAACAGTGTCGTGTTGCTGGGCCCCTGAGAGAAGCCCTTAGCCCCCAGCCCCGGTGGTGCTGCATGTTAGCTGACCTGGACACTGTGACACCCCCACCCCCCAAGCTATGAAGAGCAAAATGGAGTCAACAGAGAGAAGAATTCCGATGTACCTGTACTTATGCAAATGGGAAATAAAGCATGTTGGTTTGTAAATAACCTGGTTTTATCAACTCCAGCCTTGCAGTACCCAGACTGCCTATCAAGCCTCTGACTGTAGCTGACTTCGCGTCAGTGAATCAATGTGATAAGGTACTAATGATACCTTATTTGCCACTTTTACAAACATATTTTTCACATAACCAGTCATGCTCTCAGATGAGAAACAACCACCTATACTAGAGTGAAGCTTTGAGTCAGAGCGCAGGACCAGTGATTTTTTTCAGCATCCCCGCTTTTTGGCGTAAGGGGCTTAATCAAAGGTCAGCAACTATATTCCTGCCCTGCTGGTGATGGGATTCGAACCAGAGCCCTTCTGTACACAGACATGGGCTCCTAGTCACCGGAAGCACACATCACATGAACTATTGTTCAAGTGAACATGGGCTGTCGTATCCTTTAATGTCATTCTTTTTCCTGGCATAGTTTACATGCACCCATTCATTTGGGTTTTTCTTAATATTTACCATCAGTTAATCATTAATGCTGCAAAGCGATCTAAATAAAATAGGATATAAATAAAATAGAATATTTCAGGTGCATTCAAAAGCTGTACCATAAACTAATCTACACAAATTACACCTCTTGTTGTGCAATTAAAATAGTTACAAAACAGTAAAAAAAAACAGTAAAAAATGCATAATAATATAAATATAAATGGCACAAGTCAAACAACAAAGCCATACTGAAATGCATTTTTATGGAATATTGCCTTCTGTGCTTGCTTACTATTTTCCATGCATTTCCATGCATTTCGTAGCCTGTCTTGGATGGAAGACTGTCTTACATAAACTGAAAGGTTACACAACACAGCCAGTAAAGAGTAAGCCAAAGAATATGGATGGCTTTGCTTGGTTTCATCCCCCAGAAGACAGGATATATTTCTGTTTTATATAACACTTCTAAAGAGCTGTCCAGATGTTAAATATCTATGAAAAAAAAAATACTTCTAGGAGGCTTCTCCAGGAATGCAGATATAATTGGTGGCTTACATAACAGGTGAGTTTGTGTGCCAGGTTTAGTTCTTCTTGATTTCTTTTTTTTAATTTAGATTTCATAAGATTATACCAGATTTCACCAGATTCCACTGCACTGGGTATTAAATTACTCCATGTGTAAAATGTCCGCATTCGCTTCCTGGGCATTTGTTTGCATTCTCTGGTTCCTAGTTGTACAAAATGTGTAAATCTGATTCTATTGGTTAGTGTGTGCGAGAGAAAAAGAAATGTTGTTGTACTGTGAAAAGGAAAGTCCTTCACATTAAGTAATAAGTGAAGAGTGTTGGCTCTGACCCCTTGCCAGCTTCTTGTCCCAATGAAGACAGCCCTCTTTTATATCACAGGCACCTCAGCTGCCATCAGGCCCCACTGAAGGTTCCTGCTGATCTGTTCTGGCCAGCCTCCTGCTAACTGGGCCTTCTTCCATCCACCTATATTTCCCAAGCATTTCAGGCATTTCACTGCCATAACTCCCAGCAATAGATCAATTTCCTTTCAATACACCACAATGGCTGACATCCTCCCAAAGGATCTGTCCTGATTTGTGTCTATTCAGAGGTCGAATGGCATAAAGGACTGAGCAAGCAAACAACAGAGGAATGAAACTTTGGCCTCTGACATCAAAGACAGATGCATTCGTGGCATATTCTAATGCTTTTATTACCAAATTGAATCTCCCTCCAAAAAAGTTTGATCACACTGCAGTTCAGACTGAAGTCAATTAACATCGCCTTGCAGGCAATCTTACCTCCCACTTATTCTCTTGAGTTTTTCTTTTGAGTCTGATACTCCAATCTTCTAGACTGGCCTGGGCACAATGGGTTATGGTCAAGACAACAGGGCAGCAGAGGTCAATGCCAGCTGGACCATATGTGACTTCAGGGCCAAGCAGTATTTCAAAGCCTTCATCCACCTGTGGACTGAAATGCAGACAACAAGATTTAAATGGCACAATATTTATCTAATATAATCTTATCTTAAATAACAGGAAATAATTATTATTCTCTGTATAAAAACTGGTCAAGTGCATTTTGCCTTCAAAATTAAATTTGCATATTATTAAGTTTAAATAAAGTATGTATCACAGTATAGAATTTTTTAAAATATTAAAAGTTATAACTACCTACAATAACAGAGAAGTGGGGTACAACCTGTATGGAATGTCAATTGCATGGGCACCTGTTTATACACTCCCATGCCCAGTCGTACCATATCGGACATTGAGAGGTTTCCATTAACCTGACTGCATCTCTTTGGACTGCCAGAATAAAAGCTGAGTACTCAGAGGAAACCATTTCAGGGGGAGAATGTGCCAACTCCACTGACACTGAGCAGAAGTGTGAGATAGCAAGGATAACCACTGAACCATTTTGCCACACAGTAAAATGTAATATAAGAAAACATTATTCAGTGCTTTTAAAAGTTGATATGAGTAAATATATCAGAACAACAGCAGAACTAAAATTGAATGTAATGTTAAAATGGACACCGACACAGGCAATAAATAATAATATTTTGGCGGTTGGCGGACCGAGGCATCGCGGGAGTAAAGACAGAGCAGTACTTGCCAGGGAAAACTAGCTCTTTATTTGCAGTCCTTAAAAGGACTACATGTGGCACCCAAAGAGCACTGAATGAATTAGACACAGGAAACACAAGGCTGTCGGACGCTGCACTGTAAGATGTACCCACGGCGGGAGATTGATGCAAGCTAAATACATGCAAGGATCGGACACGGTACACACAAAACATGGGCAACAATAGGGAAATGTAACAATTACCATTAACATTAACAACAACAATACAATAAGAGCTATTTACTATTGCAAGCTGGGCATGCTGGGACATGCACCCCGCCGGTGCTACACAGCCCCCTCCTCAGAGGTCGACTGTCCCGGGGACCACCACCCCCAGTCCCCACCTCTGTCCCAGAGGTCCGCTGGCAACGGCACGCCGCCTCCGATGATGGGGCAAGTCGCTCCCCAAGCGCTGGTGTAGCTACCTGCTGGCCGGTGCTGGTGTGTCAGACCCCCTTAGAACCGGCCCGTATTCTTCCACGCCTTAAGGGGACCCAGCACAGCTTCCAGTGACTCCTACAGCCAGGCTCCCATCTCCAGCAACAGCCTACGCAAGGGGCTGCTGGACCCCCTCCTGGCCACGGCCCTTCTTCCTACCCCACTTAGGAGGGCCTGGGTGTTGTGGGGTAGGCTGGTTCTGCAGTGGGGCCTTTGTTTGCAGGGTCGGGCAGCCCTGCACAGCCGCTCCTGCTCTAGTCGGGCCGCCAAGGCCAACTTGGCCTCCAGACCATGGTATGCCGGCTCTCAGCCATGCAGTGCAACCTCTGCCTCTTGTAGCCTGTGGTGTCTCCCAGCCAGGGAAGTGCCGTTTCCCAGCCCCGTAATTCCGCCTCTGCTGCCTCAGCCAGGCACACCTGGCACTTGCACTCCTGCTCCCAGCTGGCCTGCTCGCCGTGGGCCACTCCAAGTCCTGCCGCTCTTGTTCCGCGGACTCCCGCAGCTGCTCCCGGTCTTAATTGTCATCTCCACCTAGGTGTTGGTGGTCAGGCAGGTGCTGCAGGGTGCGAGTCTGGTGCATCCTGGATGGAGCGGAGGGAGCCTCTCTTTCCCCAGCGTCCCCTGCTCATCTACCAGAGACATCTACCAGAGCCCAGTGTCCTTCAATCCAGCAACACCAGCAGACGAGCTTCGCGTCTCTTCTGGGGTGCCATCACTCGTCTTCCACCTCGAGGTCCAGCAAGCTTGTCGGATGATGGTGATCTGCACTCGCTCCAGCCACACCAACAAGATCACTTCCGGGATCCCACTTCTGACACCAGTCATTCATATTAACAGCATTAATACAACAAGGGCTATTTACAATTGCATGTAGGGCATTCTGGGACATGCGCCTCACTGGTGCTACAGTATATTCCAGTTGAAATGGTTGCAATAAACAAGAAACTACTGATTTCCCAAACCAAATAAAATATAGAAGCAGCTATCTGTAAATGTGGAAGAAGACTAGGACAAAAATCACCAACTGCAGCGAGAGGCTTCACCCTGAAAGCCTATTTCCCAAACTATTAGGAGCCACACTTTTAAATAGGATTGCATTTCAATGCAAATAGGCTGCCACAAATAAGTAGCTAAATGACCCCCTAAGACAGACCATTCCTGCGAAAGGGCTTTGAAAGACTGTAGTACAGATTTAGATCCCCCCCATGTGCTGGCAAATGTCAATTAAGTGAGCACTGAGCTATCCAGGTATGACTTCATGATAATTCAATTGCTACAAGTAGTCTTATAAAGAACTTCCAGACCACATCAAGCAGTTGAAATTCAGGGCAGTACCACGACTGCCATTGTTACAGACTTATGCCAGTCTTCTACCGGCTAATATTAAATTAATGATTTTTATTAGTTTATTAACCTAGTTCCAAATGTGTCCAAACACATATTTAAACAAGCTGTAATGCAAAAAGCCTTAGTTATGCTGGAGGGACACAAACAATCAACATAAAACAATGGCATCAGAGGTAGTGTGTGACTTGTCAGTGGACTAGGGTACTGTGTCTGTGATTGGACGGGCACTGGTTGGCAGAGAGATGTCACCATTAGGCCCTCAGCCCCGATTGTTCCTGGGACGGTTTGACCCTGCATTCCCGACATAGATAAATTCATACTCTAAATGCATTTTTTAGACTAGTAGTTGGGTAATTGTCATGTCATATTGCTCTCCATGTGAGACCTGTACGCATATATAGGTGATACAGGGTTTTGGGATCAGAGTACAGTGTCAGTCAGCACCCCTGGAAAAGCTGGGCTTAAGCCTCCTGCTGAAGGACCTAACAGTGTTAAAGATGATTCTGCCAGACGTGGGATTCAAACTTACAGCCTACAGGACACAGGCGTAACCCTAACCCACTAAGCTCCTTTTACTTTTCTCTCAGTTATTTGGCTTTCACATGATCTCTTTTTATTGACACATCTTTAAAGCCTACTTCAGAAGACTCTCAAAAACTGCTCATTTTGTTCTACCTGCATTGCACAGAGACTATTTATGGCACTAAATTCTCTGCTTGCCCACCCCATCTTCCTCTCCCTGGCACACAGAAGACTAGGTGAGAGCAAACCTGGCAGCAAAGGGAAGCCACCTGCAGTGGTGCCCAGGCAGCTGGGGTTAATATTCACAGACGTGCACTGACTTATCCTGGTATAAGTTTATAAGTATTCATTTGCTGTAAGTGAGGTTTTACAAATAAGCACTTCGGGACCACATGAACCAGGTGAAATTCAGATGGAACAATTCTGCCAAGGCCAGGCTCGAACCGCCAACCTTCCAATGACAGGCACAGAGACTTGCCCGCTGAGCAACACAGAGCTCTCTGAGTAACATGAACACACATGTGTGCGGTCATGTGATTAAGATGCCCTCTCAGGTTCTAATCAAGTACCTGCTCCTTCCGAAAAGGTACACCGATGTGAAGAACGGTATGATCCAACGCATGACGGGCAGCCCTATGACTTTAAAGTAAAAACAGAGGCTGAGACACAGATTTGAGACAATTGGTGACACAACCTAAATCCAGTCTGAGGATGTGCTATGACTTGGAGAAAAAGAGCTAAAGTCACTGCATTCTAAGAGCTTAGAGCTACTTCAATCAAGAAGTACAACAAAGGCAACTGCACCAAGAGACCATCTAATCCATGTTAGGGGGGGACGAGTTGAGGTGCGACAGGGTTTGTCAATTCAACCGTTTCAATTAAAACCTGGATTTCACTTAAGCAGCGAGTTCCTTCTGTGTGCTGATTGGTCAGTCTCCTATAATCATACATGTGATTAATGTTAATGTGAAAAAGCTGGATGAGTCTTTCAACCAAGGAAACAAAGCAGTCAAAGGGCAAGATGAACTGAACTAATTCACCAAGCATAGGAGCCTTTCAGTTTTAAAGCAGTTTGTAAAACCTGGAGAAGCTTATAGTGTCCCCCCTGACATGGATTAGGTGGTCATCCTAATTGCACCTTAAACCTAAACTCCATTAGCCCATAAAAATCCGTACCCCTTTGTCCAGGTTACCTTACAAAATTCAAAGGAAAATGTAATGGAAGTTAAATTACTTTTTGCAACAACAAATTCAGAGGCCATCATAATGGAAGAGACATGGGCAAAGCACTTAACTAAATGTTATACTAAAGCTAGATGTTTTGGTGATGCATAAGAATGAACACAGCATACATAATCTTAATTTAAATATGAAATATTAAATGAAGGCAATTTCATATTAGAACAATGGGAAATCTGAGTGCTCTGCCAAGGTACATTTCAGGGGAGAGATGCTCATGTAGGTGTTCAGTAGGTGTTCAGTATTCCCCTGCTGAAAGCCATTGGCAGGGCCTCTTGGGAAACCTGCATGACGTAGCAGCCCCAGTGTATAATTTCACACTGGGGAATCCATTTAAAAACATTATTCAGCTGCTAGGTTGCATAGATAGGTCAGAGAGGACTGAGTCGCCCATACACCACTGAACTGAATAAATGAAAAAAATTCTGAATGAAAACCAGAAAAAACTATACAGATGAATTTCATCAACTCGTAAAAATAAATATTTATAGGTGGTTAATTTGCTCAGCAATTACACATGGTGACATGACAAGTTCCTGGAACTTCTGCTTATTTTCTTTTCAATCCCAGTCATCTGTCACCTGGCAACCCTGTATGAGCTGCATGACCAGAGGCAGCAGCCGTCTGTCAGCAGCAGCTTTGTGGACCAGCGACCCAACCCTCCACTCTTACACATCCACGAGAAGCTGGGGAGAGGCGGGGATGTCCTCACTGGAAAGCACACTGGGAAGCCATCACTGAGCCCTGCAGTCTTCTCCAATCCCTTGCCCACACATTGGTGGCAGGCCTCTGAGCTGTCACCTGTGGATGTGTCCAGTGCTTGCATGCGTCATGCATCCTGCCACATTGGAGTCCTTTTCGCTAAAGCTTTCTGTGTGGGCTCTCCTGTGGGTCTCATCCCCTTTATTCCAGGGTTTCATCCACCCTCCACACCACTTACTCTGTCATGGTGTTACCAAAGCATGGGGATTAAACCAATGGGATTAAAATATCAGATAATGTAATCTACATGTATTACCACTGTACTGTGGCATTACAGACTGATCTTGATTGTTCAGCAGCTCACTCTGTCCCTGACAATACAAGATCATCCTTCTGTATGACGTCTCCCCTACTGGAAGAGAGTATTTCATTTTTATTTATTTATTTATTTTTGCATTTAAATGTACAACAGGCCCAGTGAATGTCCAGCAGCAAGCCGGATATCCTTTCCGCTGCCTAAGAAATGCTATCCAGAATGAGTAATGCTTAGCTTTAGCCTCTTAGTATGAGAACAAACAGCACAAGATGGCTGCCGCCCATGTGGGTGGAAAGCACTTCAAACATGGCATTTAAGCTACCTAATCCATTCCAGTTTTGCTGAGGAAGAAGCCGCTCCCTTTCAGAGTTCTTGGTCGAGGAAGAAGAGAAAATTTAATTCTCTGTGGACGAGCTGCAGTCATCAGAGGCAGACACTGACTGACAGCTCTCTGCTTCATCGCAGTAGGAGCCCTTCAGATTGAAGCAGGGAGTAAACAGCATTAGGCTTATCAGGGCCAGGCAGCTGTCCGAATGTGCAGGCTGAGTGAGATTGGGCCGTTGCAGGAATACTCCATTTGTTTGGCTCCACAGCACGGCCACGTAGAATGCTACATCCACACACACCTCGACAACGTCTTGAAAGTTGAAGAATGAGGTGGAGTTTGGGGTCTGCAAGCTTCTTTTGTTTGAGTTTCTGGCATGGTCATTTGTTCCTAAGTCGGCCCCATTCCCATTATCTAGAACTGACAGTGGCTGACTTGGCAGGAAATGAACCGCAATACAAAATCCTAATTACATTTCCACCAGCTTAATTGATTACATTTAGCATATTGTAATGATGTGTTATTCTTTTCTTACCATGCTTTCATCAAATGTTTATCATAGAGAACCAATCTAAAGCCTTGCATATAGATGAGATTAAATGCTTTATCTGAATTTTTAACTACATATTTAAAACCCTTGAGGGTTTGAGGATTTCTTCTAATAAAACCTCTACCAATGCTTAATACTTCGAAACATTAACAAAATCCAAAATACAACCATTTAATTGAAGTCATGTACTGTGTGCAATTAAAAGTATACCTATTCTATCAAAATCAAAAAAGTTTTAATTAAATAACACACAATAATTACTTAGTTAGTTCCAATATAAAAATAAAGTAAAAAAGTCTTATTTCATGTAATTTCATTTTTTATGTTTTTTGTGAATAATACACAAACTTTTCATAATGATAAATGTGCAAAACAGTGATGTTAAAAAAGTCAGCATCTGTTTAAAACAAAAGTTTTTTTGCAAGAATGATTTTTTTCCAGTCCCCAAAAATATCAGTAATAAAAAGTGAGATTGTTCTTACTACTTCTAGAAAATCGGTCCAGATTACCAGGTTGTAATTATAACGATGCTGTTAATTATATGTATTGAAAAGAGATTGTATGAGAGCGTCTGATGACCCTTGAAGGCACCTACCTGCACTCTTCACTGACAGTGACGTACATCTCCCACAGGCGCTCCGCAGCGACGGCTCCGTGTGGCACTAGAAGACTGACTCCTATGAAAATACAAGAGTAAAATCTGGGATAAAAGCTCAAATTAATAATCAAGAATTAATTTGCAGACACAAAGACAGACATGGACAGACACTAACGCAAGCACATACACACAGACACAAGGACATACACACAGACACAAGGACATACACACAGACACAAGGACATACACACAGACACAAAGACATACACACAGACACAAGGACATACACACAGACACACACATGTAGTGTGACATACAAAGGAAACACGACAGAAAGTATTTTAAACATGTTTCTCTATTGAATGAGCATTTACTCAAAGGGCTCATTTATTTTTTGTTTCCTTACTACTTGGAGACAAAAAACATTCTAGAGGTACAGACAGGGGCATAGAAACTGGAGAGATGGGAGACATAACCCCCCCCCCCCCCCCCCCCCCCCCCTCAACCTCCACCCCCCCCCCCCCATACCTCTATTTTCTTCTTTTTTTAGCAATGGGCTGCGCGA
>JAABNY020000119.1:14007551-14030019 GCA_015164015.2 Brevimyrus niger | reverse complement strand
AGGGAAAAAAAAAAGGATAAAAGGGAAAAAAAGGGAAAAAAAAAAATGGGAAGAGAGGAGGCATAGCCCACCCCCCCCCCAACTGCTAATTTGGATCCATTCATCCCCCAATAATTTGTTCTTTCTATTTAAATTATTAAGCTGTGCACCCGCCATATCAAAGTGCCTGCAATGCCATGGGCCAGGGAATCATCGCTGCAGCACTAACGATGATGGCCTGTGAACAAGCGCTCTCCGGGGTACCACTCCGCTCTCAGGAAAGCTGGAAGTGCCATTAGAAATGGTCAAATATGTGTGTGTAGGTCTGTCTGTTTCAGCTGACACAAGTAATTGCTTTCTCTTCCGTGAGGCCCTGTCTGGGAAATGCTGACAAGCCTGAACGTGCCTGGGTGCCATCAGGCGTGAGGGTCACCGGCAGGCGGTGTGTGGCTGACTTGAGGATTCCTGATCCCTTAGCCCCCCGCACGTGCAAAAACAAAAAAAAAAAGGTTGACTTCAGCAGCTCAGTCAAAGCAGTCGGAGCTCTTTGTGAGGCCCGGGAGGCCAGCGTCTCATTGCATTACAGCTTCTGATCCGTCACAAGGTTCAAGAAGACACCTTCCGTACCTGTCACATGCAAAACCCTACAGAGGTCTGCTAGTCAGAATACTGATAACCTCTACACCTGCCCTCCCGTCTAAACTGGCATAATGTTTGCCTTTTAAACGCCAAGCACAGCATACCTCAGTCCGCCTTATCTAGAGGGCCAGCATGTCAAAAGAAATGCATTGGACATGGACAGGAAGCAGTACGATGCACCCACACACCCCACACTTTAGATTGTGTAATTCCAATGAACATATTGTAATGATGCAAATGAATGGCTATAAAAACCATGTAGGGAATGAAGATAGGGGACTCCAGGATGAAACTGGGGAAAAGCAAACTGAATGACAGCATAAAAGCCTCAAACATGAAAAGAAATGGTTTCACTGCATCTGTTTGTGTCATGGTACAGCGATAACTGTGGGCTGGGACAGGTAGTGGAAATAAAAGGATCACAGGGACAAGGGAGGCAGGCCGGAGCCTATCCCAAGCAGCGCAGGGACACGGGGGGCAGGCCAGAGCCAATGGCAGGCAGCGTACGGACAAGGGGGGCAGACCAGAGCCAATGGCAGGCAGCGTAGGGACAAGGGAGGCAGGCCGAAGTCAATGGCAGGCAACGTAGGGACAAGGAGGGCAGGCCAGAGCCTATCCCAGGCAGTGCAGGGACATGGGGGGCAGGCCAGAGCCAATGGCAGGCAGCGTAGGGACAAGGGGGGCAGGCCAAAGCCAATGGCAGGCAGCGTAGGGACAAGGGAGGCAGGCTGGAGTCAATTGCAGGCAGCGTAGGAACAAGGGGGGCAGGCCGGAGTCAATGGCAGGCAGCGTAGGGACAAGGGGGGCAGGCCAGAGCCTATCCCAGGCAGCGCTGGGACAAGGGTGGCAGGCCGGAGCCAATGGCAGGCAGCACAGGGACAAGGGGGGCAGGGCGGAGTCAATGGCAGGCAGCACAGGGACAAGGGGGACAGGGCGGAACCTATCCCAGGCAGCACAGGGACAAGGGGGGCAGGGCGGAGTCAATGCCAGGCAGCGCAGGGACAAGGGGGGCAGGTTGGTGCCAATGCCAGGCAGCGCAGAGACATGGGGGATAGGGGGCAGGCTGGAGCCTAACCCAGACCACACAGAGACCCAGAAAGCACAGGGACAGAAGGGGCAGGCCAGAGCCTATTTCAGGCAGTGCAGCAATACAGGGGGCCAGCATCCAGCCTGGGCAAGACACAAATCCCCCTCCACACACATACACATCCTATGGTGATTGAAAGATGTCGCTAGAGCTGCATTACACTTCAAGGAGCATGCAAACTGCATACACACAATGTGCAGAGCTTTCAAACCCCCAACCCTGGAGCTGGGAGGCAGTATTACTCAGTGAAGCCTGCTGCCTGTGTCGCCCCATAGGAATCACACAAGGAAAATCATATGCAAACCCTAAAGGCTCCCTGGCCTTCCTAGAAGGGCGCTAAGCCACCTCACAGCCCAACCCCCACACAGGAAACCGCCTCACAGCCAAACCCCCACACAGCCAAACCCCCACACAGGAAGCAGCCTCACAGCCAAATCCCCACACAGGAAGCCACCTCGCAGCCAAACCCCCACACAGGAAGCCGCCTCACAGCCAAAGCCCCACACAGGAAGCCGCCTCACAGCCAAACCCCCACACAGGAAGCCACCTCACAGCCAAACCCCCACACAGGAAGCCGCCTCACAGCCACACCCCCACCCAGGAAGCCGCCTAACAGCAAAACCCCTACGCAGGAAGCTGCCTCACAGCCACACCTCCACACAGGAGGCCACATGACTTCTGCTAAAAGAATGCAGATGCACTGCAACCAGGGGTAGATTTACAGCCATGACAGGTTATCCTGCTGTGATCTAAGCTCCTTACAAATACTGTCACAACTCTGCATGTGATTCATCCCTCAGAATAAAGTGCAGCTTTGTTTGCCAAAGTGTCTCCCTTTGATGAGAGAAGGCTCTTCAGTTCCCTCCTTCCATTCTGCATCATGTTTATATTAAAACGATTTTGTCGATTAAGCATGTGTGTACAGGCAACACCCAGGTTAAGAATGAGATCCACTCTAATAATAATAATAATAATAATAATAATAAAAAAATAACTACGTATGATATTGTACTCTACCTTGAGTTGATGATCAGCTAAAGTTGCATTAAGTTTCCACGAAGGTCATACAGTAGTGTGTACACTCGTCCTTATGAACCATCGTATATAACTCAAATTCATAGACTAGGCTTTATGGCAGTCCTTTTGTAAGTACGAGTTGTCCATAAGTCAGATGGTTTTAACCCAGGGACTGCCTGTATAATACACTGCATCATTAAACTTGACCCTCCGTATAAAATAAGGCTTCTGTACTACCACTTTAATTCTTATATATTTAGTTTCTAAATCCCTAGTAGCTTTGGCCTTCATGTCTGTCTAAGGGTCTATGAAATAAGGATTCTGTACTACCACTTTAATTCTTTTATGCTTAGTTTCTAAATCCCTAGTAGCTTTGGCTGCCATGAATACACTGACAGCCCCCTGGAGACCTCAGAGGAAAGGTGCATTTTGATACTCCCACAACACATTGCTTTCTCCACACCCAAAGTGTGACATGGATGCATACATGACTGGTAGTGCAGATGAGAGCAGTGGGATGCCTCGATAATAGCTAGGCTGCTGGTGGATGGCAGAAGGCTTGAAGACATCTATGCAAAGGCCGCCAGAACACTATTCGGCCTTTGGGTAACAACGTCAATTATGTCAGGACACTGTGGAACTACTAGTCATGATCAAGATGTTGATACTGCAGTCTAAGCAAAAATACCTGTACACCACTGGCTGAATTACACAAGAACCCGCATTTTGACAGGTGCAATTATTGGGAACAAGAGTGCATAAGTGGCGGTACATGTTTTCAAATAGCATACCTGAATTAGGTACCACCAGCCGTCCACCCAAATGTCCAAATACACCAGTAATCTTCAACTGTGTATTACGAATAGGGGTAACCAGAGTTTTATTATAGCTTTCCATCATTCTGTAGTCTGTGTTCAGCCCTCGTGGGAAGGTGTCAGGATAGCCTTTGACATGGTACTCTACACAGTCAGTCACCCCCCGAGACACCATGAAGGAGCTCTGAACTTTGACCTTCATGTCTGTCAAAGGGTCAAAGAGGGAGGACTCCTTGTCCATGGTGTCCTGGAAGCACATGGGGCTACTGTAGGTACGTTCTACTGTGAGCTCCGGATGCGTGGCGGAGTTCATTAGAAGCGGGTTTCCTTGGGGAGGGAAAGGAGACACAGTGAAACACTTAGAAAAGGCTGAAAACATTAAAATACACAGGAAACATAAGAGAAACAAAACAGCTGAGTGAAATTGACATAACCCTTATAAGCAATACATCTGACAAGCAGTAGTTCTGACTCAGCAACTCAGCTTGAGAGAATAAGCACCAGTTTTGTGCAATTATTCAGACAAAGAACATGAAATAAAAAAGCAAAAGGAACAGTGCATGCAGTGAGTCATGGTATATGAATCACAACATGCTATAACAATGACATTTTGTCCTTGATTTAGAAAAATGTCCGCGTCCTTGATGTCATTTCACTTTTCAGTAAAAAAAAAAAAAAAAAAAAAAAACTAAAAACCAGCCCCATTAAGTCAAGGTATCCTATCCTGTAATCGGCATGGCAGACAGACTCAAAAATCCTCATGTAAATAAAGAGCTGAGCTCCTCAGCTCCTGCCAGGGCTCAAATGAACTGTGCAGCATGTTCCCGGCACTGCCTAGCAGGGTGTCAGCTCTGACATCCTGTACTGGAGGCTCACACTGCGCCGGCCTGCTGAGGCTCCACCGCCAGACCAAGGACGAGGCTCACAAGAGACGGCTGGAGCCCTAAAGCCTGTCTGTACAAGTGTCAGCTCGTAAGGAGAGGCAGTGGGAGGTCCCTGCTTGTGTTATCTGAAAGGAAATTGTTTATTAGCATGACTAAGAGCCCTGTTTTTAAAAGTCTGTTTTGCCCGTATGGTGGAAGTTATGACATTATGACATAAAACTCTCATTATAGATCAAGGGACTATCCCCAATTATATTTTAGACCTGTTTTGAGGAAGAAATCAGTTAGGAAAATATGATTATGCTCATTGACTGGTGCCACATGATTAAACTCAAGAAACGCAATGATTACCTTATAATGGACTGAAAAAGAAAAACATTATTTACAAGTTAATTAGGTTATAAATTTTATTGTGCTAGTAATGTCTGATGCAATCTGTCTTCACTGCTTTATATAATATTTCATTTGAGTTATTCATCAGATAGTGTTTGGTTGAGTAAGAAATTCAAGCTGGACCATGATGTTTTTAAGGTTGATAATACAAACTATATTTTTACAATATATTCACCCAGAGTTAGACATTTTACTTCTGAAGCTCAAAAAATGGATTTCTGGATTTGTAAGGTTAAAATAAGTCATGTCACAATATCCAATCAAGATGATTTCTGTCATAATATTAATAAATGCCATTAATGAGTAGGTGCATGTCATAGTACAAAAAACATCCATCCATCTTCCATCAGCAGTTTCGGAAGGTAAATTTAAAATTCACCTTAGCCTATTACAGATGCATAGATCGAACACAATCTTATCGATTTCTCACATAACAGGTGACAGGTGATGGTAACGGATACCAATGCGGCCCTGCAATATGTTTTTCTGAGCTGTATGCCCTGTAAGTTGGCCAGAATCAAAACTATGATAAGGCTTACAAAGTTATCATTATGATCACATAAATTCACCCAGGAACTGATGAATTCTCTGAGAAATTGCCACAAAACTAAAAAAGAATGGAGAGGAAATAATATAGAAATATTATTTTAATATGATTAATATGATATTATTATTATTATTATTATTATTTTATTTATTTTAAAGGTGTTTTAGTGTATTTGTGTTTCCTAAGTGTTTTATATGCATATTAAGGTAAAATATACATACTAAGACAAATATTTGATTAACTGATGCTAAACAAGAACTGTTTGTGCCTTTTTTGAATTACATACAAATTCGACTTAAAGACAGACTGAGGAAGCGCATCTCATTCATACCTGGGGGACTGCCTGTACGTGTAGATTTTAAATGGTATCTCTTGAGTGACTGTCTAGAATTAGATTGTTTGTAGCTCTGATCACCGGGAAGCCCTATGCATGTACGTATGCACTAAAAGACACAATCCACTTTAGCACACAAACATGCAGACTTGCTATGACTAAAATAAAACCTGACAGATGTAGAGGCTGCAGATCACAGACCTCAAAATGCACAGACTGCCTTCAGAAATGCCAGTAATTAGGCTTAATCGCTCCAAACCAGTCGGCCATTGGGATACAGCAGCAGGCTAGAAATTTATTAGAAAGAATTGGGAGGATATTTGGCCATGCAGAGAATTTTAATATGACTCAGAGCAGCAAGGTAAAGAACAAGGAGCAAAATGTATAAATATAAAGGTGTTATGAAACTTCACATTTATTAAATTAAAAACTTGCAAAGAATAATTGTCTAGATTGTTATTTTAGTACAGATGTACAGTACATCCTGTACTTTCCTTGTAATGATACCACAAAGAATAATAAATTATTGAAATAAATCACAATTGAGTGTGATGTAGGTTAACAATTTAGAATATTTAGGTGTGTAAAACAACTTTTGACCTTTCATTTGCCATAAAAGCAAGTATATGTGTAAGAATATGTTTTCTGCATAGCTCTACACTCCAAGGTGAAATTTCCATATTACACTGCATAAACTTTGATGTCTTATAAACCCCTAAAATAAAACACGACACCACTCACATGCATAGTCTGTTTTATACAGAATTGATTGAAAGATATTCCCGACATCACTGGCCCAGCCCATTTCAGGCCCCTAAGCAAAATTTGATTGTTGTCATTTGTCATCCTTCTTATTCCGAGAGGCTGATCAGATGGGAGGGGGGAGTGCTGGGCAGCCAGTTGATGTGCTTATGCACTGGGCCACAGCCCTGCCCAATGACATCATAATGCCCTAACTTACAGGGGGAGTTGTGACCTTCAACAGGAGACCCACAGCATGATCTGGCTTCTGAGGATGGTATCTCCTTAGTCTCTGGAGAAAGGTTCCAGATAGACCAGTACCCTGAATTGGGTTAATGCAGTTATGAATTGGGTTACTCCCACATATACATAGAGCCAGTGAGTTCAGTAGAATGAGCAAATGTTCTCAATGGTATCTCACTACCAGCTAGTTTATTATCATAATGAAACAGAGTTTTCTGTGTAAGCAACAATGTCCAAATATGTGACCCAGGGCACAGTGCACTGGGCTCTGCAGAGGTTGCCCATCGGCAAAATTCAGACCAATCGAGCACTTGCAGGTAGAAACATTTTAAACAATGCCTGACCGCGATTAAGCTAATATGAAGGTAAAATGTTATTATGGAGTCATGTGAATGTGTTCAGCTACAGAAAACCGATCCCCCCACCAAGTTTGCACAGAAGTATAGAAGAGTGGTGGAGTGCTTTTTCAAGCACCATATACTCTGAGTTTTATTCTACATTATTAGCTTTGGATAGTATAAATGGACTGTTATGAAAAAAAATGTCACAGAAATTACAGAGGAACTTATGAATAGGAATTTTAGTATACTTTTTGCAAATTTACAATGTTTGTGTTTATGTATCTTTATTTTGCTCATTGATGCATCTCAACAATACTCATCATGCATCATCTGCTCCACTCATACAAATGCGGTTCACCATCCAGTCATAAGTTCGTATTCATATAATTTGGGTTAATCGTGCGATTAAAAAATGTCTCACGGATGATTAATTTTTAAATCTAAGGAATTAAATAATCAATCATAATTATACTTGCCACAATCTACAATCTAAAAAATCATTCAGCAGATGTTTCCTATCCATACTGCTACCTTACTGAAAAAGAACTTAAGAACTCAGAATTCAATATCCCAAGCATATTCTGTTAGAATGCCAGCTTGCCCAAACCCCAGCAGCAACAATGGGCTGTCCCTTAGGAGCTAGTCTGAAAATGGTGGCTTTAGAGTGTGCATCCCCCGGATCATCACACTTTCAATTACGAAACCTTTGAGGGTGATGAGGGCTGTAAGGTAAAAATGAGGGCTTATTCTATCCTATACCCCTATTATGCTCCCCGGGTTATTCTCACCTAAAATGTAATCGTAGTCACTGCTATCCTATACTCTTATTATACTCCCAGGTTATTTATTCTCACCTAAAATGTAATCCAAGTCACTGCTATCCTATACTCTTATTATATTCCCAGGTTATTTATTCTCACCTAAAATGTAATCCTAGTCACTGATATCCTATACTCTTAGTATACTCCCAGGTTATTTATTCCCACCTAAAATGCAATCCTAGTCACTGCTATCCTATACTCTTATTATACTCCCAGGTTATTCTCACCTAAAATTTAATCCTTGTCACTGCTATCTTATACGCCTATTATACTCTCCCCAAGTTATACACTGCAAGAAACCTTCTTACTGAAAGCTGAATGTATATCCGTGCTAATCATTGTATTCTTTAGACACTATACTTAGTATTATTTAATAAGCAATGCAAGTAATGTACTGTAGCTTAAACTTGTATTTGCAGCGTAGAAAAGAGTCTGGTGCCCAAATTTAGCAATAATCAATTTTGTTAAGCTAATACCTGGCTTATGACAGACTTACATTTCATACCAACAGATGATGCAGAAAATAAAATGTAGCTCAATAAAAGTTGAACTCTGAAGTAAAGTTGCACAGTTTGTGATGCAAACAAAAGACTACTGTATAATACAGACTTTCAAAATAGCTCATATGTGCAAAGCAGAGCCAGCAGGCATATCCTGTACTGTTCATCTGGCATTACACTCCTAAAACACAATACTAGAAGCACCTATAAACCAGATGCCCAGCTATTTCCATAACGACCCTTATGAGAGTGTGTGCATTAGTTATGCGCGCCTGACATCACAAAATCCAAACTCTTGAAACCTTTGTAAATAGAAAATTATAGCATCAGCATCTGAAGTTGTGTTTTTCCCGGCATTTTTTCTCAGTTTAATGGCCATATCTGTGTAAGGTTTGCCTCCCAGTGCTTGGGTAAGAGCACAAGGGTTTCACAGACTCCTCAAGCTTTGAGAGTAAGAGATGTGGGGCACAGAAGAGCTTGATTTAGCCTTTTTATTTAGGCTTTAGAAGCATAGCCAGGAGGGACTGGCCAGCTTTGCACCAAGGCTATCATTACTTTCGGTAACCCAAGCAGCCTGCTACACAGTGCTGCAATAATAAAACCTGCTGAAATAAAAACAGGCTGCTAGCACGAAGGCACAGAATGGATGTTAACTGTTCCATTATTTTCACATTTATAGCTACAGCCATTTTGTGCATTGTAATTCTGGAGTGCCCCCCCAGGGACAGTAAGGTGTGTGCCTAAAAGGAAAAAAAATATTTAATGCAATGCAGAAGATGCCATTAGACGCTGGGTGCAAAACACAATTCAGTATATTTTTAAAGAGTAATTGTATAAGCATTAATACTGTTCTTAACGACAGAACTGGAATGCTTCGGAATATACAGTGACATGAAATATAAAACTGGATGCTTTTACCTGCACAATATTTAGAAGAATGTGCAGAACGTTTTACAAATTTGCATAGGATCACTTACCAATGCTTTACTAAATAAGTGAATTACGGATTTAAATGTAGGCCATGAAAAGTGCATTGTCAATTAAATTATAGGAGCAAAAAGGATGTGTTTTGGTTATTTTTTGAACCTCCAAGACAACTGAGTACAAGTACCTACAAGTTTTCAGATGATGAACCCTAGTTCACTCCGAGTACATCACTCAAACAAGGTCGCCTGGGTGCATGTTTGGGAGTTGATGGAACTTCAGGATTAGCTGACAATGAACTGTGAGTTGCAGACGTCTGTCTTCAATCTGCCACCCTACACAGGCCAGTGTGGAGAACTGACTCATTGATGGACTTTGGCTTGACCTTGACCACAGTTTTTTTTTCTATAATTTTGGCAGGCCCACAGGGGGTGGGCAGCCAGTCTACCTTGGACCCCCAGAGGTTTTTTTTCCACTACCCATACCCAACAGCACTTTCTGGATTAGGCTGCCCATCCCTGCACTATAGAGTAAGATATTTTTAAATAAATATTTTTTTTTTCTATTATACCTGTTATATACAGGTACATGATACACCTTTTACAATGAAAAATATTATAACAGTAGCCTATTAGCCTATGTTCTTTCATTGTTCCTTCATATTTTGAGGGGTATAAAAAACATGATTTTCATTGCTCCATTATCCCTTGATACATACTGTAGCGACGGTGAGATGGCTCGGAGTAATGGAGCCCAGATAGTGCACTGAGCATGCTGGGAGTGCGTGTGTGTACCCTTGTATGTATCCTTGTATGTATCCTGTGTGTAATCGTAGCATAAATGCGCATGCTCCCAAGTTCGCATGTACCCTGACCGGTGCTGTATGTGTAATCCTGGTGTGGTCTAGTGATGTGTAATTACCCACCTTGTGTGTGTTTTACTGTCCTTAGTTTAACTTCCCTCTGCTTCTCAGTCATTCTGCGCCATTCTATATTATTGCTTACTATCTTTTTCAGGACTATATAAAAAGCAACTTTGTGCAAAACCATCTCCTCTTGTCTTTTGCCATCACTGCCCCTGTGCATCAGTCTGCCAAGCGTCACAATATGTTTTTATTCGTTGCTATATTGTGTCTTGAGAATTAGGCTAAAATGTTAGAATCCCTTTCATTTGAGAGAGTACTGTATAATTACTGTGAGTAATTTATCAATTAATCTTTACCATATGTATGTACACACAAATCAAGCTATATTGCTCGCTACTATCCACAGTGTTGGCTGTCCACAGTAAATTTTGGAATGTATCACCCATGGATAGGGAGAGACTATTCTAATTATTATTATTGGTATTAAGAGTTATAAAGCTTCGGGAGCTTTGGTGGAGTCCTGCTGTTACCGTGTTCACTTTGCACACCAGCAGATCCGGTACCCATGCAGAGAAGCATTCTTTTCCACTATCTGACATTTCGGCCCTTATAATAGCAATCCACCACAGTACAAGTGCACCTGGCTTTTAAAGGGAATGGGGGATGACACTCTGATTGGTTTATAGCATGTTATGCCCCAAACACACCCCCCATGACTAATTCTGAAACTTAGTACAACCCTTTTTGGATCATGTTCCTGGTGCTGTTTCTGTCGTTAAACTAGTAAAAATGGGTTGAGGATGCCCGTTTCAGACGATGCATGTTACCTATTTTTAAAATAGGACTTTCATTGGCATTCAAATTATTGCTGCCTGTTAGAAATGCTTGTTATTTAAAGGCATTGTATGCATGCAGAATTAGGAGTCACATTTCCGAAGAATATAATTAAAATATAACTGAAGTGCTGCGAAAAAACATAATTCTAACAGTATCACCATTTTACCCAGGAAACATTCCGACTCATTCAACTATATCCAGCAATGCCTTTACTTACCTTGCCTTGTGGTCTTGAAGTTAAATGATTGGAAGCCCCCTGTAAATGTTGATGAGTCAATGACGTCCACTCCATAGTCACTGTGGTTCCTCCGATAGAGCATGATGCTTATCACAAGAATGGTTACTGCAATGACCCCAGCCGCCAAGCCGGAGTAGAGGGCCACATCACTGCTGGCTTCCCTATCTATAACAAAGCAAGGTAGGGGGGATCAATATGACATAATCTGTCTGATATGAGTGAAGCCCCTAAACTCTCTATGTAATAATATTCTATTCTATTATATTCTATTCTATTAGATAATATAAATGTATGTTTAACCCTAGGTCTTAGCAAGTTATTCGTACATATACTAATTATATATAATATATTGGATAAGGTTCTACAATAATTGAACCCTCATAATGCCTTTATAACGCATTTGTAGAACATTCAGTGTACGTTCATAATGCATTTGTAAAACATTCTTAAGGAACATGTAAGTGTATCATCATGCTAACATACCTTAATAGCTTTAATATACATTAATAAATGTTAAGGCTTTACATTAACTGCACCTTCATAATGCCTATACAATGCATTTGTAGAAAATTCATTGCACCTTCATAATACATTCATAGAACACTCATAAGCAGCATGTAAATATACCATAACATCCAATCATATCTTAACAGTTTTAATATACATTAATGATAAACATTAAATAATAATAGTATATTTATAACTTTACAATTGTATAATGTATAATGAAATTAATGTATATTAAAAGGTGTGATGTCCTGCTCCCAACGCTCCTAATTGTGTGCCACACCCACCTCGTTACCTCCTGTTTTGACCTGATTGTAGTCACCGGTTGCTCGTTTAGTCTAGCTTGTCTTTTGTATTTAGTCAGTGTCTCTGTCAGTACTCCCTTGTTCCGTCATTGACGTAAATCTTCGTCAGTATCCTGTTTGTGTCCTGAAATTAAACCCCTTCGTTACCCCGAATCTGAGGACTCCTGTTTTCCTGTTCCGTGCGACTCACCACGACGTTACAAAAGGTATGTTAGGATAAGATATACTTACATGCTGCCTATGAATGTTCTGTTAATGCATTATAAATGCATTATGAAGGTGCACTGAATGTTCTGAGAATGCGAACTGGGTGCATTGTAAAGGTGCTGTTAATGTAAAGCGTTATCATATATTTTCCCTAAGGGTGTGCATATAAAATCTGTGCAATAAATCATATATCCACCTGCTGTTGAAATGTAAAAATGCACTTAATTTCCCACATTCTTCAGTTTGGTACAAATATGACAGAATATACATGTACGTTGCCGACTTAAGTTTTCTAGCTATTACAACTCCATCAATCTTTTTTTTTCTTTTTTAATTCCTAATTGAGGCTGCTGCCTCATACTCATTATAGGAATATGTTAAACTAATGGAGTCTCTCTAAAATGATTGTAATTGATGTTGCACCTGACAATCATTTGTAAGCCGTAAAGACCAGGCATTAAAAAGCACTTGAATTTCACAAGGGAATACAGCACCATTAATTAAATTACCTCCTATGCAATAATTACACTCTATTACATCTAGTTCAATAGAAAACACATCCGATTGTTGCACAGTAATTCTCATCACACCCAAAGGAAAAGGTCTTCAAGCATGACCCTCTTTTTGGTCAAAGGCTGCTATAGGACACTTAGCTTAGCAGTCTGCACTTGCCTTCTGTTGTTGAGATGTTTATGTTGAATTGAGCTTACAGGGTGCGTGAAAATGGTTACATGGTTTAGCTTCCATTGCAGGGCATGAACAAGAAGCTATTTAGAGATTCCACTTTAGCCAAAGAGTACATCCACACAATGCCGGGAGAGCAAATTAACATGGAAAGCAGAGTGTGATTTAAACCCTCAAAGCTGGAAGTGTAAAGGTACAAGGACACCTGCATTTTCCTTCAGCTAGGTGAATACTACTAAGCATGTTTATGTTTTAAGCATATTTTATGCTGGAAATAAACGTTCTCCCTGTATAGCATATTGATTATTAATAATAGCAAAATACATACAGGATAAGCAGTACAATAATACCGAACACAAAAATGTATTTCTTAGGATAAAGAGAAAAAAAAATGATCTGGGCTGTAGCTGAGTAGTGTCATATGGGTTGTTGTGCTTAGGGTTGAGCAGCACAACAAGGATATATAATTTGGAATTTAGAATTTGGTGATCAGTGGTCATTGCTGACACACCATAGCACACAGTGCATAACAATGAAATGTGTCCTCTACTTTTAACCCATATGTGACATCGCAGGGGGCCGCTAATTCAGCGCCTGGGGAGCAGTGTTTGGTAGTGGTACCTTGCTCAGGGTACCTCAGTGGTTCCTTGCTGGTCAGGGATACAGATTGAATTTTCACTAAAGGACAACATGGTCCGTACAATCAGGGGTAACTGGATTTTCCAATTAAATGATGTATGGTATTTAAATACAGGGGATGTTTGTTAAGTGATATGGGGAACATGAGAAATTCGTACAATACAGCGGCACTCACTCTGGGGTTTCACATCATGCAACAGCTTTCGATCTGCAAGAAAGGGTAGAGAATGAGAGAGGGAGAGAGAGAGAGAGAGAAAGAGAGAACTTATATTCTGTTCTGGTTGTCAGACCAGCTGGAAAAGTTACAGCATGACATTGTGAAGTGATACACCTGGACATATTCTGTAATCTGTCCTATATTGTCCATCTGTCATCAGTCTTTTTCCACCTTCATCCGGTAAGAGAGATTAAACTATTAAATAGAATAATGCCTTGCAGGAACCATGAAAAATCACAGCATGACCAAACTGAGGACTGTTAAATTACTCTCATGTATTTATTGTGTAATATAATCTATCCAAAGCTTATACTCAGGGAAACATCAGATGCATGGATATCTCAGGGCCCAGCCCCTTTCAAGGTACTTCATAGGTGTTCCCCTGCTTACAGTCGTACATATTACCTGTTTATACTGTACATCTGGGCAGTTTTCAGGGTTTTGTAATGAGCGAACGGTTCGTAGGGAACTTGAGCCAGTACTCTTAGTTTAGGTTACCCGGGAGTTACCTCCCAACGGGCATCCAAGCATGTGATATAAGGGTGGCAGCAGTGTCACTCATGGAAGCTGATGCTAACGGTGGACGAGCACTCACCCTGCGTGCAGAAGCCGCCCGTGCAGTTTTGTATGTGAAGGGCGACTCCCTCACAAAGCTTGCCGCCGTGCTTGGGCGCGGGGGAGCTGCACTCTCTGCCGCGCTGCCTCTCGCACCCGGAGCTGCAGGCCGCCCACTCGGACCATTCCTCCCAGCCACCATCCACTGCAACACACCAGAGGCAAGAGGACACCGGCTATTGCTGGCCACATTCTGAAATCCACACTGAGCTGCGGCCAAAGAGAATTAATTCATGTTTACATTTTTTCTGTTCAGATTTATGAAGTACTGGCATTCCATCCAGGGTACACCCCGGCCTAACCCTAACCCCAACCTGGTGCCATGTGTCGTGTGGCATGGGCTCCAAGCCCCTAGTGACCTTGAACAGGATTAGCAGTTAGAAGATGGATGGATGGATGGATGGATGGAACTGCGAAGTACTGGTGTGTGTCATTCATCCAGTCCATTATTAGGTTACTCCACATTCTTGAAGGCATTCTTCTTCTTCTGCATCTTCTTCTATTACCAAAGTAATAATGCATTTTTTTCTCATTTTACTTGTTCAACGATGTTATACTGAACAAGACCAATGAATCTGAACAGGGCCAAGATATTCAATGAATGTTTCAAGGAAGTGCTATTACAGTTTTGATCCATCTGGTCTACATGTTGACGATGTCTTTTAAAGTCCCCTTTCTCTTAATCTAAATGCAAATGACATGTTTACACAAATTCAATCCTTTAAAAAGAGCCTCGGATGTAGTTTCATTGCTTTTTCAACTGCTTTGATAGGAGCTTCACAAATCACAAACACTTCCCATGTTATTGACTTTTGTCCATAGAGTCTTACATTTTTTTCTGTATAAGACTATTGAAAAATAAAGATTATAGGGCCGTTGCAATAACATATGGATTTTTTTGAAGGTTACATGTTCACACAACTGAACCAAAAAAAAGTTATACAATGCACTTACAAAGATGAAGCCATGTAAGTCCAGCACTAACACACTAATCATCTGTTATCTGAAAGCTTCATAGATTTTGGATTTAATGATCAATCTGTGCAGAAAATCCACAAGCTGCTTTACACTAAACTCCTTGAAGTAGCCACCCAATGTGAAGGAGCTTAGATTAAAAACAAAATATTGCCATTAATGAATGTATCATTCAGTACAATTTATAATACTTGGAATGGAGTATTTGTAAACACAACACATTCTAAGTACACCAAACAAAATGCTTCAACATTCCTGCAGTTTTCCTCAGCCTCAAACCATTTATTCTTTGTATATCTGCATCGTTAGACACCCTGAAAACACAACAGTGAATTAATTGCATTTGAGTAATTATCACAGCAGCTTGTTAATTATGCCCGAGATGTGATAGAGAGGTTTCAGTCGCATGGATACAGTGTATTGTTTCTTGCCCTCAGTAACATGCCATGATTTGTTTTACTGAGCCTTGCTTTAACTCAGTGGACCACTGGAGCATTAACACGCCTTCCTGCGTTCCACCCAGTTTCCAGAAAGTGCATATCCATCTCCACTAAACCAGTCATGATGTATAGTTGTGTGCCCTGGGATGGGCGGGCATCCAGCCTAAAGTTCCTGGGATCAGCTCCAAACATAACATGAATGCCAATACTTTTTATTTTTAAATAAAAAGATTGTGCTCTATGATGGCATAGAATTCCATAGGCCATGTAGGCACCATGTGGGCAGGGGTGGCTTGATGGTTAGGGAAGTGCACTTGTAATCGAAAGATTGCAGGTTTGAATCCCCCACCAGCAAGGCACCACTGAGGTACCCTGAGCAAGGTACTGTCCCCAAGCACTGCTCTCCGGGCGCTGAATTAGCTGCCCCCTGCTATGTCACAAAAGTCACATATGGGTTAAATGCAGAGGACGCATTTTGTTGTTGCGCACTTTGTGGTGCGTTAACAATGACCACTGATCACCTAATTCTAATTCACCACTTTTAATGATACTGTAATTTATACGGAACTCACTTACCTGGACAGAGTGCATTGCAGGTGCTCTTCTGTATTGACATGCCTTCACAGAAGGCCCCCCCATTGAGAGGGGCTGGATTGGTGCATGTTCGGGACCGCTTCTGGACACCCCGCCCACAGCGCACACTGCAAGAAGACCACTCTGTCCACAACGACCAGCCCCCATTCACTGAATGGAGGAGCAAAGACTCATGGGTAGAATGAAGCAATTCCACCAGCAGATCAGGTTAATCACATTTGCATGGTTCAACAAACCGTGGCTCATACATCGTGATGCATTCAATTTTAGCACCATATAGCATTTTCTGAATATCCCAACAAAGGAAAAAATATATTTACAATTTTAAAAACTCTTTGGTATGCAAAGCAAAACATTATTCAAAACATATACAACATTGGTATAGTATAATATCATATAGTATAGTTTATTTTTTGGTGGGATTGTGGCTAAGTGGGTAGTATAATTGCTTCATAACGCCAGGTTTCGTTGGATCCTACTCGCATGTGTATGCGTGCATGTGCATAAAGTGCTCATATTATCTCTGTGCTACATGGGCTTCACTGAGTATTCTGGTTTCCTTATATAGCTGAAAAATGTTGAATTGTTGCCTCTAAACTGCTCATAGTGACACAGAGACATGTTGTGATATAGGGACATACTGGGTTAATAAATATTGATAACAGCAACAACACCATCTTAAGTTACATTTTTTATGTGTTTATTAAGAAAATCATCTTAATCTTCTTCACACCTCTTTTGCTGTTTTGGGCTGCACTGGCAACATGTTAAGCGGGTCAGACCAGAGCTCCCTCATTGGACAGCTTCACAGACCCTCGCTTGTTCTAAGGGATCCCCAGACATTCACAAGGTACCTGGGAGGTACGGTCCCTCCAGTATGTTCTGGATCTGCACCGTGGTCTTCACCCACTGGAATGTGCTTAAAACAGCTCCCTTGGGAGTCCAGTAGGGGACATCCTTACTAGAGGCTGTCCCTATAAGCTGCTCAAACCACCACAGCTAGCTCCTCTCGATTTGGGACAGCAGAAACTGTATTTTGAGGTCCCACTGGATCTTATCATGGACAGTAATCATGGCAGAGAAATCTCATTTAGCTGCTTGTACTTGTGACCTTATTGTTTTGGTCATTACCCACAGCTCATAACAGGGAAAAGGACAGAGATAAACTGCAAGGTTCATCTGATAATTTAACTACCACTATACCACCACAGACCTGTTCAATGCCCACAAAACTGTAGCCAATGAACCAATACACCCATCAGTCTCTTATCCTTATCCTTACTTGTGAACAAGATCTTGTACTGTAAAAAAGGTGGGAGACCCCTGGCCCAAAACGTGACGTCATCTGCAAATGGCAAAGATGTCACCTCAAGCCCTCCATACCAGGGGTCCTTCCAGCCACAGGTACACCCTGATATGCACAAACAGAGCCCTGCTGGAGACCCGTTTTTGCAACACATCCCTCAAACAGCTTCTCCAAGTCCACAAACATATATACTTTATTGGCACATTCTCACAAACCCTCACAAAACTGGGCAAGAGAGAAAGAGAGTACGCCAACATAGGCTAACTGCAGCTAGAACAGGCCCTCTGATCCACCACAGCCCCCACTTGCCAGGCCTTCTTTATCTCCTATGGTGTTTTACAGTTTTCCAAAATATTGTTGGATCTCCCCCCCTCTCTCCATTGCCTCTCCAAACTCCTCCCAGGCATGAGCTTTCCCGACCTCAGCTGCCTTCTTCGCTGCTTTAGTGGCATGTCAGTGCCTTTCAGCTGTCTCAGGAGAGACACACCCCTTACAAGCACAGCCTTAAAGGCTCCTCTTTCAGCTTGAAAGCTTCCCTCACCACAGGTGTCTACACCAGTGGCTTCTAGGGTGACCAGCATGACAGGGACCAACAGCTTCCCGTTCAGCATTAAACCCAGGAGGTTATCCTTCATAATCATTCTCCTCCAGGTTTCTCCAGTGTTCCCCACTCCTAGAAGTTGCCAGTAAGATCACAAAGTCCCTGTTGACAGCTATACATTTAAATGGCTTGTGGAGAGGCTCAGGTAGTCACTACAAGGGCAAAGGTACATAAAATATACATGATGGACAAACGTAAAGATCATAAATAAAAATAATATATAACATAGAAGATAAGATAAACAGATTTTATTGGCGTCTATGGAATAAGACTAGGAAGAAACATCAGTAAAGTGACTCGCTACAAAATAGCCTAGTAACAGTTTGTATATCCTACACTGTTACATAGTGGTAGAGTTGTTCAGTAATCTGTCAGCCTGCAGGTAGAAGCTGTTCTTTTGCCCAGCTGTTTGTGGTTGGATGTTCCTGTAATACCTGCCAGATGGTAGCCTGGAATATTGATCTGGACCGCTGCAGTCAGATGCCATTTTGAGGGCATTATTCAGGCATTGTGAGCAATAGATGTCCTGTAAGTCCGGGAACTTGTTGGCGGTGATGAGCGTGTTCTCACCGCTCTTTGGAAAGTCATCCAGTGATGTGTGGATCAACCACAACTTCATACAGAAATGCAGCCAGTCGGTATCCATGCTACGGCACATTTGTAGGAGTTTGTAAGAATGCTAAGAGCCATGCCAAAGAAGACTGAGCACAACAAAAAGGTAATCGGCACAATCAACAGACAGGGTTTTCTTTACTGCAACTCACAGTTGCACTGAGGCAACCATCTTGTCTGCTAGAAAACTCCAGCTGCACAGCCTTTAACCTGGAAGTGAGTCATTTCACCAGGAGAAATTCAAAAGTAGGAGAGATTCCAGCCATGACTGAGAGTTTTGGTTCCAGACCCCACACAACCTATGGAGGGTGATTATATCTAGTCAATATTTTCCCATCCCCATAAATTCAGACTCCTTCCCTGATAAAAGTGACTGTCCACATCCCCAAAGCTAATATCCATTGCCAAGGCCAAGAGCACCTGGACCCTTCTGGCTGATCCTTGCCACCTAAATGGCACTGACACTGACCCCAATCTTTCACCTTACAGGCAGTGAGCCCCCAGGATGGCTACAGACATGATGACATGAATACATTCGTGGTCATGCCACGTCATACGGTAACGCAAACTTAAGTGGGTCTTACCAAAAACCAGTACCGCCGCTGGGACGCTCCGTCTCTTAGCCACCACATTGCTGGCCTGGCAGCTGTAATTGCCGGAGTCTGACAGCCGGGCTTGAGTAATGATCAAGCTGTTGGCCCGTGTGTCAATATTGTCGTCATTGAGTGAGGTCAACAGTTCCTCATTTTTCAGCCACTCCACCTGGTAGGAAAAATATAAAACACAGTCTTTACGCACGCGGTTACTATCAAACAACGACGACATCAGCAGCTTCAGTGGCTCCCACTGAAACAGGTAGGAAACAATCCCATCAATCAACTTGAATGCACTCATGACAGAACAGAAGTCGTCACAAAGGAAAGGTTAGATTGCCAGAGGAGAAAACCAAAATGTACTACATCTTCGGACTTACTGTAAGAAAAATGTTTAAGCAAGACTGAAAAGATATGAAAAAATATATATATAAAGCTTGAAAAATATCTATGGTTATCTGTTTAGGATTCATTTGCATAGTTCGGTTGCAAAAATAGCCCAGCTTCAGTATGTAAGTTTATCTGTGACGCCTGGGATCTCTGCACCCACCCACCATGACCAAGTCCTGGATAAAGCAGCTGGACGATGACGCTGGACGGATGTGTGGCCGCTTGCTACGGCTTATCTATGCACATGCTATGATACATGCTAATCAGCCGTGAAAGTTTTCGACATTTAAGTCTAGGCAGCTTCTATAGTATATATTTTATTCAGTTTGGTCCTCCCCTTTAAGTATTTTCAATCTTTTATTTGAATAGCATTTTCAGGCCGTTTTTGTTTTTTTTTTCTTTGCACAAATGTGAGTAATTCAGCTGTTTGTCTTCTTTTAGAACCCTGGTCTGCTTTGTACAATATTTTATTTTCCAATACGTTTATGTGTGGAATATTTTACATCTACCACAATATTTATGCAAATATTTGTGCTATAAAGTTACAGGATATAAACCGCTGCTACTGCCCTCCTACACTGCAGGCGCCTTACTCCTCTGCGGTAGATGCTCATGAAATATATGATAGCTGAGGCCCGGCTGCTTAGCTACAGCTGGGTACTTTGCTGCGGAGCCATACTAATCATTTCTTGTGTTTTTAACTTAGTACTTGGGTAATTACAGATTGTAATCACTACCTACAAATTGTGTTTTTGCTTTTGTCTAGAGGCATGTAGGGATGAATAATTTATAGAGTGGTAATGAAAATACACCCCACCCCCTTCAGAAAACAGAAAGATCTGTTTTCATGCATCCAAACCTCTTTGAGAACACAGTACTCACACAGTTAGTGATTCTTTAGGCTTCTGGGGTCTGTATTAAGGCCCCCGAAAGAACAGCTGACGTTTTTAAATCAATGACTCCAGCATTATGAGATTATTGCTTAATTTCTGATAGCAGGGAATGCTTTCATCATTTAATTCCATTGGTTATATGGTTCCTTCAGAGCCTTCAAAGTGGCTGTAGGCTTTTCTTCTTCCTTTCAGCACAGACTTAATCGCAGTACTTCCTCTCTAATTATTTTCCATTTGCCTTTTTGCTTTATTGTCAATAGCCACAAAAATTGAGGTTGACTGAGGCTGCCTGGCGGGCATAGCCTGACACACTTAACATCAGTTAACCTTTAGCAGAAAAACTGGAAGTAAAACAATTCTTTGATTAGTCTATAAAATGGATTATATTTTAATTAAACAACAAGTGACTCATTACATTATCAAATCTCATGGTAATAATAAAAAAAGAGAAAAAATGGTAAAAGAAGCATTAAGTAAGTGTGTCAATTTAAATGTTTGCATGTTACAAATTAACATGTTCATTAGCACAAGAAAAGTTTTCTGTAGTCGAGTTACAATCAGTTATATATAAATAGCATGTTTTCAGAACAATATGTAAATCCATAAATACAAACTGTAAATGTGGACAAACATCTATACATGAATCGCTGAATTACCTATTTACAACTGCCTGTTGTTTACATTATATATAATTTATTATAAAAAAATACCACTTTATTACAAATATCACTGTATTAGGGAGAGCTTTATTGTTTTTCTATACTGACAATGAACCTTTGGGACTTTCAGCTATAATCAGTTAACCACATTGCCAGCCTAGGAATAGCAGCCAATTTTCTGAACATTCCTGAAATAACAAAATGAAATAAAAACTGAAAGAAAGGATACAGGCAGTCAGGCAAAGTGTTTTTCATGCTCTGTATTTAACAAAAGAAAGAAGGTGCTGGATCGCAGACCAAGGCAGATGGATCAAAAGGTCCTTACTGACACAGCCGCCACTGATCTTTTCCGGACAGATTTCCCATTCATTGCCCGGCACCTCCCTCCCAAACGGGGGCTGGCACTGCGCATGTCTGGCAAAGCTGCAGCTACTCCGCGGAGGGCAGTCCCTGCGTGCACCGGGGTCTGCGCCCGGGGTGGACCGCAACTGTGAGGTGTGGCGGTACCAGAGGAACGGGACAGATGCCGATGCAGGTGGTCGGAACTGAGGATTACGGGTCACAGTTTGTGTCTGTGTGGGTGTGTGTGCTGGAGAGCGGAAATTAGGGAGAACCCGTTTTCTCATATCAGAGACGGCTAGTGTACAGAATTGCTCGTATTCACATGCAACCTTTACAATAGCTGAATTAAGTGTAATGGATACACTTTCAGTGTATATTATAATGCTAACAATAATACTATTAGTAAAAAAAAAATATCAGCATCATAGTAATTTAAGAAACATATTGGGAACTGCTGGCATCTCAGCCAAGGTGCCCCCTGCGTAGTCTCCTGTGCGTCCTGGAATCAGCTGTAAGCTCACCCTGACCATGGCCCAGATCTGTGGCCAAGGGTGATGGATGGCTATTGCAATCGCTGTTTCCTGCACACACACTCCCCCCCCCCCACCCCCCCCCCCCTCCCCGCTTTACCTTACACTTACCTGTTCATCCGCTTAACTCCTGTGTGCGTTCACCCGCTACACA
>JAABNY020000119.1:13974040-13992749 GCA_015164015.2 Brevimyrus niger | reverse complement strand
GTGGGGGGAAACCGGAGGAAACCCCACGACGGCACAGGGAGAACATGCAAACTCCACACACATGTAACCCAGGCGGAAACTGGAACCCAGGTCCTAGCGGCATGAGGCAACAATGCTAACCACTGCACCACCACGCCGCCCCCCCCACTGGAAAAATATTTATATATATTAACTGATTTAGTACTGGAATTCTTAATGTGTGAGAAATCTGTTAGAAGTAATGAGAAGATAATGAAACAGAGACTTTAAATGCATATTACACAGGATTAAGTAGTGAATTATGATACATATGAATCAAACTGCTGACAACAAATAGTATTTTTGCAGATGTCTCAAATGAATACCCTTACATTAAAAGATCATGATTTTCATGTTTATCCATCATCAGATAATTAAATTAATTACTACACATTATAATAACCCATATTTTTATATGAAAATAATGCAACTATGCAATTGGAATTGATTACAAACATAACCAATAACAATTTTAATATTGCAATTGGGCACCATTTATGTAAATTATACTAAATGCCGCATTCGTTCAAACCCTTCTTTATATGGGTTCTTAAAAATAAATGTAAACAATGGCAAAACTGACACAATATGTTAACACAATTTAAGTTATATAAAGAGGCTAATGTCATTCCTAACTTGTAAATGTTTGAAGGCATTATGTTAGTATAAAAAGCAAACACACAATGGCTAATTTATTAGGTACATCAGCCTGTTACGCAAACAGCCTGCTTCTACAAACAGAATCCTGTTGCTGCAGCTGAATGCATATAGCACACAGACTGGGACAACAGGTTTGATTGTTGTTTGACTAAGCATTAGAATGGCTACGATGCACGATTTAAGCGATATCGAACGTGGAGTGATTGCTGCTAGATGGAGTGATTCCAGTGACTCAGAAACAGTTACGCTCCTTTGACTTTGGTGCCGAGTGCAGTTTACAGAGGATGGTGCAGCAAGCAAAAAAAAGTTCAGTCAGCGTCATTCGGTGAAAACACCTCGTTAATGTGAGGTCAGAGAAAAACAGGCAGACTATTCAAAGCTGACAGGGAGGCCACAAAAATGACAGCTCAGTACAACAGCCGTGTGCAGAATGGCTTCTCTGAATGGACTTGTCTGGCCTTGAAGCAGTTCTGTAGGCAAAAGTGGATCTTACCCGGTGCAACCTAGATGTATGTAATGTAGTGGCCACTGAGTGAATGTCTATACTGCAGTGTAAGATATTTTCAGTATAATCTGTCACATTTAGGATGGCAGGTAGAGGCAGCTCAGTCTCCTGCTCTTGGCTATTTTCTGCATGACAAGCCAGTGAAAATATATTCAGTATAATCTAATGCTGCTTCCTGACACAGCAGGTGCAGACTCTTACCATGAGCTTTCATTGCTGATGACTCATTAAAAGGTCTAATTTAATTAGTACAATTTCCTGCAGCATTTTATCAGATAATCCCTTACTTATTATAGTTTTATTCTGTTGGGCATGGAATAATTTATTGTTTTATAATTATTTTCAAATGATGCGTTAATAATTTTGATGAAATTGTTAATATTGATAAAAAAAACTGACCAAAGATAATAACAAACAAGACAGACTCCAGTTAAAGTCTGCTTTCATGTCCTGATACTGTCCCCATAAGGATAAATGCAGAGATGTTTGGGTGATGAATGAAGCCTCTCCTTTCTGCAAGATACATGAACAAGTCAAATTCTGACGAGCAGGTCTAGTTAAATGACTTAAAACATCAGTATTTGTTAGCCTTACATTCAGAGAGTGTATTAATTAGCAGCAAGAAAGGCATATTAATTAGGTATTGTAAAAACAAAGCAAATCCCAATAATAAGACAAAGCATATATTTTTCATATGAGCAATCAGGCACACCACATCTCTAAATATGAATATTATGAATATTTTTTTTATTGCTGAACAAACACTTTGTCTAACAAGCTATTGTATGTTATCGAGTGGGATAGTGCAGTATGTATTGGTCAGTAGTTCTCAACCTTTTTACACCGCAACCCAATTTTTACCATGCCATTTACCATGCTCAGTTATACTTTATCAAGTATAGGTCTAAAATAATGCTATGATCAAGCATGCAGTGCACTCTGCAATTCATGGCAATCAATGCCTATCAAACAAATCTAATTGGACGTGCAAGTGAATTTTACATTAATCATCTGTGGTTTGACTTGGACTGGTTGAATGTTCACTAGTTTTGCGTTAAACATTTGCAGACCCATGACCTGTTTATATACTGTAGGTTGATTCTAGGATTTGGGCGGGGGAATCTGATCGTGGGTCAGCATAGGAGTTCGCTGGTTTAAAAATTCTTGATTTCCAACTCTGCTTCGCGACCCTTTTAGAACTTGCTGCGACCCAAATTTGGGTTGTGACCCACAAATTAAGAATCTCTGGTGTAAGGTTACATCATGTGGTAAGATACTCGGCTAAATAAGCCAGTACTCTTGCCAGAAGTCTATACACCTTGCTGACTTTAATAGCAAATAATCATATAAAACATTTTATTCTATTCTGAGTATTTGCTGTCTCTCGAAAGCATGATAGCTTCGGTTAAACTACTGACACAGGTGAACATGTTTTCTTTCAGAAAGGCAGCAGAATTTTTTAAATCAGGACCATTTAAAATATTCTGTGGTAGGTCTTTCACCATACTGAGCATTTGCTTTGAAACTATTGGGTTTCTGTGTATGATTTCTTCCCAATCTATCGATTTTGGATCTGGCAATTTTTCTCTAGTGTTCTAATGACATTCTGCTTATGTTTAGATTATGGATTTTGGATTAAGGTTGGGATTTGGTTTCCTTTGTTTACCATTGCCCCGCTCCAAGATCCGCTTCCTGTGCATTAAAGTCCTGTATTATTTTTTTGGGCAATGGTTTCATGATAAACTGCTCTCCCGCAACTGGACTCTCTTTCATCAAAACATCACACTATTCAATCAGTGTTGATTCAAAGCTAAAAGCTTACACATCAGGATTAATGAAACGAGTGAAGATACTGACATTGGTTGTAACAGAAACATTGAATATCAAAATGGACAAACATTATCCACTGAGACAGATGTATCATTGCCGGGTATGCTCTTCAACTGAAGCAGACTGATCCTCTAATTCCCTAGTCAGTTTAAAGAAAAAAAATTAAACTGGGCCAAATCTATATTGAATGCCTTTCATTATTGGTTCAACTGGGACATGAGTCGACATTAGGTGAAGGCAGGTTTTTCAAAGAAGCCTTTCTTTCTATCCACCAGACAGCCTTGTCATCAGTAGCTCCCATTTAAGCAATGTATTGTAAGCAGCCAGCAATCAAAGGAGGCAAGGGGCACAACAAAGATGTTGGATCAACAAAGCTGTTAAAGTTACATCTCCATCACTAAGGCTGTTAGCTGTTAGCCACACACTGTTACCCACATGCTCACACCAAAGTAAATCTTTTCTAAAAAGTTTAATGTACCAAAAACAAAATGATTTCAGTAAAGGTATAATTTCCGATGTGATAGCACATGTTGCAGATCCTAACTTTCAGTAGACCTCTGCTTCAACTGAAAACAGGACTGTCAGGAATTGTCAAAGTAATCCTTCAACTGATAGGTAAGAGTAGAAGAGTTTACACAACAGGTCACATGTGTTGCAAAGCAGCTGTCAGGCCCATAGAGGCAACAAAACAATGTCTCCCAAATTGAGTATGAAAGAGTATTTTATTCCATCAGGGAACATATGGCAGAACACCCTGTGTCTACAATAACATGCATGTTTCAGCATATTTCAATATACACGATGCTGCATAAGTGTTAGCCCACACTTGACACAGTCACTCTATAGCTGTTACTCTGTGAACAGAAATTGTAATATATTTTCATTCGCTCTCAGTAATTGGTAGCTGAGGATACACTTGACATGCTTTAACATTTTATGAGCTTAACATTTTATGGACTGATTTTATAAATGGGTACTTAAGATCGACAGATTGACAGAATTTGCTGAGAACTAAATGAGTACCTATCAATCAGTCAACTTATAGTTAACTAGAGTGGGGTGCATGATTTCCAAACATAGACCTTTTCAGCACCACCGGAGAACCATATTTATCTAGTACTATTGGCATTTTTTTAACGGACTGGAAAATGAAAGCTGTTCCTGTAGTTCAACCAGATCCAGCAGGACACTTTCCATGATAAAAATGCGCCATATATTTGTTTTGTAAGATGGGAACCAATCAAAACTTTTAATCTAATGGATTAGAAGAGGCATTTTATTTTTAATGAAAAAGTAACAAGTAAAAGGTTTTCCTGAGAGCACAACATAAACTGTATACATTACTAAATATCTAACAGAATTTATTTCAGAACTGCCAGTGATTCCATTGAAAAAAAAACATAAAACAGGCATGAATGCTGTCTTCATGTTTTATTAAATAGGGAGACACAAAATTACCCATAACTGTAAGACTGCATGCTGAGAAAGTTTATTGATAAAATAATCAAGTTGTATAAAATAAATGAATGGCTTTATGAAATATTTATAGGACACACAGAAAGCAGACAGGATCCTTTGTAACATACCCTAGTGAATACGGCTGTTAATTGTTCATGATGCCAAAAATATTTTGTCTGTGAATTTTAATTATGAGTCTCTCTTACAAACAACATTAGTTCCCAGATTGGCTTAAGACTTAAGTGATTAAAGGGACAGCTTCACTTAAACTGATGCAACATAAATACCCCCTCCTCCCCCCCAAACTTTATGTCAGAAGCACTTAAAGCAGTAATCAGTCAGCTAGGAAAGGCACGCCTCAGTATTGATCGTAATATGTCTCTGTTCAAACGCACCTTCTCTACTCAGAAGAAGAAAAAAAACAAACGATGACTTTCCAAATTACTGCCTAAACTTCATTTTATATCTTGTCACTGCATTCGTAACACGAATGGATGTAACCCTTTATGAGACTTAAGGGAACAGGCTGCTGATTTAAAAATACTAAATGAATATTAAAACTGTACTAACAAATTAAAAAAGGAGTTGAAACACAGGATGTGTGTAGAGTAATCATTTGTGAATCATGTTTCCCATGCGGCCAATCAGTTAGTGGCTGTTTTCAAACAGTCACACCCATTTGTATATGCAATGCAGCGGTTATTCTCCTGGGTCACTGCCTCAGACACGGAACCGAGGACAATATAAAGAACTGAACTGGGATGCACTCACTTCTCACATTACTTAGGCTAATGCGTCACTTTCTAAGAAAATCAAAAACAAATGCCGAGGCTGTGGGTTTGGTTTCAGTATTGACAGGGTCCATATCAGCCCTAAAACCCCGCCCCCCTAAACACACACTGTACTCCACAGCATTGTTAGGAAAAAGTCCTGAACGTTCATACCTAAATTTACCCAAATCTAGGCCCTTGACAAATGCTACTAAGTTACAAGTATGAGGGAAGCTAGTAATGGATTCACAGTTAGACGGCGCTCTAGCTTTGCAATCTTATGACGATATTAATCTCCGCATTTTGCTGTTTCCATGGTTTCGCATAACGAATGCAATCGATACAACAGGAAGCGACTACGCCACCCTGAAAAATGACGCCGGGTAGCTGCCAAGATGCCTCAAACACACTGACCTTGGTGCCTGCTGTCATTGCTAAGCACTGCACGACCCTTGTAATGCTACAAGTAGCACTAATAAACACAGCTCAGCTCACGGGAATGAATGGAGACGGCATGCAAAAGACAGCTAGAGAAACAGTAATAGAAGTGAAAAGTTGGGGACCCAGCCTTCTTCCGGGCTCATCACCAAAGTCAGTATCACAATACCTGAGGCTACTACAATAATAATGGAGATTAAAACACTCCCTGTAAGAAAGCAGTGTGTGTGTGTGTTTGTGGATGAGGTTTATATTACATTGTGGGGACCAAATGTCCCCCATAATATAATAAAAACCTGTTTTTTAATGTTGTGGGGACCATTTTTCAGGTCCCCACAAAAATCAGAAAGTAAAAATGCCAAAAGTTTTGTTTGGGACTGTTGGGATTAACATTTTCTCCATAGAAATGAATAGAAAGTCCCCTAAAAACATAATTAAAAACCTGTGTGGGGGGGGTGGGTGAAAGGGGGGTTCTGATGAGTAGGGAGAGATGGTTGGTGGATAGTTTGTTGGGTTGATTGATTACACCTGTCCCTCAAACGTATTTTTGTTGTTTGTGTATATTTTTTCTTCCTAATGAACATGGTGGATGCTGATCTGCCCCCATTTTTATTGTCTTTCTCTCTCCACTATTTTCCAAGTGTCTGTGTTCTGCTCTCTCATCCCATTCTGCTCCTGAAAACCTCCCAGCCTTTATGATAAGTAAGCTGCATGTGCGTGACTCTGTCCACTGGAGAGATTCTCACCAACCCTCCCCACACAGTGTAATATACACAAATCTAACAGAGGCCCAAATCCTACAAACTCAATATAAACTATTGTTAGCATGTACTGGCCATTTAAAAAGTTCTTTATAAAGTAGATACATTTTAATAAATATTTATAATACATTTTTGGATAAACTGCTTGGATTAACTCAAACTAGCACAGTTCTTTCACCGTGAACTTATAGTTATAGAGTTAAACAGTCATCTATTCGTTTTTTAACACATTTTAGACAGATTTAATAGATGTCTTTGCGTATCTACATTTTGCCATGAGTTTAAAATGCACTAGGCATTCCAGCAAATAGATTAATTGAGCAGGCCCAATCACAGGATACTTTTCAAACTGTGATCCCAACTGGGAAGCAGTAATCCAAATTGGATTCAGTCAGGGGTTCAATTAAAACGAAGCAAATGACTGACATGGATGGTCAAAGAAAACCGAATGAGAATGTGGAGGATTTGCTTTTAAGTAAGGCTGTTCTCTTTGAATACTGGAATTACTGTTTTTTAAGTTTCTAAGTATCTATAGCACATGAGCTAATCACAATCACTTGGAAATAAAATTTAAACTAATGGTTTGCAAACATTTATATGCATATACTGCATAGAGTATAATCAAACATTTCCTCACTTTGCATTATGATAATGATTCTTGGGGGCCAAGCACAAAATTCAAAGTCCAATTAAATTCGTTCACTGTCAAATTCATTCATGATGCTCATGCTCACAGTATCAATTTCAGTTTAGCAGTTATTTTTTTACTTCCCCACTCTCTGCTCACTTCACCTCAGTGCCTCACCACATGAGCCATTTCTGAAAGTGCAGAAAAGACAGGTTTTCACATTGGCAAACAAAAACATCTTTCCCCTTGGCTAGCCTCCTCCAGGCCACAGCACACATAAGTGCCACCACCGTTAAACATGCCACAACACAAACGCATCAGTATGCCGAGAGAAGAGTGTCTGCTTATGAGCGTCCGTTTATGCCTTGGGCACTCTGGTCTGAAATAACATCCTAATATGATGGACCTGCCCAGTGTGAGCTTGGTGCTAGGGAGTAAACATCTCCAACAGTTAGATAAACCTCTCCAAGTTTCAATGGGTCATCAACAATCCCAGCACAAAGAAACATGCCTGTGTGCCTTGGGAGATGTTTTAACAGCAACAAAAGGCAGATCTCTTTGTTTTGTGAAAGTGGGAAGACCCTGCCAAAAAAAACCTATGGTACGGCAGAAAAGCGGAACTGAATTAACATGCAGTACGAAAGCTGCTGTACCTGGCAATCATCTACACAAATATCTCAGGACCAAAGCGCAGACTCAGGCCAGACGTGACCAGCATGTTAATCTTGCTCTCACCTAAGTGCACTGCATGACCACTGCAATCAAGGAAAAACAAGAAAGAAAACCCCTCTGATCGAGAAACTGCCATACCGTTGGGTTCTGAATGGGAAAAATAAATGAGGAATGGCAGCTGTAAAGACGATGCTAATCTGCGGCGTGACACATCGCAAATGTTTGATGTAATTGTGCACAGATGCAGAAATGGGAAGCTGCTCTGACAATCGCTTATCTTCTGTGGCGCTTGCATTACCAGACCTGTCAAGAGCCATAGAAAATGACACGCTAGAAAATGTGCAGCACCCAATCAGAAGCTATGACTAATACCATAAAAACAACAAAAACACCACATTTAACCAGGCCCATTCGAAATAATAGTTACCAACTGAAGTAATTCTCTACGGAGCATCGTCACTTCAGACTGATGCAAATTGCTAATCCAGTGAGGCCGCATCCAGTCCTATTGGGATGTCACCTCTTAATCCATTTGGGGACACAGAAGTTTGCACTTCATTTGCCTTACACACAACACTGCCCTTTACTCTCTTATTTGATCTTGCCTCTGATGAGCTCCTTTGTGTCATTATCATTTATAATCATTAGATGTGCTCCCATCCTTAGCTCTGAATGGACCAGACAGTGAGATTGCCTTCTGGGGATAGTTCTTCAGATGGAAAGCAATTTCCTCTATTGCTGTCCTCTACTTCAACAAACAGATATCGAACATTTTCCGTGTCTAAATTAGTATAAATTGTATACTGGGCTGCTATAACTTTCTAGCTGGTTTACTCAATACATGACTCAATACTCTTGCACGATGATGGATGAATATGTCGACTTTGTGACTTAATTGCATGAAATTCTCTATCTACCTATATCTGTCTATCACAGATAAGCTTTCTTTTGCCCATCATATCTCAGATCTTGCTGGAGACCCCCTCACTCGGCATGTTCCTGCAGAATGCACACCTGCGGTAGATAAAAAGCTGCAGCATGGAAGAAGAATTTGATCAGATGTTCAACATGAGCCTATGCTGCCCCTGTTCTGGACTGCTGCCATGTTAAGTCCCCTCTGCCTCATTACAGTGCGTTCATCGTTAGACAGCCTCCAGATTGGTGGGCGGCGAGGCTGGAGCAGGTATATGTATTTAAATTGGATCACCTTTTGTTTTCTTTTCCCCTTCGTATTTCCATTCCTTGCAGCAGCATTTCTTGTATCAGGGGAAAACAAAAGTAATTTTTCACTAATGCAGCACGTTTCAATGTAGATTTCTCTTCATACATCACACCCTATAGTGAGTGCCAAAAAAATTTATGGCTGGATGAAAAGTGGGTGCCAAGGACTGGGCAAAAAAACGACACCCGTGACAGGCGGCACCCAATCATATCACTGAACTGTGGCACTTTTAGCTTTTAAATTAGTTTGCAGCCTTGCTTCTAAGGAAGAAAAAGATCACAGCTACAAGGGAAGACAGATTCTTTGAGCATTTCATCTATCTCCGATCTCCTGGCACTGGCTGGTTAATTATTTTAAAGTATCACGTCTACAGTACAATGTGCACCTTAAGATGTAAGCCGAAAGCCATAGCTTTTCTGAAGCCGACTGCAAATAACCCTTCGAAGTGCTTTGTTCTTCAGTCTGTGTGGTCCTGGCCAACAAGTTTCATTTTCCTCCAGAGACTCCATGTTTGTTTTCTGAGGGGAATGTATTATTCACTTATTGTTTTATACTTATATCTTTTATCTCTGTGCAAGAGAATTGCCATTAATGAGAAAACAGAACAGAGCAAACTGATGTTAATGACATTTTATTAATATAGAAGATGTTGAACACAAAAGTGATACATGATCAAAAACTTTCAAAACAGTAGCTGTAGATAATACCTAAAATACAGATAAATATTTAATGCAATTTTACTCTTAGTACATTTAAACTGTCTTAATAACACATTATTCATACAATATATCCCATAAACAAAAGTGCCATGTCCAAGGACAGCCTTCAAGGATAGTATTGATTAATTTCCAATGTTCCCACAATGCAAAATTAACAAGGCCAGCAGTTAAAGTAGACAAGCCCTCTGCATCCTTTCCAGAATGTAAAGCTAAATGCTAAATCAAACTTACTGGCAAGGACGGACAGAACATTTTAGAAAGCTTGAGTATGTAAAACATGTAAAATGCAAATAAAAAGGGAAAAGCACTGCTTTGTAAATCCACTTTGATCTGAATGTATTAAATTGAAACCAGTGGTACTAGAAACACGGGAAATGTAATATTTAGGAAATATGCGCTCATTTTGAATTTGACAGGGGCAACCTTGGAACAGGCATGTTATGGAATGTTCAGTGTCCTGAACGGGGGGATATAGAAGGGGTGTTCCCAAGAGGGTCGATCGTTCACAGGTAAAGATGTCTTGAGGCTCACCATTGCACACGAAACTGCAATCCAATTCAATAACCCAACAGTTTAAGAAGAACGTTTCCCTCTGTTCCATTTCATGGAGTTCTGAGATTTCACCCTCCACACACACACACACACACATATATATATATATATATATATATATATACTGTATACACGCACACACACACACACACACACATATGCATACACCATGTACACTACCAGTGTACCAAAAGGTTTTGCACATCACAGGTTATTCATACTTCATTTATTAAACTGTAGATTGTTTATTATTGTTACGCACTGGAAAGTTGAGTGAACAACTATAAATGAAAATATAGGTGAAACAAAAGTTTCCTTTATAACATGAAAAGAATGTAACAGTGTATGTCTGACATCCTATTAAATGTTTGTGTGAAGATGGCAGTCAAATTATTGACTGGCATTTAACTTTAAATGCACTAGTTACCTGTTTCATGCCATGAAACAGAGCAGCATGTAACGTCTCCTGTAGAAAGAATGCCTTGAATTTTCACTGCTGTTATAAGTTTGATGTCTTTATGACATGTTCTTGATGAGAAACATACTGAAATGTTGACTAGACTGTAAATGTATTTGCTAGCAAAGAATACTGAGTGTATTTTTAATAAATGTTACGGAAAATGCAAATGTAGAAAATAGTGTGTGCAAAAGCTTTTAACTGGTAGTGTAAATGTCCATATGTGGACTCCAAACTAATTTTATTTATTTATTTACATTTATTAGGGGACTATGTAAATAATAAATACAAAATTGATTGTTTTTTTAAACTAAATTGAACATTATTGTGCAGTTAACTCATTTTGCATTGCAAGGAGCCCTTGACTCCAGCTATTAACCAAATTTATAAAAAGAAACACACTGCGGCAGAAACAACAGGGATGTGACTGGGAAACGAGTCAGACTGAGCGACTATAATGGTGATGGTCCTCCTCAAAGCTCACAAATGCATGTCCGCTAAAATCAGCAGGAAACGTCAGGTACAGATTGCAGTGGGGCAGATCTACGGTCAAGTCAGGCCTGGTCATAGATGACACATTTGGCACAGTCTGCAGAGCAAAAGGGAACAATGGAGTGACACACTGAGAACAAGCAGCTTTGTGTAAAGCCATCTGAATGCACATTCAGGGAGCAGGGAAGAATTATGACAATTAAGCGCTAATGACAGCTGCATAAACACATGGATTGGTTAAATATAAAGTGATCGGGGTGAGTATATCTTTGAAATGAATATCAAAAAAATACTGAGAAATAGGCTTTATCCTTATGCATACTCTGGGACATTTTCCATCAATAATTTACCCGTCATCTATTTCGCTTACTTAAGTAATGCTATAGAAGTATGTGTTGCGTGACTCATGGGGTGGTCCTTCAGACTGGATATTTCATTTGCTGTGGAAATAGAGCACAGATGGTCTTTTGTTGACATTAACCCTAGTGTCACAACATGACTTACTTAAGAATATGCCTATTTCAGAATCACGCTGCAGCGCGCTTGAAGTGGATAACCACATATGGTCCATTGCTGTCAAGGCCCAGTGCTTAAGTAGCTTGTTAATGTCAAAAGGTGCCTCGTAAAAACTAACGCTTGGACTCCTCTCATTTTATTAATGCCAAAAGTGTTTCTTGAAATATTTAGGTACACAACAGTAAATCGCTACATAGGAAACAGAAAGTTATCACCCAAGTATAAAACAATACAATCTGGCTGAACAAATGTACTACGTGTGCGTATTAGGTACTGCTTGTAGTAGGCTTTCTGTTCTTATTAATTTCTGTTTTTATTAAATTACACGCATTTCTGCAGGTAACGATTATTATCAGTACTATGTTATACCTTGCAAATGGTGATGCACAAATTAGCTTATTCCATGAAAAATGTTATGCATCAAATCTATTTTCTGGAGGAAAAAAAAGAAGAATGTATGCGTTACAGTTGACAATGTTTAAGATTCAAGATCTTTACTGGCTATGCGCAGTAGGTGCATTGGAAAACTAGACCATATGCAGTCAAAGTTACTGAATCCTTTATTTCCAGGAGCAGGTTGCGAGGGCAGCAGTCTAAATAGGGCTGCTCAGACCTCCTTCTCCCCAGCCACCTCCTCCAGCTCCTCAGGGGGTCAGTGAGGTGTTCCCAGGTCAGCTGAGAGATATAATCTCTCTAGGATGTCCTGGGTCTGCTCGGGGTCTCCTCCTGGGTGGACATACACTTCACCAGGGAGATGTCCAGGAGGTATGGTTAGACAATATGGACCAAAAACCATATCTCAGTATTTTTAAGTAGAATACCAATACACAATATATATCTCCGTATTTTCTGTGAAGTGGACTAAATGTATATGTAGAATATAACGGAATGGAATAGAAGCTATTTTGTCATTGTATACTGAATAGAAAACAAAACTATGAGTGTTTCACTCCAATATGTCCACCAACAGACGGTTTTTGTCATTTCTCTCAAAACAGAATGTAAATGTTTATGGAAAAAAAAATAAGTGTGAAACCTTTTTTAGAAATGTCTCTAAAAACACATAACTACCATTTAAAATGTGGTTACTACAGTACAAAGCTCATTTTAAGGTGTTAGCCTAAGATAATAAATAGAGAATTAAAAAATACGTTATTTTTCAGCTGTGAGCCATTTGCAAATGACATGAAACCCCCCCCCCCCCCGTGGATTCTGGGAAACATTACATACAGCATATAGAAGCTCTCATACCGTTTATAACCAGGAAGGAGGAAAGGTCTCTATTAAAAATCTTAAATAAAGCCTTAATGTTAATCCACAATTTAGGTATATTGATATAAACAGAGTATTGTGTCATCAGAGTATTGTGAAAATATATCGATATACCATAAAAATGAGATAAGCTGCCCACCCCTACCAGGAGGCATCTTAGACAGACACCTGAACCTCCTGAGCTGGCCCGTTTTGATGTGGAGGAGGTACATCCCACTTGATAGTGTCACCTGTTGAAGATGCTAAACATCCCACCTTTTGGATTAGGTCTCGCTTCACCATGACAGCGCAGTAAACCTTAGCATAACCGGTGATGCTGCATGAATCTGCCTGTCAATGTCCTTCACTTGTGAAAAAGACCTTTAGATACCTGAACTTCATTTCTTGAAGCAGCAACTCAACCCCCAGCCAGAGTGGCCAATCCTCCCTTTTCTGGACAAGAACCATGGCCTCAGACTTAGAGGTGCTGATCCTCATCCAGGCTGCCTCACACCCCAGTGCATGTTCCAGGTCACAGCCCGGTGAAGCCAACAGAACCATATCATCTGCTAAAGAAATTACATGATCCTGAGGTCACCGAACTGAACCCCCTCTGTCCCTTGACTATGCTGATATATTTTGTGTATAAATTTCATGAGCAGAATCCATGACAAAGGGCAGACCTGGCAGAGACCAGCACCCACCAAGTATGAGTCTAACTTACAGTACCACCAGACATGCAAACCAAACACTTGCTCTGGTTATACAGGGACACAATGGCCCATAGCAATGGACCCAGCACCCCATAATCACAGACAACCCCCTCTGGACCCCCTGAGGGACGCGGTACAATGGTTAGGTAAACTCTCATGAACTCTTACGAATCCTCATGAGAGTAAAGAGCTGATCCAATGTTCCACAACCAGAATGGAATCTGCATTGCTCCTCCTGGATCTGAGGTTCAGCCACGGATGGATCCTCCTCTCTGGTACCCTGGTGTAGGCTTTCAATGAGAGGCTGAGAAGTGTGATCTCCCTCAAGCTAGAACACGTACAGCATTACCACTGAAGAGGCTTTTGACAATGTCAGTGAGCCCAGCCTTGGTGATGGGCAAGTCCTCCTGCTCTATTTCCTCCTAGGAAGGTGTGTCAGTGGGATTCAGGAAAGCCTTCGGTGGGATTTCGGAGATCTTTGAAGTATTTCTTCCACCACCTGACTATATCCCTATTTGGCTGACCAAAAGTCATTATCCACGGCCTCACCAAACCCCTTGAACACCCAAATTTTTGCTTCCGCAACTGCCAAAGCCTGTCAATCTGTCAACTGCTTCTGGAGTCCTACAAACTAACCAAGCTCAGAAGGCCTCCTTCTTCAGCCTGATGGCTCCCTTTAGCACTGGTGTTCATCATCGAGTTCGGCGGTTGCTGCCACCGCAGCTCTGCACAGCTGCCTCAGCAATAGAGGTACAGAACACAGTGCCTTGGAGGCTGGTAACATTGTAACACTTTAGTTGATGGGCGACAAATATTTAATAATAACTCAGTTACTACTGAAATACAAATCATGAACAAACACTGAACACTGCTACTTGAGATACAACGGGTCATGATTCATTAGTTCCTTCTGTAGTTCACAAGAGTTTACAGAATTAACAGATACACTAATAAATAGTAACAAATATAGTTATTGCATGAGATAAAACATGCATCACAATTCATTAATGATGAGTTAACATAAGACTTACTTTGTGGTTATTTATTGCAGTACATAAGTAATAGCTTATTGTGATATTATTTGTGCCCAGGGCTGGTCTGGGTAATGCCCGGTGGGCCGACACACATTTTTGGGCCGGTCCGGAGCGCTCCACTGGATCGTAGGGCCCCCCCCGGATCATAAAGGCCGCTCTCATATACTAAATACACACAAAATTACATTGATGTAATTTCTCCCAAACTCCTGACAACAAAAACATTATTTATATTTCAAATGTGACTTGCGATTTTCCAATCTCATTTTTGTTATATATTTTTATTATGGTGGGAGTATGGTGTAATTTTTAATAATAAAAAAAACTTGTAAATTCCCTACAACAAACTTAAAATATAATACATAGTGATGTTTTGAAGTCAAACTAAGTTGTTCCTTTTGTATTTAATGATTTTCCATTTGAGGGATTTGCAAAAAACTGCAGTGCATGATGGGTAGGATCTAAAGGCTGCCTAACGTCCATATCCTTCTGACGACTGTTGCATATGTTGGTCCAGAAAGTAATTCAATTTCACCATGTAAGCTACGTTTTTAAAAACTGCTTTTTGTTGGATATGGCCCGATTATATTCCGTGGGCCTTTTAATTTTGCCGGTTTGCAATTTTTTTACATTTGCAATTTTGCCAGGTAGGCTACCTTCTTTAAACTGTGTTTTGTTAGACTACATATTTTATGTCCAAGAGACAACAAGACATTTAGAGTGTCCAAGACATTCATAAGATCCGATAACAGTCCGAGCCAGCTGGTGAACTCCAACGAACAAGCACTGAACTGGGGGCCTATAAGTAGACCCACACCTTCCCGGCGCCTCTCATCAAGGGCAACTCCAGAGTGGATTAAATCCAGCCTCTAAAGAGGAGTTTGGTGCCAGAACCCATGCTGTGCATTGAGGTGAGCCTGACTATATATAGACCGCATCACTCTACCTCCCACACTAGCTCATGCTTCTTTCCCAGGGAGGGGCTGGACTCTATTCCAGAGAGGTCACATTCCATGTCCATAGAGCCAGTGTCAGCAGCCAAAATATTAACTGAAACCATATTAAAACAGGCTGAATGTTCTTTGGTTCCAGCAATAATCAAAGATACAGATTCTGAATTGTCCTTTATGAGTATCCCTTTACGTATTCTTATTAGTGGAGTAATGGATCAGTGTCCTATGGCAAGCACTTTACTTCCCAAGAGAGTCTGTCTCTATAAACCATGGTCCTGAATGGACAATTTTGTACTCAAAATAAATTAATCCTAATAAATTGATCCGTCAGAGTCCATCCCTCAACTTGAACTTGAAGGGATACGACTCTCTTGTTCACCAGAGTGAACTCTAATGTACCAATAGTGTAAAGTGCTAAACTGGAGGGCTATAAGTAGGTTTCTGGTTCCTTGGTTGTATACTTGTATTGAAAAATTTGATCAGAACTTGAACTTTTTAGGATTCGATCAGGAGTCTGGAACGGATTAAGTTTGTGAACCGAGGTACCACTGTAACAAAAAAATCACACTACAAACTTTAACCATACTGCTGTAAGTACTTTTCTTGTAAATACAAGCTACCAGCAAAATGCATTTCTACACCTTGACTCTTGTTTTAATCTTCCTGCAAATTTCTCTCAGTGGATTGTGTGGTAATTTCAACAGATTTCACAAAAAACAGAATGGGGTCACTAAAATATGTACTATGTCTGAAAATATAATTTAATACCAGACTGCAAAACATGTCAACTAATAGATTTCAAAATCACTTTGCCACTGCAAACACATAATTGCAGTAAAATGACCTCTTTAAAGCAGAGCTACAAAATGTTTCTCTAACAGAAATATAAACTAAAGTCATATAAAAGCAGGTTGCATAGTGACTGAATGTTCTACACTGAGCGCTCAGGTTGCCAACACTATCCAAAGACATAAATTCTGCATTGTCCTTTGTGAGTATCCTTTTCCGTGTTTCTAACAGTGGAGCAATGGATGTGGCATGTGGCAGGCACTTTACTTCCCAAGAGTGTTTGTCTGGAAAACCATGGCTCAGAATTGTCTACTGAAAATTAATTCATGAATTAATTGCGAGACAAAATGCATCTTTTCCTTAGCATCATAAAATTAGAGTTTATTAAATTAAAATTCAGTTTTTTTAACCTTCCCCTGCTCTATATTTTATCAAGAACACACAGTTACAGTAACAATTCTGAAATACATTATAAAACATGGCTATAATTTGTACAACTAACATAAGGTAAAACAACCATTTACAACAGAACTGATTGCAGTTATGTTTATTGCATGACACTCTCGTGTAGCCAGTTGAAATAACATCTAGCGCAATACACTTTTTTTGGTTCTCATGATTAATTTCTTTATTAAGCATAAATGCAACAAGCCAAGCTAAGGCTTGATACAATCTTATAAGAAATTGACCTCTAAATGAACATTTTAAATTGTTAATTACCTCAGTTAAGGGACATTTTACATATTACAGTTCATGCTGTTTTTACTGGACGTGCGGATCAACAGGAAAGTAAAGCAATATGATGTTAGGATACAGACATGAACTATGAATTCTTCTGTCTTGTCCCAGGCAAGGACGTTTGAAACTCTAACAAAAACAACCACGTAAAATTATAACAGCTATTAAAATCATCAGCGACATGTGGCTTGTCAAAATGAGTCAGATTGTGAGTCAGAGGGTGACACAGTGGCTTAGAGCCTAGCACATTTGATATGTTCCCTAAGTGCAAAGACATGCAGTCAGGTTTGTGAATAGTATAAGATTAAGTGTTTCTCAATATGCATACTTGACTTGTGACCAGTTTCAATAGTAAGGACAGAAGTGCACATAACGACGATGAAAATCCTTGAATGTCACTCTTGCCAAATACCAAATGTTAAGCATACATCGGTTGCACTCTCACCAAATGAGACCAATCCCATGATTCATTGCATCACAAGTTCATTCTTGGGAGGCAAGTTAGCAAAGACCACTCTTGCCAAGACCATAAGTATGATATTTGCATTCTCGGTATTGAGAGACACTTACTGGCATCCCATCCAAAATGCGCCCTGCCTTGTAGCCTATGCTGCATGGGAAGGACCCTAGGTTTGGCCTGTATTGGAGAAGCAAATGTGGTAGATGGTATGTAATAACACCATATAACACTAGAGCAGTGATGCTGTGCCAGTGTCATTCATCTGCTGCTTTTATGGGATGGAGTGGTGGCTCTGAGGTTAGGGAATATATGGAAGGCTACTGGTTTAAATCCCATGAATGCCCAGAGTGATCCTACTTTTTTGGACCCTTGAGCAAGGCCCTTTAAATGCAATTGCTTTGTCCTGGGTATGATATTACCTACATCCAGCCCTATAAGGAGGTCCTCCAACTTACAGAGGGAATACTTGGGGATTGGTGGCAGGATTGGCACTCTAGCCACTGGAAAAAAAAAAACCTCACACTGGTCCATTCGGATTAGTGTGGTGCTAAAGTATTGCATACCACATGGCTGCACTCGGGTTCTCATCCCTGTAGTGGTTTGTCATGTGGTGGGTGTGGCAACACACCTTAATCAGTGCATATTCCTTACCTCTCCTCTACTCCTTTATCCAAGACAACTTATCGTAGAAGGACCGGCTAGGATTTACATGTGCTTCTGGGGATTTGATCCCAGGAACTTTGCACTGTTAGCACAATGCTCTAGTCTCATACCCATCCTACTTTGCTTACAACTCTGCTGTAAATGTGCCTATAGAAAATTTCACAATATGCTGACTGAGCTGTCGGTCTTCATTATAAAAAGAGTACAGATTTTCATATACAATTACATCTCTTAATTATATCCATTAAGTTTATGCTCAGTAAAGCCAAACAGGATACTTATGAAATTTTAAATGTCAGTCACTCAGTATTCAGGGAAGTTCATCCAAAGTGCAAAAGTACAATATAGTTTATTCATTCTATATACCTCTTGTCCTATACAGGGATTCAGAAAGTTTTGCCGCAAGGCAT
>JAABNY020000119.1:13957701-13973940 GCA_015164015.2 Brevimyrus niger | reverse complement strand
AGAGAGAGAGAGAGAGAGAGAGAGAGAGAGACAGACAGAGACAGAGAGGGAGAGAGTTGATTTATGTCTTATAAAGATACAAGTGTCATAAAGGAATTGAGGTACCTAATGGAAGGGTATCTTAAAGGTAGGCTTATGAACTTGCAAATTCTACTGACCCAGTTTCAGAAATACACCAGGCAAGTGAGTAGAGCAAAGAAACAGGTTCTGTAAAGCTGACTTGAATAAATTACATCTAATTTCTTGAGCTATCTTCCAGGTTAGGGCCCTTTCCTTTGAAATATTTAATGATTTGGCGAAAATACAGAACTAGTTTGAAGCTAGCCTGTTGCATTATGAGAAGTCTGCAGACACTCTGTGTCTCTCCAAATGGGTAGCAGTAGCTAATCCATTTCAATTTAGCTTAATAATGTGATAAGGAGTAGAAGAGGTCTGAACTCATGATTGATTTGTAATTCTCTGCATTTTCACAAGATGCCTTTTCTCGCACTGGGGGGCCTGTCTGTGTAATTCCATGTTTAGTGGCTTTAACTTAGATATAATCATGTTTTTCCTGCACTTGCAGTGCAGCACAAGAATGCATTGAAAAGCTACTTCAGTGAAGTGGATCTCCAAACAGAATTATATATAATCTCCATTTGTATATCCAACAAAGAATTTTTTGGCATTATGATTACCGATGTGTGTTAAAGATGATTGTTGGGCATAATGAATCTTTAATATAGTAATCCACCCATCCAATCACTTTTCTTGATTAGGGAACCTATTCCATGCAGCGCAGGGCATTCTTCAGGGTTGGGGATTTGGGCTCCCTGGCAGGTTCAGGGGACCCAGCACTTTACAGCCCCCCCCACTCAGCAGAATCTGAACATACAAACCCCACACACACAGGGTCAGCAACGATACGATCCACTATGCCACCCCTCCAGTGATCCAATATCTACTGCTTTAAAAATGATGGGTCAATGGCAGGTAAACACGACCGCAGCTAGTATCAAAACCCTGTCCATGTGCAACTCCAGCTATGGTTTCCTGTTCGAAGGGAACTACCATTCAGTTCTTCTGACAGCCAGTGCTTGAGAAAAGAGAAATTCCACTGCCAGAGGGTAATTGATACAACTGATAAACAAATGAAACCATGCCTTGGATCGATCTGCCGGCCCACTGCTGGGGGTGGCAGCCGCCTCACACCAATGTGGGGGTTACTTTCAATTCCTGCCTCCAGCTATATGTGTGTGGAGTTTGTATGTCCCCCCCCCCAAAAAAAAAAAACAAGTTAGGTGAACTGTTAACTGTTGTGTGCCGTACGATGGAATCCTGACTTATCCTTGCCCTATACTCCGAACTTCCTGGAACAGGCTTCAGGCTAACTGCAAAAAATCCTGCACTGGATTAGGATTATGGAATATGGACTCGTGAACAGGAGATAGCTATATTCAGACTTAACAGAATCTCAGGGCCAGATTTAGCATGAGGGTGCAATAAAAAGGAAGTGTCAATGGGTGTGGCCAGTTCTGTGGGTGATCTACTAAAAATGTGCAAATTTATTAACACAGACATAGTAGATACATTTTAGTAATGACTGACCCAATCCTCCAAGGCTAGCACAAAATTAGACATGCGTTTCCCCTGCATTAATGTGCAGTAAATTGCCTGCCCCAAATCTTAACAAATCATGTTGTATGATTCAATTAGATACTATTCTTCCCAAAATTTTGCACTTTGAATGGGAACTCCTAGAAATGCATCTGTAATATTGTGAGTCGCAAAACTGACTGTGCCTTTAAACTGCTAACTTTTCACTGTGCATCTTTAGTAAATACTATTCTAGCGCCAAAATATGGTTTACATTGCTGCAAGTTGTTAGTAAATCTCTCTTAAACTGTTAAAATTGTATTTTTTTTCCACAGTCAACCTGCCCTGAATAAGCAGTTTGGGTGTGAGATGGATGGATATATGATTTAATCAATGTGACGGATACAGCCACACAGTAAGGTTTGGAACATATTTGCATCCTTGATTTATTTTGTATGCTTTGGCTTTATTTACAGTAATTCAGATCTTAGTTGACTTTCTTGGTGGGATAGTATATTTTGATATTGTAGGGTTTAGTGCAATGATTAATAGACAATTATTTGGTCTGTAGTTCTGGGGTGGGGGATGGTTTTTTTTTACTGTGCAGCAGGAAGGTGTGGAGATCTCCCAAAAGGACAACCCCTGAAGCAGGAGCAAACCATGTGCTGCTGTGGCAAGAGGGGGGAGTTGGAGTTTAGTTGTATTTGGTTTGTTTAATTGTATGTAATGATTATTTGATTTACCCCCTTTATATGTTAAATGGTTTGGCCTAACCGATATATATATGTTCCCCTGTGTCTCTCCATGGAAGGTCAGTTTGTTTTAGTTTTTTGCTTTGTAATGTTAAGTTTAGTTTATTTTTGTTGACCTTTTTCATGGGCCCAGTAATTGAAATTTTGAGTTTATTATTATTTGTACTATGAGGGTAATAAAGCCCCTATTTCCTTAAGTTCCTGTGTTTGCGTTGCTTGACTGCTCGGTCCCTCACAATCAAGTTAACTTTGACTTAGACGCAGTCTACGTTTACTGAAGTACAAGTGAGCAAAAAATGTCAGAAACAGCTGCAAAGGGGCAGATATTTCTGTTCATAAATGTCTTCTTTTATATATTCTGTTCATATATTCTAATTTTGCAGGGGTGTAGAGATAACTGACATCACAGAAAGATATATGGTAACATGACATATTTAATTAGACATACATACAATAACCTGAAATAGGTCAGTGTACCTAAAGCATTGTGCTTCATTCATTCGCACATGAGCAGAAGGCTTATGTTACAGGACGAGGTCATTTATCAAGTGATTTTTCGAAAGCTGCAAATTTTTAAGCCATGAAGCTGACATGCCACTATTAAGAGCTGAAAATTATTTTCTGAGCACTCTTCCTGGCAGGTACTTTTACTGCTAGACCCCTGCTGGCGTTACGCAAGCCAGCCTATCCACATGCGGCCCATCTTACTGCTCACTACTGCAGACCAATTAAGTTGTTTCACTGTGGGAAGGAGATTGACGGGTAATCCCTGCCTGTCACACTGATGCCGCAAGCCCCCCCAGAATGTCTCGCAGTGCTGGCTTTCAAGTGCCCTTTAAAGTCAATACATGTAAAAATTTCCATAAATATCACCATTTTCACAAGCTCACAATCCTTTGCTACACTAAATCTCTCCCCTTTGGCAAACAGCCATTCTTTTTTTATTATTTCAAACATCTGCTGCAAACCTGATGCATTTTATCCCGGCAGACATATTAAAACTCAAAACTGAATGGGCAATGATGGGGACAGGTCAACGGAAACAACAGGCCAAAGTCTCAAGATTTCAAAGCCTTACTTGTTTAAAAATTCTGCAGCTTCTTTCCATGCTCAGTCATTCGCTTTTTTATTCACACAGAGGTCTCTCCTAGCTTATACCTCCATTGCAAATAACATAATCTAGTGTTTTGGTATTTAGTTGTAGGAAAAGTGTGAAAGCAGCAGTTTACATCTGGCGAAGCTAAATAACTAAGCCAGGCCTATCATGATTCTGCACCACAATTGCCAAAATAATTACCTTTCCCATATGCCTGGTTTTAGGCGGCTCTCAAAATAAAGCCCACACTGTGAGCTAAACTGCCAGTCAAAAATTTCCAGTCATTGGGAGTTTAAGCACTGGAGCATACAAAGGAAAAACGGTACAAAATGGCACTTAAGGAAAAAATACAAAAAAATGACAGTCAAAAAGTATGTAATAAAAACAGGCTACATCTCATCAAAATCTAGAGCAACTACAGTGAGGTGACAGTGGTGCAGTGGTTAACACTGCTGACTCATACAGTACCTCTAGGACCAGTGTTTGACTCCCCACCATGTCTCCATGTGGGTGGATTTTGCATGTTCTCCCCGTGTCGTCATGGGGTTTCCTCTAGGTACTCCAAGTTTCCCACACAATCCAAAAACATACTGAAGTTAATTGGAGTCACCAAATTGTCTGCAGGTATGAAAGCCGTGAGAGTGTACCCTGTGATGGGTTGGTGCCTGCCTTGTGCCCTGTTTTGGGTTGGTGCCCCATCCTGGGTTGTTCCCTGCCTTGTTCCCTGTAATGGGTTGGTGCCCCGTCCTGGGTTGTTCCTTGCCTTGTGCCCTGTGATGGGTTGGTGCCCCATCCTGGGTTGTTCCCTGCCTTGTTCCCTGTGATGGGTTGGTGCCCCGTCCTGGGTTTTTCCCTGCCTTGTGCCTTGTGTTGTGTTGGCAACTCATCCTGGGCTGTTCCCTGCCTTGTGTCCTGTGTTGGGTTGGTGCCCCATCCTGGGTTGTTCCCTGCCTTGTGTCCTGTGTTGGGTTGGTGCCCTATCCTGGGTTGTTCTCTGCCTTGCACATGTAGTTACCAGGTGCCCTGTGACCCTGAATTGGATAAGCAGGTACAGAAGATAGATTTCAGCTGAAAAGCCTTCATGCATTCTATTAATTACAGACTTGAAGCCCTTATTTTCTTGAAGTTCACACTAACACTGCTGGAGAACTGCCCACAAATAATCAGCACTAGCTGTCTGTGTGGCTTTGACCTTTGGATCCATTTCACCCTGAATCATACCAATGGGATTATGGTCAGGTGCATTTGTACACCATGCCATTACTTTCATCTTGATAAGTTTTATAGGCTTGATATAGTCTTATCTCCTTTGTAGATTTCTTATTTTCTTATGTATGTTCTTTAGACAAAGTATTTACACTGAGAGTATTGATTGAAGTTTAACCAAAAATGCTCAAAAGTTCAAAAGCTGTAGGCTGGAAGTATAATACACCAAGATATATACCAAGATCAAACAATTATCAGTCTTTCTCATTATGTACAGGAACTATTTAAAACTGAAAGCATATCTTACAAAATTAATGATTAATGATGGATATTTAAATGGTCCTTTTTGAGTGTTCGGACTCAGTTTATTGAAATTAGATATTACTGGGTGTCTCTTAGGGTTTATTTTTAATGAACTGTTTTACTTGATCCCTTTTTATTCTACTGATATTAGATACTCAGTAAAATCCTCACTGTTCCCACAGAAGCTATGCCTCTTCGCTCATCACAAGGTACCTATGCTGCTACAGGAAAAGTGAGGCCAGGCGAGATGATGAAGTCTTCGGCACAACGCTGTGCTAACAACAGTGATTTTCTCACTTAAACGGAGCTACTTATTCATTTATTTTTCAGTACATGATCAGGGCTCACCATGCCATTCATCAAGAGCGTATAGCAGAGGGCCCTCCTAACCCTGCCAAATTATTCAGTTTAAAGAACAGAACTGACGTTGAAGTTGAAGCTGATCTTCTTATTATTACTTGTGAATCAGCAAGTGAAGTTTTCCTTTCCAGCGGCGCCATATCATTACTGCTCCAACATACTCCTGTGGGAGTGAAAACCACTCGTGTGAAGCCATTTGATTCACTGCTTACAGGAGACATTTATGACCCTCAATGCTTCGTGGAAAACTGACTTGACATGTATGTGTCTGACATATCTGGATGGATGGGTTTGAGGTTGACCTTCTCTGATGGCTGAGGATATATACGGTATCTGAAGAAAACCAGGGGGGACACAGTGCACAAAAATGCTTTTTAGAAGAATAACAAACGGAAATGCCTCAGTATAAATTCTAACACAAAGCATCTAAGTCATACTAATATTAATATTTCCTACTGATTGTTACTGTTTGCTAGAAAAGGGCAATATCACAGAGTCTGTCCCTCTCTGCGTCTCTCGCAAGGTGTAATGCAGAGCCCCTTCCCCTTCCACGGGCAGCCGCTGGTGAGCTAAGTGCTCTTTTCCACATTAAACATGTCTCCCTCCGGTTAGTTCATTTCTGTGTCAGTACGTGCACACATCTCTCAAACACACTTTATTTATTAATGTTCCAGATATCATTTTCCCCGCTTTACTTTTTCTCCTCCATGCATACACAAATACACACATGGAGAACAATAATTTTGTGTTTACATTTTATTGCCTGATCTGTCTGAGCAGTATCTGCATTTCACCAACACCTGTTTTTTCTTCTTCAGTTCTGGGCTGAGAGTAAAGGTCCCAATCTTTGGGCTGCCTATATTGTGTCTGATTAAAAGTGTACACTTTGGGGGATGCCATTTGTTTTTTTGTAATGCATACTTACTTATTACAATTCTTAAAATTACTTTGATAATTATATGCTTGTATAAAGAGTATTATTCAAATGGTACACGTGACCATCTCAATGGCCCACTCATTTTCTCCATACATCATCAAAATTACTTACAACACATCTAGGACATGGAAATGCCGAATGATTCTTAAATAAGTTCAGTGAGGATATAACAAAGGATAATATTATTCTCCTAGGCCAGGAGTGCCAAACTTTGATCTTTTCGAGCAGCATGTTAAGCTACTTTTCACTCGACCTCCGCTCTCAGTTGCTTTCCGGGAGTACTTGTTTTGATAGACACTCCACCAAATAAAAAGCAGATGGTGTTAAAAAAGTAATCTTTAAAGCTGGTGAACACCTATTCATGTGGAAACTTTAATGGTACACTGTTAAAACCCGGAATAACCACAGGGTGACTAAAGGGTCATCTGAGGCCAAGTGGGTAGGCAGTAAAAGCCTGTATGCATGAGCCCTCTGTGCCAAGTGAAACCTCCCTTTGACCTCGATCTGGCAGTCATATAGTGTTTGCTCTGTCCAGGGAGGCAAAGGATGCATATGATCATGTCCGCTACTTTCAAAAATAAAAAAAAGAGGCCATTTGTTCAACCATAAAATGAATAGTGTCAGTGACATCCAAGCAGAGCAGAGTAATGTTGACATCTGACCCAGACTGTGGCCATGGACCCTTTTAAAAGCTCCTGAATTTAATGTTGTATTCCATTTGAACTCATAATTCATAAACTCTGAGTTCCTAGTCAGAATTTTCAACTGGAACACCCCCTGAAGTTGGAATCCCGACTCGTAAAATTGGAAGAATTGATCCAACCCCCAGCTCAGGATCAAAATGGCGGCACCTTTTATCAACAGAACTGAAAGCTGTTGTTTTATACAGTTTTTTAGCACTTATGTCTTTTTTGTGACTCATTAATTCAGTCGTACACATAGCAATGTCTAAACCCAATCTGTTGATGTTTTGCTATGGTGTTTTTATGTGCAAAATACCGCATAAGTAATGGCATGGTGTGCTTATACAGTGATACTGAAAACAGTAGCTAAAAATTAACTGGGCTAGAGCTGGGGCCCATTTCATTAAGCAGATTTTTTGCTTAAGTGGAAAACTTGTTGGATTTAAGGTAGTCTGGGTGAAATGTATGTGAATGAAATCTTGCTTTTTGGAACGTGTCCCTGGTATTGCTAGATAGTTTTCAAACTTGCTGTACTGGACGGCTGTAACCTTGTGTGTCATGTCATTTCCAGTTCCAAGTTCCAACCTCAGAGGTAAATGGAACGCAGCATAAAACCTATGCAGGCACAAAAGCTTAATATGGCCATCCATCTGGAGGGAAAAAAGATGGATACTAAAATGGACACTAAAATACTAAAAATAAATAATACAAAAAATATTTCTGCGCTAAAATTAATGATTAACTGCAGAAATTGGTCACTGGTGTTTTGACCCACAATATTATGTTAAGGTGTACATAAGTGTTTTGCTTCCAGTGTTCAGGTTCTCTGTAACTGCACTTTCAGGACAACTTGGTAAATGATTCTAACAATTTTCATATGGGTGTGTCTCAGTGGGTTAGGACTCAGAAGATTGCCAATTCGCATATGCCAGCAGACTGATGCCACCGTTGGGCCCTTAGGCAAGCCGCTTATACCCCTAATAGCTCCAGGGGTGCTGGATGCGGGCCAACCCTGTGCATTGACCCCCAAGCTTCCTCTCACCTCTCTATGTGTCTTTGTGACACATGGTAAGCAAGATGGGATAAGTAAAAAGGTATTTTCCACATGAGGATGAATAAAATATCACTATCACATCCAAAAAAGCAGTTAGCGGTTCCTTATTTTATTCATGACAAATATTTCTGTTTGTAAAATGTTTGTTCTTATATTGGCTTTGATCTATAGCGTTGATTATACATATTGGCTGTGTGGAATGGGAGTTGCATTTTGGCCATGGTTGATCTGAAATGGTCTGCCTTAATGCATCCAATAATTTTTCAAAACAAATTCCAATTACTTCGAGTTTTTTCCGTCTCTCCACAGCACTTCAAATGACAACACTCTTTGTAAGGAACACCAGAAAAGACCGGAGATGATGCGATTTGATAATGAACTTCAACACAATGCCTCATAGGCAAATGGTATCAATTAGAAAAATAAGAATAGTCTGATCCGCCATTTTCCCCCCTTCTGCAATGAGCAGATCTCCAATTCCTAGAGATTTAACTCCAAAATTCACCCGCATGATGCATAATTAATGCACCTTCATCCCCCGGCTGCATTGGATCAGAGCTGCTGAGATTGAAAATCACAATGTTTAATGGCTGGTAAAGTCAAATTGTTAAGGATGTGCTTAGAGTACCGTTTTAAAAAATGCACAAACCTGGCTTCATTTCCATGAACAGGCATGCTTTCCATCAAGTTTCAAAGTAATCCAAGAATAATTCAAAGGCATGTCTCGAGTCACCACACTGCTTGTGCAGTGTAGGCCCAAAAACATCAAACAGAATATTGGCTTCTGTGATCTTCTATGTGTATGGCATTGACACATTGTTATATATTCGTGCAGGGTCAGACATGCACTAAGAATTCAAAAGTAGGACATACATGGGAAGAGTTCATATTAATTACACACCGATAAGATTCACCTGGGATTTTTCTTTCAAAGGACTCAAAATTGTATTCTTCTCAATTAATTGCACTCTCTGTAGAATTTCCCATTCACTCTCCACAATCTGTAATTTATTCCTTTTGCAGATCTTACTAAAGGAACACAATAGTTGAAAGCCAGGTCTTTATTCATTGAATGTCATCCCTCCCACTACAAGATATCATTACACAGTATCTCCTTTTATCAAGATTCCTGCTACTGTATGACCAGAATGACTTGCAAAAATCACTCTAAGAAAAGTGAAAACTGTACTGAAATTGTTAGTTTAAAATCAGTATCTCAGCATCAGTCCGATGTTAACATTCACCAAAATTTTAAGTGTATGAATATTCAAAGTTAGCAGCATCATAACTAAAAAGATACTGCCTAAAAAAGATGATTGCATTGGATGATTAACCTTTTTCCATAGTGGAGGACGAGGCATGATGTTAGTTCATTCACTCATTCACACACCCTTAATGTTTTTGAATTAATTATTGAACAACAGCTAAAAATTATTATAATTAAGATCAACCCAATCATTTGTCCAATAGACCCAATCCCCACTAAACTTCTTGAAGAATCCCTGGAAATACCTATAACTGCCATAATGAATGCACACCTGTTATCAGGGGATGTTCTTGACCAACTTATAGTAGCAGTAATCAGGCCACTAGTGAAGAAGCCGTGTTTGGATCCACAGGAGCTCAGAAACTACAGAGCTATCTCTAATTTACCATTTTTGTCAAGTTCTGGAGAAGATAGTTGCTGCTCAACTTCACTCATACTTGGAGAGACACAACATACTGGATAGTTTCCAGTTGTGCTTCCACCCAAGACACAGCACTAAAACTGCCTTGACTAAAGTTGTAAATGACATAACAACGGCAACGTATGCTAACGGTGCAACTGTGCTAATGCTTGTGAGATGCAGCTTTTGATACAGTTGATCATTCTATCCTATTACATAGACTTAAATTTGAGGTTTGGTTCTGTGGAATGGTGTTGAAGTGGTTTAAATCACATCAGACTAATCGTTATCAATATGTTGAAGTATCAGATAACTCCGCCGTCAATGTCACCGGTCAAATATGGAGTACCACAGGGATCAGTGCTTGGTCCTTTATTGTTTTCTCTCTGCATCCTGCCATTAGGAAACATAATGAGAAAACATAATATTAACTATCACTCCTATGCCGACGACACCCAAATATACACCCAAATAAAGACCACATCTATTGTCACTTCAGCTAATTGCTTTAACGAAGTAAAGACCTAGATGGTTAAAAACTTTTTATCACTGAAGGCTCATAAAACCGAGGTTCTATTGTTTGTAGGTAAGTCTGCAGATAGGTACTTTATAATCTCCACCCTCTACTCCAAAGGGTTGAACTTTTCTCTCAGCAGCTCAGTCCATAACCTAGGTGTCATCTTGGATACAGGCTTCTCAGTCAAATCACATGTTGATGCAGTATTGAAGGTATGCTTCCGACAGCTACGCCACATCACCAAACTGCAATGATTTCTTCCTCTTCAAGACACGTATATGTATAATGTATACATACCTTTTTATGTTAGACAGTAGGTTAGACTACTGTTATGCTGTTATCTGGGAGCACACACTGCACATTAAATACCTTGCAGCGTATTCAAAATGCAGCAGCTCGAATTGGCAGCAGGAGCAGAGAATTTGAACATATAAGCCTTGTTGCTACCTGCATTGGCTTCCCATTAGGTTTAGAGCTGACTTCAAAGTTCTTCTACTTACACACAAGGCACTTAAAGGTCTAGCTCCTGCCTACCTGACAGAATTACTTCAAGTTTACAAACATTCTGCTAGAGGGGCCCTATATTGTGGAAAGCTTTGCCAGCCTATGTTCAGGATGCCAATATGGTCTCAGTCTTTAATTCTCGACTGATGACCTATTACTTAAGTTTAGCTCACACGCAACCTAATACATAACACACCGTAACTATGACTGCTGGTGCTGCTGTACATGCCATTTTTTATTGACCATGTCTGTCGAATAATGTATCGACACATGTTCTAATGATCCATGTTCTCTGCCTTCCTTCCCACATGTCTGGGTGGTGCCTACATCCCACATGTCTCATGGAGGGGTGACATCATGAATGAGGCCAATGTGGATAACGAACCAACTGATGGACTTTGGCCACCCTACACAGGCCAACGTGGATAACAGACTTATTGATGGTCCTGATCCTGAATCACAGCTCACACCATGGTCTTACCAAGCAAGTCCATTCTTTTCTGTTCTCAGTTACATTAGTATGCTCAGGGGTTTAGCCAGTTGACCTTGGACCTCCAGAGGTTTTTTGTCTTCCTATTTGGGTGTTTTTGGTTACTCTCCTATGTTGTCATCTGGCTTTCTTTATTTAATTTCTTTCCTTCCTTTTTCCATTCTGTATTACTCTCTTTAATGATGTTGTGATGTATCACAGCACATCAATGTAAAGCGCCTTGGGAATACTTTAGTGAAAGGTGCTATATATAAATAAATTGAATAAAATTTTATTGAATTTGCCACTTAGAATAGGCCTCAAACTACTGGTCCATGAAACAGTTTCATATGACCATTGATATGTTTTTAATTCAATATTAAATCCAGCTCACAAATCAATCTTTCGTTTTCTACAGAAAATTAAAAATGATGTAACACTATTCCACTAATCTGCTCTGACCAGCTCAGAAAGTTTAACCCCCACCTGTCAGGGGATTCCTAACAGTCCTGACAGTCTTTCCTCACCCCTGTATCCGCTTCTGAGCAGAACCTAATATCACTTCAGATTAGCTAGCCAAAGTGCTAGCCAAAGTCTCAGCCTCTGCATCGGTAGCAAGCATGACAGGTAGCTTATATTGCATTTTAAATTACTTAGTACTTCTGAAAAAGAAACAACAAGCAACACATTTGCTCCCCTTTTGCAGCTAACTAGTACCACAAATTTATCTACATGCATGGAAACCAATAAAGTGAAGAGATGAGAATGGCAAAAGGAAATGGTTTGGGTGTGGGGACAGGGCCATGGGGTGACATTACTCTCTGATTTGTTGAGTATCTCGATGGCGCCACCTGAAAGGAACACCAGGCTACAGCACACAAAATATAAACTCGCTTGAAACTATTATGCATGAACCTGCCAATCAGATTTATTTACTTATTAAATGGAGATGCCAGAATGCTGTTCCAGGGGTTTCATTGAGAAGTACATGGCTACAGCCAGCCTACTCAGGGCCCTTTTGCTTCATGCATGCACAGAACAATTTGTCAGAATCCCGCATGCACAAAAGAGAATAAAAAAAAGAAAAAAATAATCATCATGAAACGATATTGCTTCAGTACTATTTTAATCCTATCCAAAATGAACACCCTTGTATCCAGAATAAATAATGTGATAATGTGGTTGATATTTACAAATCATTAACATCACCAATGACTATGCATGTCTTATCTAACTAAGTTAATGTCCCGAATGCTTCAAATTTGAAATCATGATCAATTAATCAATTATGATCAGTAAATACCTAGCCATGACTTTGATAAGTTATTATAGAAAACTGCTGATGTAAAAAAATGCTATATGCATTTTTGTTATGTGAATTTTAAGCATAAACAGCTTAAAGATACTAAACATTTAGATTTATAATATATTAATAATCATGAAACAGACTGCACAAATATATGCATAGGACATTTTTTCCAAATACGTTAAACAGATAAACTTCATGTCACTTTGAAATGGATAAAGAACATGTTTCTTTGTTCTCTGTGCATGCAGCAAGCCAACTGTAAGGGGTCTGATAGCAGCGGCCAGGGCCTGAGAGCCACAGGGCCCGAGAAGGGGGACTGCAGCCATGTATTATTGGTCTCATTTCTAAAACAGTGCTCAAGTCTCATACTAAAAGTAGACATACAAACAAAAGCTGAAAATGCAAAAAAAAAAACAAAAAAAACTGATATTTATCAAACTAGAGGTTTCGGAGGTTTTTGAACCCATGGCTTAGGATGTTCACAGCACCAGCGCGTCCCGGGTGCAAGGAGCGTGTGGAAGTGCCCGGGTCCTGTTGATGCTGTCATGCAGACACAATGAGATACAATTAGTGCAATTAAGTAACTGGAGATGAACTGAAACAAATAAGAGCTGCACATTTCAGCAACATTAAAAGATCATGTTAAAAAAAAATGAAAGTGCATTGCTATCTTTACAAACACAGCATTACATCGTTCCTGAGCATGGCTTCACACCTTGTCCAAATGATCGTGATCTTTTTCGCCAATAAAATACTTTAAAATACTTTCAACTGCTGCAATGCAAGACAGCACTGATGAAATATTACAAGTGTAGCCTGATGTAAGATTTGAGTTGGATTATATATTTTACATGCATAAAGATGTACTAATAATGGATAATAATGGAGATAATGGATGGATATATATTTTACAATTGAAAAGTCCTTATGGAATAAATATTGGTCACTATCACAAATAAACCACATTTTTTTACAAAAGTAGATGTGATCTGTGCTATGAGGTGAAACTAAATGTATGAGTTACGACTCAGAAGGACAAGGCATCATTACATGTGTAATGATGCCACTCACATTATTCCTACAATCTGGCTTCAATTCACCATCTCCAACTGTGTTGCCAATTTTCTCTAAAGTGTCCGTACACATGGGTCAGAGCTTCCATATGGATGCTCACATTCAGCCGTTAAGTAGGTTCCTATAGATTGCGTCATTTGAGGGAATGTGCCGAACGCCTCTTTCAGGTCCCATTTTGTGCGTTTGCAGTGGATATAAATGAGAGTCCAGTTCTTTCTGGCCCACTTTAACCCCTAGTTATTGGTATCAATGATGCTAAAAAACATATCAATATCAGCCAAAAGGGCCACATCAGGCCAAAACTAATGTTTGTGCAATTTTGTACCCCCAACCCTGCTGGTCAGACAATACCATGTGTCGTGAGAAATCTTACACAATATAAAAAAGAAAACACACAGTTACAGAAAGCAAACTATTATGAAACAAACTACTTCCATGAAAAAAAGACCTGAGGCTTATATGTCCTTTTTGGAGTACATATGAGGTAAGATTTGTTTACCATTTGAACCTTAACTCTCTTCCATGCCTTTGAGATATATTTCCTCTGGGTTGTCACCGTCAGTGGTGTCATTTGCACAGTCATTACTTGCCATTGATGAATTAAGACAACGAAAGAAGCCCTTTAGGCTCAAATTTACTTAGAGGAGTGGAAGTTAAGCTCAAGCCTGATAACAATTTGCAGTTATACACTGGGAACGATTACGCGATTGAAGACGAGTACATCCAGCTAATCAAAAGCTACCACAAAGCAGGTGAACACTGACATTGTGAGCTCACACTCATGGGTTTAAACTCCATGCCTGGCGTGTGAAGACTGTCTCTCTATGTTCTCTCATTGTTAATGTGGCTTTCCTGAAGCTGCTCTCGTCTTTTTCCAACATCCGCAGACATGCAATTTAGGCGAACTGGCATCTCTGATTTGCCCATTCTGTGCGTCTCCTGTCCCTGGTGTCCCGATGCTGCATAAACTCAACAAGTAAATACTCATCCTCTTTGTCACTACTGCACAGAAATAAAAAGTGCCTATTACCAAAGAAACCAGAATGACCAAACATTTACATAATAAAACCAGTTATTTTGTGTTGTTTAATCCAACAATTTTCATAAAGTGACACTCTCCTCTGACCTACATTTTTACATTTATACAATATAGGACTGACCTACATTTTAATGGCATGTTTTACAAATCCTTTCAAGCATTTTAAAAGTTCTAAAATAGCAAGGAAAACTCTTCATCCAAATAAGTAAACAACATTTACTGTATACACATAGCGCTGATTAATCCTATTGTGACATAGGCAGCCAGGTAGGGAACCAACTTGTTAGGGGGCACCGACTTGCCAGCCATTTTCACTGCATCGCAGGCAGGGGGTTTGCAGTCATTAATGCTCGCATATGGCACCACACCGGCTAGGACCGGCACTGTACTCACTGATGCATTTTTTTCTCTAACGTGACTCATTTTCATATGATACACCCTATAGACAAAAGTATTGGGGAAACCTGGACATTTCACCCACAGGAACTTTTATGACGCCCCATTCTAAATAAATAGGCATCACCATGGAGCAGTGAACTATGACTGAAGGCCCAGGGAACCACACTTTTTTGTTTTTTACAGAAAACTGGAAGCTCCATGGAATGTACTTCCATGGCTGAGCAGCTGCATGCAAGAAAACCCAATGTGCCCCTGCTTTGAAAGATACCCTGTGTGGAATCCTGAGCCTGCAGAATGTGCCCCTGCTTTGAAAGATACCCTGCGTAGTATCCCGAGCCTGCAGAATGTGCCTGCTTTGAAAGATACCCTGCGTGGTATCCTGAGCCTGCAGAATGTGCCTGCTTTGAGAGATACCCTACGTGGTATCCTGAGCCTGAGTGATCCCTTTCCCCAGTTAAGAAAGATGTTCGGACAGTATTGAGAAATAGTATGATGCAATGGCTCCCCGGGAGGCAGTGATCAGCACCATGCATATCGTTAACAGTGCTTTCCTCATGCTGGGTCAGAAGAAATGAGAACAAGATCCAGCCAGTGACCAAACTGCCCCAAACAAGGAGCAGAGCTGTCGTTCCCAGTGCAGCTTAAGGCTTGTACTGGGGATTAGGTCAGGGAGTGAAAAAAAGGGTAAGCAAGGACTGCCTCCTTCTGATGAAGCCAAGCTGCTTATGTTCCCTCGGCAGCCAGGAAGAACATTGCGCTGATGGCACTGCCACCTTCTGATCAGCCCATCTGCACCGCACGAGCCATGTCCATCTGTCTGGGGGGAAAAGTTCCTCCCCTAGAACTTCGTCACCACAACCTGTGTATATTTACCTGCAATCCTTGAATAAATATCACCTCTCCAGGGGCATTTGTCTGTACCCTCATCTCCTGTTCCTCCTTACTTGCCACAACAGAAAATACACCAAAAAAAAAAACTATCCAACTCTCATAGAGAACCCTCATAACATATATTTTATCTATCTATTCATTTAACACTGTGCATTGTCTTGTACTTTGACTTGTACTTGCACTATGTTCATTTCAATTCAATTCAAATCACTTTATTTTTATATAGCATCTTTCTCAACATAGTCACACCAAGGCATTTTACATGAGTGTGTTACAATACATTTGTGCATCATTTATAGAGGATAATACTAAATCAGACAAAAGGGAAAAGAAAGAAAGAAAGAAAGAAAGAAAGAAAGAAAGAAAGAAAAAGAAAGAAAGAAAGAAAGAAAGAAAGAAAGAAA
>JAABNY020000119.1:13858911-13901458 GCA_015164015.2 Brevimyrus niger | reverse complement strand
ATTCTTTGTAAACCCTAGAAATGGTTGTGCGTGAAAATCCCAGTAACTGGGCAGATTGTGAAATACTCAGACCGGCCCGTTTGGCACCAACAACCATGCCACACTCAAAATTGCTTAAATCACCTTTCTTTCCCATTCTGACATTCAGTCTGGAGATCAGGAGATTGTCTTGACCAGGACCACACCCCTAAATGCATTGAAGCAGCTGCCATGTGATGGGTTGATTAGATAATTGCATTAATGAGAAATTGAACAGGTGTTCATAATAATCCTTTAGGTGAGTGTATATATGTATGAACATGTGAGTTTGTTTCTGGAGACCAGGGTTCAATTCCCTGCTCCTGTGAGGTTTCCTCTTGATTCTCCGGTTTCCCTCCAAACATACACTAAGTTGCCAAATTGTCCATAGGTGTGAATGTGTGTCCTGGGTCTTTCCATGCCTTGCGGCAAAACTTTCTGAATCCCTGTATAGGACAAGAGGTATATAGAATGAATAAACTATATTGTACTTTTACATATATATATTGTAATTGCATTGATGAGAAATTGAACAGGTGTTCCTAATAATCCTTTAGGGGAGTGTATGTGTAGGTGTTTTTAAAACTATAACGGGACAATTTTTTCTTCAGTTCTGCCCTTTGTTGCATGTGATGGTTGACCGGTCAGATTGTGATGCAGAATAGATCAGGAAATGAAGAAGAGGTATTATGAGGTTCCCATATAGATTTTTGCCAGATTTAAGACAGCTACCATACAAAGACAAAGCATATTCCTACTATCAAGAAAGACCTTTCTTTAAAAGTGCATGGTTCAGCCAATTTAACTTTTCATTATCATACTTCTTCACCTTCATCACAGGGTTTGTGTGTGTCTCAGCGGGCTGAGCCTCTGTGTCTGTGATCAGAAGATCACCAGTTCAAGTTTGGCTTTGGCAGAATAGTCACATGTCCATAGGCCCGTAACCTCCAGCTTTGCATGCACTGCAGGTGGCTGACCCCTTGCTCTCACGTGCATATCTGTCTGTGTGTCTTTTTAACAGCAAAATGGGCCAGTCAAAAAGAGAATTTCCCTGCAGGGATCAATAACAAATCATTATTATTATAATTATACAACGTTCTGCATGACAATTCCATATCTAGTTTTGAAAAGAATTTATTTCAAGTAATGCATTGAAACTATTCTTGTGACCTAGCTGCTAGGACCAAAAGGAGAACTTAAAAAATCTGTGGCTCTGCAACTAGAGCACTTTTAGCTTTGAAACAAACATTTCCTTTTCACACTGAAGGATGACATTACAATTTTTCTCTGTTGCTTTACCCCAGTAGTGGTAACAGTAACCAAATTCTCTTAACAGTCAACAAAACCTGTAAAACAATAACGACACATCTCACTGAGGCAGAGAAAAAATGTGGTGGAGTATATAGCACAATGTTTCTTATATTTATTTTAATCCACCATAAACATCACTGATTGAACACGAGAGTACACACAGGTGGTCCAACAAAGTGAAATGCAAAAAAGTGAATATGTTCACTGAAATGAAATTTTACTGTATTGGGCATTATACTGGTACAATCAAACTGAAACCTGATCATACAAAAAATCATTTCCAAATACATGATACTGTCATTTTAAGTGTAGGAAGCAGAACCCAAAATGCAAGCTGTGGTGCAAATACCCTCATAAAGAGCTTTTATTTGCAAACAAACACAGGTAAAGAGGCACAAACAGGTAACAATGACTGAACTGGTGAACTCGAGATTGGGGAGCACTTAAATACAGGACTAATGAAGGAGCGCACAAGAGGCAGCTTAACGGGAGGTACTGTACGACAAATGACCCACAGGTGTGGCATGTTTAACCCACATCGGGGAACAAACAGGAAGATCTGGCAGGTGGCTGGGGCTTGACAGATACAGTTAGGATGCAATAAAAAAATACATTTTGCTTGAGAGTCAGAATCAAAATTTACTACTCTGCCTGATCAGTCCTGTCCTGGATATTGGGCCACATGTTTTCATCAGCATCAAATAAAATATTTTCCTTGGCACTGTAACATGATAAATACCTTCGGGCATGCTTGATCCAGCCCTGGCAGGTAGATGCTGTGATTGCCCTACGAGTCTCAGTCATAGCATCCAACAGCAGCATTCGGTTGTAAGGACAGTGGTCATAAACCCTCCATTTCCTGACAGAAAACTAATTCTGAATAATATTGAGGAACAGTGAATACGGAGGAACAAATTCAGTGGACATGCTTGGATGTGCCCCAATCCATTCCATCACTGCAGAGAAGTGATGGAATGAGACATTGTCCCATATAACTACATAATGTACACCATTGAGCCCAGCATCTTTGGCTCCCTTCACCAACCAGCAGGAGTCTGTAAAACTCATCAAGGAATGTTTAACAGAGATATATGGGCCAACTGTTGGGATGTACAGTATGCTACATGAACACTGTCTGATATAGCTGCACAAGTAATAATGTATGAACCTTTTTGCCCTGGTATCTGTTCTCTTGCTCTGTGGCCTATAACATTCCTCCCACGATTTGTGGTATTAGCCAGATTGAAACCAGCTTCATCCACATAAAGAAATTTGTGTGATACAGCACTAGACTCCATTTTCACGGTCTTGTATTGTTTTCTTGTTTCTTAATTTGCATTAAAAATGTACCTATGGCACTCACCCCTTTTCTGTGCTATAGCATATTTTGGTTGGTATAGAGACAGATTTGCATCAAGTGTGTTTTTAGTCGCAAGACTAGGCCAATTTGAGTTATTTGTGAGAGAGCCTAAGCAACCGAGGGCATAATATATCTGAACTGGACAAACTTTATAGGGAACGAAGAAAAACTGTAATAAGACAGAGAAAAGATGACATAGAAAAGATTAAAAATGGAATAAGCATTAGAAGACTAATGACTCCAAACTAACACACAAAATGTTTAAGTGGAAGAGAGATTTGTTATTAGGAATGTTCAATATTTCATTCATTTGTTGTGCTACAGAATATAAATTTTAATAGCATGACTCATTAAGCATCAACACTGAATGTAGTCTTTGAAAAAAAATGTTTTGTTAAAGTAATCAATCTATATTAATACAAATTTAAACAAAAGACATTGTGAGGAGTGGATGATTCAGGGTAGGGTGACCATCTTTATTGCTGTAATAAAGTGTTAATTGTGATAAGCAAAGTCACTCTCTGTCAGAGAGAGCGAGAGAGATGAAGAAATACTTCTACTTTTGTATAAAAGTCTGTTTATTTTAAGTTTAGTTATTTTACTATACTGCTCAGTAAGCTTGGCTTTTTGTATCCCAAGGTTGCCAATAAAATCATCTGGTGAAATTTATCCTCCAATTCTCAGATCTTATGAACCGTTTACTCATCCTGAGCTTTGTCACAGCAACAAAGCAAAGGAAAAGTATTGGGAAATGAAACAAAACAAAGCTCAGGGCTGAGGTTCCTTTGCAGGAACCCTGCTGTTAATTGTCAAAATGTATAAATGGATAGTATTGCAATATAGACTTTTTTTTTGTTTTTATTAATTTTTTTTTTTTACATTTCTTAAGGACACCTCGAACCTTAACCATACCCCTGTTCCAAACTAATCCAAATAAAAACCCTTACCCTAGCCATTATGAAATCTTAGCTTTAACTTTGATGTCAAACTTAAGCCTAACTGATGGTGTAGCCATTTTTCTGCATGGGATAACCAGTAAATCGTTTATAATAAATGGGCAAAAGAAATTACACCCGCACAGCTCCTTAACCAGAACAAAAGATATTTGCCTGCATATGTAAGTCGCATAATAAGGAATGTATATACCTGAATGTATAAGTCATATTCAACAAGATAACCCTAACCTAACCTCTAAATGTAATGTTACATATTATCTTGGCCTCGATTTTACCCGTAACTATAATACCTAATGTAAATGAGTCCTTAAATGTAGTGCCAACCCAAACCTTAGGACTAACATTAAACCTTAACCTTAGCCCTAGACTTCTGCCGTCCATAAACACAAACAGACTTAGAAGCATAAAGCATCAGAGCCAATCAAAATAATTTTGAAAAGCGTTACACATGATACTGGTATTATGCTGACCTATGATATCCTTATCCAAACTCTGAGCATGTGTAATGTTATTTTTACCACAAAAACTTCTTTCTTTAATAAAGGCATCAAGAATACTCCAGCCCTGTTCCCTGTGCTTCACTGGATAGGCCCCAAGCTCACTGCAGCCCTGTACAGAATAAAAAAGTTGGAAGATTAATTGAAATTTGATATTAATTTGCTATTAATATTGTAATATGCCACAGTGTTTAATACATTCCTACACATCCTGACCAGGATGCGTTGTTAGAAGATAAAAATAAATATTTTGTAAACACTAGCACTAGCATCTGTAAATGATTGGGGAATGTCAGCAGGTTCCCCTATCCTTGTGATGCCTTCAGGGACTGTTTTATAGACAGCTGAATGTTCTCGGCACATTCTCCTGAGAGCCAGAGCCGGGCGTACAGTAAAGATGCATTTCTAGGGACTGACAATCCCAACTCATGTGGCTGTGGAGAGACGCACATAATATCAACTCCCTTCTTACAGTCTTATTGGTTTCAACATCCTCTGAGAGGACGTTTACTGTAAATCTCTCAATAAGCCACCGTGTTCTTCTCGTTCTGGCTGCAACAAATTGCCATCTTTGCTCCCCAAAGCCATTAACTAACAGCCTTGAACAAAATAAATGAAAAGCTTCATGTCATTAGATGATCAGTACTGAAATGTTTTGCATCTTTAGTATATTATTTAAAATAACCATAGAATTATTTGTAAAAATTTAATACACTAAAAGAATGTGTTTCTGTGTATATATACTGGGCACCCCGCTCTGTTTCATCCCCTGTTGATGTTTCCAGACTCAAACAAACAACAACAACAACAATAATAATAATAATAATAATAATGTGGTTCCTTATATAAGCTCCACACTCATAATAGCACTGTACTGGAGAAGTAGTTATGGAAGACTGATCAGTGGAAACCCTGAAAAATGCAGATAGACTAGCATGATATCTCTGGATATCAATAGAAAAAGGCAAAAAGCAGCAATCCTGTTAACTTAGCCCAGAAAGTACACAACATAAAGCAGTATCCGATTTAGAAACAGAGCAACAAAAAAATAATTGAGATGTCTCATTACTATAATCTCTGCTATGATCTTGAGAACACCTTAACCATGCTTATTGCTATTTCTTATAAAAACACCAGTCATTTCTTGAATGTATCCATCAGAAGAGCAGACAAAATGACATACTCTGACATATTATGGGCCTACAGCTGCCACTGGGAGTCTTCCTGACCCAGAACCAATTAGTGTGTCATTGAACAAATCTCAATCAGAAACACAATGGAAAGATGAAGAAAGTGAATGTGCTCAGACGAAGTAGAGCAGAAAGGCATGTTGTGTCTTCAAACTAAATCAACCTCTCACCGAACTTCAGGGGCTCTATCAGGGACATGCCCTTGTTTTAAAATATCTGAATGTCTTTTTAATATGAAAAATTAAATATTACATAGCAATATTGTTATGGTTTGAATTTACATTGTTTAGCTTGAAACCTGATTTGGGAATGTACTTCTAGGTTGTGGGTAATAAAAATAAACCAGAGTACTAGCTTACACTCATAAGATGACACCCCCCCTAGTGATAATTGGAATGCATTTCCTGACTTGATACAAATAAATTTATGCACAGTGGTCATAAGAAAGCCAGTCATGCAGTGCAGTGCAACACTTGTGACATTCTCATGGCCAATTAGGGAAATGAAGGAAATGATGTTCTTTACTGTTTAATGAAATAGAAGCAATTGCAGAAAAAAATGCATTCTGATAGGAATAAGGAAACAAAAACCAAACAGTTATGCATAATTTAATGGCATGAAAAAGCAACAAAGTACTTTGATTTGCTTCCCTTTAATGTGTCCTAAATTAGAAATTATATTTGTTTACATTTCATTCAGAGTAACTTAATTTTAATTTTACATGGTTCAAATTTCACCTGTACTGCTGATCTTCCACAAAAATTCAAAAGCCTTAAAAATATATCAGATTTCCTTTTTATTCAGTTTTATCAATATAAAATTTAGCAACAACTTACCCAGGGCTAGTCACAAGCACCTTCTTATTATGATAATATTTGTGTCACATGTGTGAAAAAATGAGATTTAATAAATTTGAGTTCTGCAATCCACGTGAAAATATTTCACAGTATTACAACCATTGTTCTCATCCGATTCGATTCGAAACAGCGTTTTTATACTAGCTAAGCAGTTCATGCTTGCGACACTTTTGTGAAGCTAAATGAACTTTTTCCACTTGACAGTTATGGTGCTCCTACTATTCGAAGCATCAGCAGAATTACGGAACTGTAGAAAAAAACTCAAAACCATAAGCTAATAATAAATAATAATAATAACATAAAAAAGAGACAGTCATTCTATATATTAGATGTTGCTTTGCATTTTTAGCTGTATGTCCCACTGATAGATGGGCAACACTTCACTTGAAGGGACACTAATAGTTAGTAGTACCATACATTGTCCAACCCACTTAAACTACTGGGTCATGGGAGGTTCAGAGCCTATCCCAGAAGCAATGGGAACAAGGCACCCACTCACACATGCACACCTATGGGCAATTTTAGTAATTAGCCTCAGCATGTTTTTGGACTGTTTGGGGAAACCAGAGTACCCAGAGGAAACACCACAATGACACAGGGAGAACATGTAACATGTCACCTAGGCAGAGACTTGAACTCTGGTCCCAGAGGTGTGAGGTGCTAACCACTGCGCCCCATTAGTAGTACCTCAGTTCCTAAAATAAAAATTATGAACAAATTTAGTATTTACTTGAGATAAAAGATAATTCATTAATGATGAAAAAAACATGTGATCAGTATTTTATGTGTGCTATTCATTATTTGTTTCTTCAGTAGTTCACATAAGCTTAAAGAATCAACAGACATAGTAACAAGTACAGTATAGTTACTGCTTGAGATAAAAGATATATCATGATTCATTAATTAACCAAACATGAGATCAGTATGAAACTAAGACTTCGTTTTTGGTTAATAGCATAATATTATATTATTTGTGTCCCCTCAAGTAAAGTGTTACTGATAAATCTTTGCCAACAATCACAGGTTTACGGTGATGAGCTGGCTGGTGGTTCACATTGGCACCTCCCACCTCGAGAGCTGGAAGCGCTGTGTGTGGACTTCATATGTTGTCCACATGCTGTTTTGGGTATCAGTTATATTGGCTATAGGGATACATTTTTCTAACTAAAAATCCCTTTTCCCCAATTCAGTAATCTCTTTACAAATTGAGGTGTTTAGGTAATGTTTACTCGAAGCTAAGAACATGTTAGGCGTTACCTTTAATACATTTTTATTGCATTATGCAATATTACAGCAGACCACAACACTATACATTTTATGCTTTGTATAATTATTCCTTTATATTTATCTTTTATCTATAATTATCCTTTGTTATGGTGACATAAGAGAGGATTCCTTAGAAGTTACGAGACTTCATGGGCATGACATCCATAGTTCCTTCAAAAATGAATGAACAGGTTTTTTTTATAGTTCTAAGTAAAATCAGTGCAAATAAATATGAAAGCTTTAACATGCACATTTTTTTGTGAAATTGTAAAATAACATGGTTGTAAATCTACTTTTACAAATAACATGAAATAATAAACTGCAGTACTCTCTAGTCTTCTCAAATACCTGGTTTTTACACGAAACATACTGCATGGTGCAAGCAAAGACCGTAGGCAGGGGCGGAGTGGCCCTCAGGAGCTTTGGAGAATTCCCAGTGGTGCAGTGGCTTTCAGGGCTGACCAAGCCGCATGCACACCCTTTCAAACTCAAAAAAATAAATACACACTCATGTAGTCAATCAATGAAAAGATGGTCCCTCCCCATATGTCCTACCTATGCTTTGCGTGCAAGCGTCAACCGCAGAGAAAAGGTGGCATCTCTGAAAACAGAAACATGTTACGATGGTACAAACCTACTTTGTGTGAAACGTAAACTGTCAAGATGGGTAATGCAACTTATTCTCTTTTTGATCCCATTTCCATTTGATTGAAGGCAGGTATTGCTGATACTGATTTCAATACAGATATTCAATCCTGGTCAAACCCTAACAATTATACAACGATAACAGTTTTTGCTGAGCCAGGGGGACTGGTGGGCAGGGGATGGATTGTTGCATTTCCCTAGTATCTGGGCTGCTTCCTTTTCCCACCTTACGATTGGCCTTGTCCACTAGTGCTTCATATTCTTCTGCCTATAAAAACAGGAACATCCCATATCACCTTTTACAGCGGCTTTAACCACCTTCCCTGCTCAGATCGAAATAATCGATACTTCATGAAAATTTCAGCCTTATTTAGAATAGCTGAAAAGAGCTGTAATCCATTACCTTTACAATACTGCCTTGGGTTATGACTTCAGTAGCAGTATGTGAGAGCAAGATATCCAGCTTATAGTTAGCACATATGATTGGCTCCACAGTATGGCATATAGAACTGGATAACCTGATTCTGGATCGCTTATTATTTAAAACCATTATAGTGCACCTAAACAACTGAATCCTCTCACAACCTTCCAGCTGGTACCAGCCCAATTAATATCCATGAACATCCCAATAAACAGAATTGGATCCACCTCCAACCAGATTTTTTCCAATCAAAAGATTTTTTGGTATTTATGTATTATTTCTCTCTTTTTAAGATCTGTGTAGAAATGCAGTTGAAAGTGTGGGTTGATTGAAAGTCTGCCAGAATAGTGTATTCATAGCTTGAATTCAGTGCTGTTTGTACAGCAGATTAATGCTTAATTCTGTTTGAAACCTCCCACCATTCAAACCAGTTATTGTGATGCACGTCTTTCGGATTTTTGGGCATTATTGGCAGTGTTGGAAACAAAGTGCATATAGTTATTTATTAAGCTATTTATTCTTTATATTATATTTACTTTTCCTAAGCTGTGTTCCATAGAAACACTTATTCACATATACTACTATTGAGGATACATAACAAATTAGTAAACTCTTTCAAAGATGGTGTCCAATCCTCTCCATCTAGAGGCACATCTCAACCATCCTGACTCAACGGTATGCAGCATTTCCTAAAAAAAAACTCTAAGTGAGCACTTTCAATCCTTATTCATCTCATTCCATTCAGCACAAAACTAAGATATCTACAGTAGATCTCTAACAAGCAGACTTAAGACAAATTCTTATGCACCCAAAAATAGCTCTATGATTCAAATTTAGTGTAAAAAGCAAAGTATGGAATTTACTTATCTGGTGTGTTATTATTCCAAGCATTGGTTTGAGGGATGGAGGAACTGATGCTTTGCTTGCAACGATCTTCACTTACTGTATGTAATTTCAAATAGCATTGCAGAAGTATATTGTGAGAGATATTTGATACCCTGTATCAGTTAAGTCTATACCACATGATACAAGGTGATCTGTCAGATGCTTTAATGCTCTTCCACCACCATCGGAAGGTCTGTTTCCTTGTGAGGTCTCTGTGAACCTCTATGTCACATGGCCTTTGAGAAAATGCACTGTTGAGGTGAGGTACTGTAGAAGGCAGTCCTGGCCCTATAATGAGAGGTAGGACCACCAGATAAGACAAGCAGCAGATTAATGGCTTCTGATTTACTGAAGAAGCAACACTTTACACCTGATGCTTTCAGATATTGAGGCAAATGACACTACCAAAGTACTGATGGTTCCTTGTCTGTAAATTCTCCACAGTGAAACTAATTTATTTCCTTGCTCAATTTGCAACTGTATTTCTCACTTTAGTCTTGGTTTGACTTAAGGCCCTGGATTTGTTTAAACTGATATTTTACAGTTTAATGCTTTCTTTTTCCTTTGAAAACCTGGCAGAATTCCTCATTCATTTGTTGTTTTGTTAGTAAAGTTTGGTTGAGAGTTCTATCATGTAACATCCTGCCTATCATGTCCACCTGACCCTCCTGTCTGCTCCCAGATGAAGACCTGATGAGCCACACTTGTTGCTTGTTGCCCCTTATTAATCTTTGTATTTAAGTACCTGTTTGTTTCGTCTGCCCTACTGTAGTTCAGTCACTGCTGTTGCCTGTTCCCTTCCCTGTACCAGTCTTCCTGTTTTTAACCCCTCGTGGTCCTGTTGGTTTTCCAGCCCCTGTTTATTTTCAATTTTATTAAATCTCTTTTTGTTCTACTTATACTGTACCTGCATGCCTTATGCCAAGTCTGTCTGTTTTGCAACATGACACATCACATTTTGATATCTCCTAAAATAAAAGGTATCAGTAATTTATTTTGTTTAAAATGTATACTGAAGTAAACTTGCTTTAGCACTGTCACAGCAAGAAAAAAAGTAATATTACAGTACATGTCACAGGTGGCATTTTGTTAATACTGTGATTAGTACAATGCAAGTGCACTTGGAAAAAAGATTTAACCTAAAACCAGTACTAACAAGGACTCTCTCTCTACCTCTCCCTCTTTTCAGCTCTACTCCTCGAGATGTTCAGAATCCCTGTATAATGTTTCCCTGTGCTTTTGAACTCTAGGATTTGCTGTAACCCTCTCGCACTCTTTATATGTCAGTCGTAACGACAAGACATTTTTATCTTACAAACGTCAAAAATAGTACCTGCACGACCCGTAAACATTGGGCCTGCAGTATAATGTTGTGCAGGCTGTCAGAAACTTCTTTCTACTCACATTCTGTCACATGCTGTAGAGTAATGACAGATGAGGCTAGAACATTAGAATAACATCATGGCCGAGGTCAGACACCTTCCTCTATGCTCCATCATTAAAAACCTCTTCCACCCCAGAAACTGTCTGCTTTGCCTGCTGAACATTGAACTCAGGCAAAGGGTTCCACAGCCTCATGCAAAAAACTGAGAAACTCAGGAGGAGCTTTTACTCTCAGGTTTTGTCAATCAAGATGTGCGTCACCTTCATTAGAAACTGCACTGGGCAAGGCACTACTGTATTGTGTATTTTAATATTGTGTATTTCATTGTGTATTTCAGTTCCGTTCCATTCACTCATATTCTGTGTGTAATTTACCACTGCTCCATACTGTTATTAAACTGTCATTGCTATCCTACATATAGTATGTCTCCACCAGAATGCCGTTTGCGCAACTGTTCTACAATGCACAGTACAACTTTACATCTTAAATTATTTCAGTACATATTGGTAATTTGTAGTACATATTGTTTGTGTACATATTCCTTATTTTTTATTTATGTATCTATTAGGTTTAAGCTATTATATTTTTAGTTATCTGTTTTTAAACCAATGCAGTTTTAGGAGTAATTCTGGGTTACACTATGTTGTATTTGTATAACTATGCATGTGACAAATAAAACTTGTTGAATCTTGAATGTGGGAAATGTTTTGTTTTTTTTTTTAATCTGAACAAAAAGTCAAGTATTCCATCTGTATGCATTATAAATGCACAGATTCAATATTCAAATCAGTTTTGGCACCGATCCAGAACCACTAAATTGGGTATCCGCCATATGACCGATCCACATCTAATACTTATTTCAGGGCCAATCTTCTCCGCAAAGGGCCAGTGTGTATGCTGTTCTTTACTGCAATACCCTAATTAGATTAGTAATTAGAGGACTGATTGGCTGAAGAGTCCTCACATCTGGGTTTGAACAGCTGACCTACAGGTTATCCCAAAAACCTGCATACACACTGGCCCTTTGCGGATAAGATTGGGCACCCTTAACTTATTTAGTTTTCAGCTGTGGGAAAAAAGGTAGCCCCTGTTTCATGTTAAATTGATGTGTATAGACAATCACACGATAGCTCTACCTATATTAGCTGTTTTTGTGGCACTGAAGCTGAACAATAACTAACGCTGCCACTCAGTGTTTTTCCCACTCAGTGGGTATGAGCGTGGAGACTGGACCATCCCTAGTATGCATTGTTGTAATCAGACAATGCATTTTGTTTTTTCATTGACTTGATTCATAGGCTAAGATCAAGTGCAGTCCCAGGTATGATTTTAAACTATATCCAGTTCTACAAGAGGGAAACAAACTGGGGGGTGGTGACAGGATTGGCGCTTCACACAGCTCCAACCAGGCAGACAGGACACCTTTCTGCTCTCCATGGGAGTAGCTCCGCTGCAGCCGCCCACAGGCTGCACGCACCATGAAGGGGATGGACAGGCTGGAGCAGGGGGACCTGCAGGAGATTGCCGAGCCAGAGCCGCAGGAAGCGCAGGTGCGCCCCGAGCCCCAGCCAAAGCAAACGAGGGCGAGCCAGGGGGCAGGGCGAACGGGGGGGCAGGGTGCTGGTGTCCCCTCCCCTTTCGGGACATGGACAGGCGGGGCACTTGCCGGGATCGCCCCCGTTGGGGCGTGGGTAAAAAAGTCATAAGGGAAGTCCCCAAATGTTCCTACTCAAGCTCCTCCTCCATGGAGGTAGGAGCGGTAGTTAGGTTGTCCGGGACTTCCTCAGGGAATGGGACCAGAGCTGGGGGGATGGGAGTCAGGGCCTCAGGCGAGGTAGCAGGCAAGGCCGTGGGTGTGGCAGCAAGCCAGGTCGCAGCCTGCACCGCCGACTCGGGGCCAGTAAGGGACACTGTGGATGTAATGGCAGCAGCAAGTGGTGCTGCGGGTATGGCATCTGTCATTCTGTCACGTTTCGCTGAGCATGAACAGGTAAACAATGGAGTGAATCCGTAGATGCAGGTAAAACAGGGTTTATTTCAGGAACAGGGAGCACACAGAGAGGCACGACAACTAACAGTAACGAACATTAATGACAGATCTAGGCATACTGACGTAGACGCGGACTAAATACACAAGACAAGCTGAACTTAACAAACAACAGTGAGTATAATCAGGAATTACCATGAGGTAACGTGGGGGGTGTGGCACACACGAGGATCATACGAGCCAGGCGTGACAACAAACATTTACAAAATCATAAACACCAAGACTAATCTAATTAAATAAATTAATGAATGTAGGCAGCTAATTAAACCCTCACATTACAGTATAATGAAGTTGACATGACATGCATAGCCTGCTTCCATGCAATAGAAAAGTAATGACTGGTTCTCCACATATACACTTACCACACAGACTTCAAGCAAGGGCTAACTTTGCTAAAATAATAAAACAACACTATAATTCAGCATGTGCACTAAAACATACACACGTACAAAGATGCTGTCTAAAAGACGATCCATATATATATATATATAGCGGGCTCGTGGTTAATTTGAACAGGACATGGAGCAGACTGTGTGCAACACTTTCATGTAGCTATTTGTTATGTACTGCAAGTGTAATAAGTTATAAATACCTGCTTAACTCCTGCTGTTATCAATACCGCGGGTGAGTGTTGGATCATGTAGGAGTGTGTGCCACTGCCAGAGCTTTTAGCCAATGACATGGCAGTAAGCAGCTCACATAGGTACTGCTGCGTCAGGATGCCTTTAGGGGCTTTCTGAAATTACAGTTTTCTGCTGAAATCTGTGCCCGATGTCCTCATTGGTTTATTTTAATGTTTACCATTTCCAGCAGGGGTGGCAAGGGCTCTGTTGGGGGTAGCAATTGCCACCCCTGGTACCCCTTTGGCTCCGCCCCTGTTTGGGAGCCTCATCCCTACAAATGTTGAAGCCACCAGGGAGCTAATAGGGTCAGGCCTGTTGGGGATCAGGACTAGTGTGGTGCTGAGGTGCTACCCACTGCACGGAAGCACTTGGGTCACAATCTGAGGCAGCACATCTGGGTAGGTGCATCTGCTGTCGGAGGAATTTTGTAAACTCTGCATTTCAGTGACGGCACTGAGTGGCCAGTGCTCTGAGTGGCCAGACTGGAGAGTGGCCAGATCTCTATAGGTGGATGCACCTACTTTTGGTCTGGTCACTTTGATGGCTGCCATACTCAGGGAGTAGCTGTTGTTGTAGTGGATCAGAGCTGATGTCACTCCTTTCAAGAAGCGTATTATGAGACTCAGATTAAGGCACTATCTGGGTAATATCTTGATGAGAGACATTTTATTTGCAACTTCATTCAATGGTTCATGGGTGTTCACGGGGTGACTTTCCTCTGGTCATGAGAGACTTCAAGAACTACAGGGTCTACAGGAGTACCCAGTTTATGAATTCTGACCACAGTTTTGTTGCTACTCTGAATATCCAGCTTAGGTTCAGTAGGCTACCACCCTTATGGGAATGAGGCTGGACCTGTCCAGACTCTAAGATCAGGCTGTTTTTAATGAGTTTGCATGTAGTTTGTGTGAGGAACTTGCAGACTTGAGTACCATTGCTAATTCTAATGTGATGTGGGAGACCTTCTATGACAAGACTCTGAAGCTTGCTGAAGGTGTTGCTAGTGTGCCCAAAAGGAGCTGTTTCATCTTGTAGGGCACCCTGGATTTTATTGCAAGGAGTCACAGTGCATGGCTTGATGGCAAACGGGAATTGAGAAAGATGGCTGCAAGGCCTCTGACACTGCAGTTATGATCTACTGGGCCAGATACTTTGAGCAGTTGTTCAAAGCAGATCATCCAGCTAGGATGTCGGACATCTCTGGGTCCACAGTACTTGAGGTTGATCCTCCAATCAGCCGTGAATCACCAAATCTCACTGAGATTGCACAGGTAGTGAATCAGCTGAGAGGAGGGAAGGGATCTGTGATATCCAGCGGAAACTTGGCTGTTGGTAAGGTCATCTTCTTGGCATTGCAAGCAATCTTTGCTTCCATTTGGGAGACAGGTGTCATCCAAACTCACTGGAAAACAGGACTTCTTGCCCTTATCTGGAAAGGGAAGGGTGATCGCAAGGTTTGTCGCAACAATAGGGGGATAACACTGCTCTCAGTGTCAGGTAAGGTCCTTGCTAGGGTCATCCTCAATAGGATCTGAAATCACTTGCTTGCCTACCAGCAACCAGAGCAGTCTGGTTTTATACCTAAGATGTCTACCATTGACTGCATCCTGCACTGAGGGTTCTCATCAAGTGCAAATGGGAATATTGACAGAGTATATTTGCAGCCTTTGTCGATCTTCGTAAAACATTCCACTCAGTTGATTGAGCTGCCCTGTGGGACATTGTGAGACTTCACGGGATCCCCCTGAATTTTCTGGATGTCATGGCCAGTCTGAACACATATACTGTGAATGCTATGCAGAGTGAAGGCAGAATGTCTGCATTCTTCCCAGTTGATTCTGTTGTTCATCAGGGGTGTGTTCTTGCTCATATTCTGTTCAATGCTTGGGTAGGGTCATTGGGTCCAGTGGCTGTGTCTCATCTGCTAGTGAAGAAAAATTCACTGTTCTGTACTTTGCTGACAATGCTGTGATCTTCTCTGAGTCAATGAAAGCTCGGATTGGGATTCTTGAGAGAGTAAGGAGTCTGAGTGTCTAGACATGCAAGTGGCATAGATAAAAACAAAGATCTAGGCCTTAAATGATCTCTTTTGGGCAAAGCCATCTGCAGTGTGTCTGTTTGTGGATAGAATGTTGGCCTCGTGGAGAGGCTTACTCACATTGGCAGTGACTTGAACAGCAAGCCTAACAAAATCATTAAATTTGAATTTTTATCCTGCAGATATATCATGGATTATGGACTATAGAATGGATTATCCCCTGAATTATTTTTAGAGTTTAGAAGTTCAGTATGGTTACAACTTTGCATGGATACTATTTGCAGTAATAAAGCACACACACACCCAAATAGTATGTATACAATTACCTTTTATAGCCATATTTTGCACAAAGTATTTTATTTTCACAGATGAGAATCTATCCCAAGAAAACAAACTAAATTCTGCAACAGACAATATTTATTCTATTTTGAACACCCTGCACTGTGTTATCTAAGGCAGATGTTTGTCTTCATGTTTGTTCCTCTGAAACTTTCCCAAAACTTTTACCACGAAACAGCCTGTCTGTGAACTGCGTTTCCCTGACGTTCTTTAAACCAGCTGTCAGCCTGTTTTCCTTCCCTTCACCCTGAAACATCACATGGTGATTGTGTGGTATCTGCTTGATTACTTACACTTCAAACATTGCTGCGTATAGATGTTCTATTTTCCCATAGGTTATGAATAAAATTGGACCCTCCCAACCACAATAAATTATTCATCATCTTTAGGGAAAAATTAATAAAATAAAACTGAACAAAGTAAATATGTCTTGTACATTCTGCAAGAGTTTGACATTTATGTTCCCCATATTATGATATGAAGAACAAGATATTGGAGTAGCTTATAATCACATAACATATGAAATGTTACATCAGCACATGATCAACAGGATCTGCCATGTGGCTTACAAACAAAGGGATATTTATTCACAAACTTCAACTCAAAAGGACTAGAAACCAGAGAGACCATGAGGGTTCTAAACAAAAGAAGGTAGGCAATACAAGAACTAACAAAGGCTAAAACTAAACACAGAGGAATGCTGAGTGAACACACAGACTCAGTATGGGGACATAGCGGGGAACATCCAGCAGCGACACGTGCACATTGAAATACATTAAATGGCTAAGAAAGGAACAGGGCATGGGCAGGCACATATATGCACAAGTAACAAGGTCTATGTGAGGGACAAGTGTGGGTCATTAAAAGTAACTCAAATACCATTGAACAAAGCAAGCAACACAAGACTAGGTACAAACTGGGCACAGACTGGGTAAACAGTGACACTATAGGCATGGATCAAACTGAAATACATAAACACAAAGCACTTGATTAATAAAGCATTTACAACACAGCTCTGGGGCATAAAAGTCAAAATGTCAATGACAGTAAAAGATGAATGATTGATAAGCTGCGTGCTCAGCCTATTCAGCCACATGGCAGTCCAGGAAACAGGGAGAACTATGGGGATAGATCTATGGGAACTTAGGGATTAAAACAGGATGACCAGCGATTCTCACTGGCTAAGCAGGGAACGTGGAAAAATGACAGGCAGGACTGGACAAGGCAGGGATTGACTCTGACATAAAGCATTTCTAATGCAACCAAAACTCACCAGAATTTCTTCACCTTAAATTTTATAAAAGTATTGTTTCAACTCAAACTTCATCTAAACCTGTAGGAAGAAAACTAAATATATTTTCTAATACTCTGTGAAAAAACCTAAACAAAATCATATACTGTACACTAGCTATATCCTCTACTGAATCAAATTGTGGAAGTGTTTACTGTTCGTTGAAACTAGAAATATATTTAGTTTAATTCAATAAACTACAGCATTTAATTGGTTTATGCATTTGCATAAATACCTAGCCTCCAGTTAATGCAGCAACAATGAATGCTTATGCATGGCAATTTATAGGTGAACAATACAGCAGAAACACAGAGCTGGTGATGTTAGATCAGTCAATGGCAGATGGAGTCCTGTTTTTCTGAGGGAACCAGGTTAAATAAATGTGGGTGTTTATTAGTGTGAATTCATCTAGGTCATCTGAATATTCTATGAAAGAGAAAGAGCTTAGAGCTAAAGTTTTTGCCTGGCTCACCTGATGTAGCTCAAGATGGATGCAGTTGGTCCCAGATTTGATGTGGATAACTGGCAGCTGGGTGCATTCTTGCTCATTCCCAAATGCTTTGCATGATGCTGAAACAGAATGCTATATGATGGGTACTGTAGCTGCTGTCTGTGGAGGTGAAATGAAAAGTGGCCCGCTAGGTGAGACGGGAAGCAGGAAACAGGGGAGGCTGACAGACGGTCCGTGTCGTGACAGACTGCTGAGTCAGTAGTAAAAGTCATGTTCGGGAAATGGTCCTCATTTTCATTGTCATGTGACTTTACACAACTGGGTGTTTGTGAAGAAATATAATTCAGCCATGGAATGTGGAAATTTTTCCAAGCCTTGCAGTTTTAGCTACTGTTGTGCGGCGTAATCAATATCTTAGGAGCATGGACCAATGAATCAGAATAAACTATTTCAATGTATAAAAGTGTATATTACTCAAAGGTTTGTCCCTTTTTTACTATCCTCCAGAGACCCCACCCATTCATTTATGTCTATTGCAGTGGGCATTTTGCTTTTGCATGTATGTTTTCACTGATTTAAGGAAACATGTATTCCTGTTGTACACTAAACAGGCCATGCTATGAAATTAAAAATAAAAATAAATTTGAAACAAAGATGTCCTACTTCCTCACAATTAACCTACAACTGAAGGACACTTCTTTCCTTGGGTCTCAGGAGGTTATAGTATTTATTTAACTGAAACCTAATAGTATGCCAAGTAAATATTCTGCCAAATTACTGCTGCACATCTCCAGGGTTGGGGGTCTGAATCCCACCTCCGCTGTGTCTGGGGATCACATATTTTTTGCTGCCATGTGCATATCTTCCTGCAATCCAAAGACATGTCGTTGTCATTGTAGCTGTTCTATGCCTTGAGCCCTATAGGATACACTTCACGCCCCCTACCAAACATGCTTAAAGGGCCATGCTATCAGAGTACCCCTGTGTATTGAGCTTCTGGTTCTCATCATCTGATTTAATAGACTTAAACATATGTATGGAGAGCAGCCTACTGACATTTTTTAAATATGTGCATTATATCAGTAACCTTGTTTTCCATTAAGTTGTATGATTATTTTGAGACAAAGGAAAAAAACTATGTAGTGTGGTAGATCTAATGGCTAAATCCAGAGAATAAAGCATCAGTAATAAATAAAACTGTAGTAACAGGCTCTGGGGCAATAATGTTATTTTCAGTTCTCATCTATCATTAATGCATGGTCTTGTGTCAAGGTTTCACTTCAAATAAGGGATGCATCTCTCTGGACACAGATCATCAGATCACCCAGATTCTTCCTGCTGGTCCAATCTCGCGTGTATTTCATGACAAATTTAAAGTGAATTTGATTTCTGCACGCCTTGTTTCTTGCGGAAGTACACTAATTGTTCTCAATATGTGGCCCTTTGAAGGCTGAGTGGAAGCTACTCTTTAGTCAAATAGCGAAATAAATTTGAGCAGTACTGTGGGGCACCCCCTGCCCAAGCAGATTTTCTGTAACCCAACCTCAATTCTGATTCTGCTTTCTGTATACAGTTTTATGTACACAGGCACCCCTGGCAAAAATTACATATTTTGTAGATTTACTATTTATTTGCTAAATTTAACAAACTAAAAAAAGATGCAACTTGTGCAACAGCTTGGGTATCAGTCCATACCTAGTAACAGCCTCCTTGGCAGAAATTGAGGCCTTTAGAAATTTCTTGTGCCCAGTCTTTCTGTTCTTGCTTGTAGAAGGCTCCCAGCTCAGAAAGATTCTTAGGTGTTCTCACTGAAATCTACACACACATTTTTAGTAATATAAGTATGGGGTATGTGATATTACTTTCAAAACCTTGTTTTTTTCCTTTTAAAAGACATCATGATTGATCCAACTCAATTCAATTTATTTCATAAAACATTACATTTAAGTGTAATTTACGTTGTTGTCTTGTTGGAATATCCAGTCTCTTTTCAGCTTCAGATTCATTTGCTTTGTGGGAACAGATTTCAGGATTGTTGATATTTTGCAGAATCCATCCTTCCTGTGTAATATTTGATTTCTTTCTTTTGCTTTTGCATATTCCACATTCAGTGTTGTCTTACAGTAAATCTTCTTAAATCTATTAAATTCACAATATCAGTAATACCTATACAATAAAATGAGCAGATTGTTACCTCAATACAGAGGTTGTGTTCCTTTTGCTTTACATAAAAAAAAATCCACAAAACTAAACTTTTACATACAACTTTAGATGTTACCCTCCACAAAGTCTAAACAGGTCACATCCTCAGAAAGGAATGTGAGAGCATCAATAAGCACCGAAAGAACTTCAGATTAACTGAAGAAATCTCTGATTTGTTTGTTTGAGGTCATTCAGGACCTATGAGTTTGCATATCCATGGTACCTCAAGTCTCCCAACCCTATTCCACTACTGTTCTTGCTTATTCCAATGGTCAGCACAATGGAGGTCAGCTTACAGTAGGTCCACCTCAATAACTTGATGATACTCCTGTTACTTAGGCAAGGCAATTTACTCACAGAATGGTCAAAGGTGTCATCTCACACCTAATTGGGAAGGCTTTCTGGGCAAATTTGATTCTATTAAAGATGAGCTTGTGAATTGTGCGTGAAGGAAGAGTATGGTTAACCTTATCTTAATTGCCACTAACCTGAATCTACATACAGGAGAACCTGGGCTGGAGGTTTCTGGGTCAAAATTGGTCTTGTGTCCCTCGGTCTGGGGGACCTAAAGGTACATCATATTTGCAATCTAATTATTCCATAGAATCAGAGGAACATATGCAGTTTAGTAGAACACAGCTGATTTAAGAGGAAAATGAATGTGGGAGGGAGGAGCCCTGTATTTCAGAGGTGCCAGACATCTTCATGCTCAATGTCCAAGAGTGCAGGGAAAAACTCTCCCTCACAAGTGGGAAAGGGAACCGGGGACAGGTCTGTGTGGGTAGGTTTGTGGGGCAGGTCTATGGGAAAAGTTAGTGGGCCAGGTCTGTGAAAGGTCCGTGGGGAAGGTCTGTGGAGAAGGTCTGTCATCCAGTTCGAATTCTCATCTACTGTTGAGCTACAAAATGTCTTTGGAGGACCTGGCGATTTAAATTCTGGAGCTGCAAAGAATTTAATAGACTATGTTTTTGCATTAAGACTAGGACTGCCATATGAAGACTGGGCCAGCCCTGGAAGAGTGGGCTCCTGGGGAACAAACTTGGTAGGCTTGAGATGAGCGGTGGCCCTTTCGGGGTCAGGTTCTGTGTGTTTGGGAAAGGGGGCAGACTCCCCTGGACAGGGTTTTGGAGATGCGGGTGAGGTGGTAGCCCCTTCTGGGCCAGGTTTACAAAACTCAAGTGACTCCAATAGGTTCTTAAGTTGCAAGTCTATGCACCTCAGTGAGAGACAGCACAGCAGACAGCTAAAGGAGTTTTCTTTTTGCTTCAGCAAAAAAATGAGAATAGGGGAATAGTTAGGTAGTGTAACCCATGTGTTTCCCATGATGCTTGAAAGCTGCATAGATCACTCATCTGGACAATGGGAGAGGTTCCCTCTATTGGGCCAGAAACTAGCTTGGGGGGGTGGGAGGTGGGAATGAACATAGATCCCTACGCGACAGAGCCCATTCTGGAGGTATGGGATCGTTGGTGTGAGTCAGTCATTCTATTATGACAGGGCATGATAAAGGAGGAACAATTCATGGAGAGGCTCCAACAAACAGAACCAAAACCCCACGAAAATCTCCAGGAGTTGGTAGAGCTAACAGAGGAGGTAATGGAGAGACGGCTGCAGCTGATGATGTACTGCAGCCAGAGGCGCTCTGAGCCGCTGGGTCCCTCTGGTGTAACCCCGCCTCTGCTGACAACTCCAGGCCAGAGAAAGAAGAAAAAGAGAGAGCAGAGATCGAAGAAAGAATCGGCAATCCTCCTGGGAGCCGCCTCTCTCTCCCCAGCTTCTCTCCCTGCCACCTTGGACATCACCGCCGCAACACCCCAGCAAGTATTCAAAACCTGCCAAGCCTCAGCAGAGCAGCCGCTATCTTTTCCGTCCTGCTTGTTCTGGCCTAGAGCTCCTGCGATGGCCCCGCCTCCTGCTGTGCCCGAGGTGCCTACTACAGCCCCGCCTCTGCTTGGGCCTGAGGTCCCAGCAACACCCATGGTCCCTGCTACGGCTTCACCCGAGGCCCTGGCTCTTGCTCCAGCTCTGCCTGTATAAGATGTCCCGGCCCTGCCCTCGTCTTATGCCCTGGCCCAGTTTTTACCTGTCCTGGTCCTTGCTCCAGTATCCCTAGCCCAGGTCTCAGTCCCAGACAGGCCCCTAGACGGTGCATTTACCAGCTATGGTTGCACCGTCACTTGCTGCGTCTCCCATCCTGGTCTGTCTGTCCGTGTTTCCCATTCTGTGTCAGATCTTGTTGTGGTTTCTGTCCCTGTGCCAGTTCTGTGTCTCTGTTTTGTTCCCTGTTCTTCGTTGATGGTTTTGTCTTGTTTTTCAGGTCCCGTATCCCTGGTCTTATCTCGCCCGTCTCCTCCCCTAAGGTGCACCCAGAGAGCGTGCCTTTGGGGGGGGGGATTCTATCATGACCTGCTTGTACGATCCTTGTGTGTGTCACACCCCCCTCGTTACCTCAAGTTACTTCCCAATTGTAATCACCTGTTGCCTGTTCTGTTCAGCCTGTCCTGTGTATTTAGTCCGTGTCTGAGTTAGTTTCCCCAGATCTGTCTTTGATGTTTAGTTGCCGTCTACTCCGTGTTTTCCCAATAAACCTGTTTCATTTTGGATCCCCGTCTGCCTACCTTGTCATTACCTGATTTCTGCCTGCTCGCTGGGCAGCGGACATAACACCAACAAAAGCAGGCAGACTTCTTAGCAATGTATTGCTGACAGAGAAAAATGCATACGTGCATTTCATGGTCATAAAATGTGGTCTGAAATTTCTCACAACCGAGTATTAGACAATGAAGTCTTTTCTGAAAAGAATTGAAATACTGTAATTAATAAATTAATTACAGAGGCTAATAGATGCGATATAATTCAGAAGTCACCTATTATATGCTGCTATAAGTAATGTACTGTAATGCTCCCAAAAGTTCCATTACTGTAATGTAACTCATAATGTAAACCTAATGTTAACAATAACTGATCCAATTTAAAATGCAATAGAACTGAAAAGCGTATGTGGAAGCAAGTCAAGATGAAATATAAAAACATCATGTCAAGTGGTAGGGCTATGTATTTATATTTCTACTCATTATTAAATATTTATTGTGTCTAGCCTCCACTTACAGTAATAGCGTGTTTCTACGTTTTACAGCTAATAATAAAAAGGTGTCTGTTCATATGACAACTAATAGAAGGTGAGCCATTGTTTAACAGACAATTAAATAGTTTGGCCTCATATTCCATATTCAGTTTTCTGGCTTTAATAACTTTACAGAAGTAAAGTGGGGTGTTTTTAATGACAGAATTGTGATGTCCCGTACACAGACATCGATTCACATCAATTATTTTTCCACTTCAAAACATTTAGTGATTTGCAATGTGTGTGCAATGGGACAACACATAAATGGATTAATAACTTTAAAACTAGATAATTAAGACAGGAACATCTAGTGAAGTGTGCTTTGAACCCCTTGGGCTTTCAGAATAACTTTCTCTGTAACAGTTATTAATCAATACATTGTATGCATATTATGTGCCATTGCTCAATTTCATACATATTAACAGAGAGAGCCCCTCATGATTCGTGCGCCAACGTTATACGGATCATCCAGGTACACTGGCATTGTCTTTGGAGCAATTGTAGTTGGAGGGGCAGTGCTCATATAGGGCTGGCTTACACGGCAACCTCGATTTAACCAAAAACAAAAACTGCTCGGAGCAGTTTTAAGACTTAAAATCTACCCACCTTTCATAGTACGGGTTAATCGTGAAATTACACCACACGTCATCAAGTTACTCGCAGAGTTACCCTGATAAGCCAGTAAACCCGCTTCGTAGTATACAGGTCACAGGTGTCCAATACTTTTTGTATTTTATTACATACTTCACCTTAAGGTGAATTGCACCAAGCACCAAATTTATTTATAGCAGCTTCATTCCTTAGATTACTGGTCATGGGAAAAAAGTGTGAAGTGAGTTTCCTGTTGGTGCACAACTGATTATATCTTTGTCAAAGTGTGTCAGCTTAGCCATTTCAAAACCTTTCCGAAAGTCTCCCAAGTATTTTCAGTAACTCTAAAAAGTAACTAATTACATTTAATCAGTTAAGCAAATTGGTGGTGAAATGCCATGAAATACATGGAATGGATGGGGTGACCCTGAGGAGAGGTTTGGGAACCATCTAAGAAGACATTAGTAACATTTTGGAGAGCAGAAAAAAAAATCTTGTTAGTTTGTATTGTGTTACTCTTCATTTGCTTATATTCTAATGTAAAATTGTGTTTTTTTTTCCTGACATATATACACTTACTACCCAGTTTAATTAACCAATTAATTGATTAATTCATATATTGAGTGAATAATTGATAAATAACCCAAACTTTTCTTTACCTAGGACTACTGCACAGACTAAGTAAAAAACATGTTGCTTTTATCAAATTTTACCAGTGAATTTTTCACCATTTTAAAAGTGATTGAGGGGTTTGAATTCCCTAATTTTCGGAGAGTTATGCCAATAAAAGTGTCAGTAGTGCATTATAGATGACAGCTTCATAAAGCATTTGCAATGGATAATACATGTGGCTATAATGTGTAATGCCTTTTGATAAACATCGATAGCCATGTTTCAATGGATTCATGAATGTATTATTATTTGTTATAGATGTGTTCATAAATAAACTAAAAACATGGCCATGGTAAGTTTTACCATGATTTTCAGTACACTTTTCCCTTTACTTTTCTTTCCAGTTATTGATTTCTGAGTGCCAGGTGAATAATTAAATGAAAAGTCAGTGGAATGCTGCAAGATTCATTTAGCATGTATTGCAGCTCAAAAGCCGTGAAAGGGGTGGCCTTTAAATTTGAAGGCAAGTTATACGTATCGCATGTGCATGTGTGGCAGAGTCTGAGATCAGCCTTGGCTGGCTGATCAGCACAGGAAGGACATCCAATCTGAAAGTATCAGTAAGCACTGACATTTACACTGACACATTCTCCTCCACAATCTAAATGATTCCCATACCGCTGACCCTTTTATAGAAAGGCTTCCCATTGCAGCAGCATTTAACCTTCATGCATCCACCCTCGGACAGCTGTGAAAACACTTGGCAGAATGGTAATGAAATCCCCCATCTCTATCAAATAGATAGATAGATAGATAGATAGATAGATAGATAGATAGTAAACTCATTATAGCCATGTTTATTATGTATTATAGTTGCTTTATGAAACTCTCGTCTATAATGCACTACAGATTCCTTCACAATGCAGTACAAAGCAACTGAAATTCTTATACTGACCATTATAATGCATTATGTGTGTAGGCAGCAACAACAGCGGGTTAGTAGGTCAATTTTTGTGATTTTGACACCTGATCTGGGCAGAACAGGGAATAGAGCTACAAGGTAAAGGAATGTGTGGGATTAGAGGGACTTAATTTGAAGATGGAAGTGCAACACAAGGGCAGCTGGGAGGGACAAAAAAGACAAACATGATGGATTCTCAAGGAGGAAAACAGATATGTGTAGGGTGAGGGAAAGGGTTATGACTGTGGCTAAGATCGAGGGTCTATGCACAGTTCTCTGTTTAAGAGAGAAAACAGCTCACTGGTAGACTAATGAATAATTTGTGAATTGACTGCTTTCTTTATTCAGTTCACTACAACAAAAGACAGCAATATCTGCAGTAATGTGTTTTGGGATGTAATTTACTGGTAGTGTAGTCTGAGATTTATCCTGGGTTTGCAAGGATTAACATTAAATGGACACAACATATTAAGACAAGAAAAGGCACATTGGAAATACAATAAAGACCAACGATGTTCATGATTGTTGTATAGAAGAACTGATTTGGACAAGATGCATGTAATTTCAGAAACTCCCTGTGATAATGAGAAGGAGTACATGACACAGTGAGGGGGGCAGGAGAAAAGGTTAATTGGGGTAACAATTTCTCTATTGAGGGATTACAGTGAGACAGGGTTAATGCAACACAGCAGGGGAGCACACAAAATCTAGGTGTCATTTCAGCAGGAATGAGAAAGAATGTAAATTCAGGAATGTTTATTAATGATGTAGATAGAGAGAGGATGGGCATTGGGATCTTGTTTGCTTTGCTAGGAGCCTGAGACATAACTAAATATTTTACCATAGTATACTGTGGTAAATCTGGATCATATCACCCTTCAGTGGCATTTATTTGACACTAAAGATGTTTACTGCTTCTGACCTACACTTGCAAGGCAGTCCTTTCACAGTAGGAATTATCATTGTCACTCCTTACTGAACTCACTTTAACAAAGATGTTTACTCAGGGACAAAAAAAGTGAAGCCCCCAGACAGAGTGGTGGAAATTAAATGAATCCGCACATGTTGAAAGGTTATGTGACTGTTTCACAATGATTATAATATCAGATCAAATGGACAACAGAGTTGGCAGTATGGGCACATAGCTGGTCCTATGTCAGTAGGGTGTGACTACACATGGATACACATGGCAATATGGTGCGGAAAGAAGTTGTACAGCCATTGTATCCTCTTCTGCTGTAAGTCAGCTTACAGCTGTTCTTACTGGTCCTCGAGATCCTGCAGATTGCCACTGGGTCTAAATTGACATCTGAGTTAATCCCACACATGTTTGATTGTGGAAAGATCGGGGAACCTGGCTGGCCACAGGAGGACCTCAGCATGACACAGGAACACCATAGACATACATGTGGTGTGTGGACAGGGGTTGTCTTGTTGAAAGACTGTACCTGGGTGCTGTCTTAGTACGGGTAAGACATGTGAACACAGGATGTCACTGACATAGCACTGCACCATCAGGGTCCCCCGAATCACTACCAGAGATAACCTGAAGTCATACCCCATGGCTCCCCACACCATGACACCAAGAGTAACGCCAGTGTGTATCTCTACAACATTGGCGGGGTTGGTCCTCTCCCCTCGGCTTCGCCATATGCACACATTACAGTTATTTGTGGCAATGAAAAAACGATATTGAACACTGAACACGATACAACGCCTCTCATCATCAGTCCATGCCTCGCGGTTACGGCACTCCAAATGCAGCCATCTCTGCGCCAGTGGTAATGGCAGCCTATGCATGGGAAGGTGAACCAGTTGTCCAGTTGATGCCAGTCACTGAGAAACAGTGCGGGATCATATGGGGTGTTGTAGATATTCCAAAACCTGTACCTGGATGGCAGGCACAGATGTCATGGGGTTCTGTAATACTTGGCATACAATATAACGATCCTCTCTTGGTGTGGTCTGTCTTGGGTGACCAGAACCTTCCAGAATTGGAAATTCCAGGTCCAGAAAGTACAAATTCAGACTGTGATTTACTTTCAACCAACCAGTTGAGCATAAAGAGTCACAGTTACAGAGTACTCCACTGGTTAGTTGAAAAAAAAAAATCCTGGTCTGGATTTGTACTTTCTGGACCTGAAATGTCCGCCTCTGGAACCTTCACAATGTGTGTCGGTGCCTTCACATGCCCATTGGTTCCAACATCGGGCGACTGTGACACCTGCATGCCCCATATACTGGGCAACTGCACGATACGACCACCCGGCGTCATGCAAAGCCACAATGCAACCCCTATCAAACTTCAAATGCTTGTAATGCTGTCTAATGCGTCTATGTGACATCCTCTGTGTCTGGTGACTAGACGTGCCAGCTCCTTGCAAACCGAATCACTTACATACTCATCGCTAGTCTGCACGTGTACCGAATCACATCTAAAACACACCATTACTTCTGGGTGCTAAACAATTTTTGTATTTGAGTACATATTTTCTGAGCTAGCCCCAGGTGTAGAAATTGAAGTGTAGTTTTGTACATAGCTCAAACTCCAGCTGCAATATGTTAAAGTGATATATTAAAGCTTTACGTGTATATGCTCGATGGCTTTAATACCTAAGCTTTTGTGATGCTGACAGAGAGACATCCATATACACATTATCTTTCTTAAATGATGATGATGCTACTTTGTCCTATCTGTGGCATAAATTGCTCCTTACGTAGATTATTTTTAAGTTTAATTTAATTTCATTCCCTTTCCTTATTTGCTGAAGTTTGCTGGTTGTTCTGTATCGACATAAAATAATATTGACTTCTCTAAATCCATATTTTCTGTCACTTAAATGTTATTCCTTTACTGATTATTTAGCACTATAGCCATAATAGCTTTACATGGATTAGTAAGACTTCGAGTATTTTCTTTGCTGTCATCTATTTCCATAGAGGGTGGTGTTTCCATTTTGTGATATGCGATACAGCATATACTATGACATTAATCTCCGCTGGGAATCTGCCAGTCACCGGCAGGGGGTGATGAGGACCGCATAGACCACAATACGTGTGGTTTCTTCACTGTCCACCAAAAGGAGTGTCAACAAGATACAGCTAGTGGCCAATATATGGCCCAACCATTGGACAGGTCATTTTCCTAGTAAAATGCTTAGAGTAATTGGAAAGCTGGTGTGTCACTCTTTTACTGTGTTATTGCTGCTACATGCTGCTTCTGCCCTTGTGAATGTGGAGGATGCTTAAACTGGATTGGTATATTATTGTATGAATATTAAATTAATAGGGGAGCAGCCTAGTTGTTCAAAGGACAACTTTGCCCTCATAAGCACTGAGAGACCAATGTCCACCTCTGTGAGTTTTCTGTGACGTGCGTTTCCTGGGTACCCCTTGGTCCTTACAATAGTCCAGATAGATGCAGTCAGGCTGGACTCTTTAACTCTCTGTAATACATTAATATATGCATGTATATGGACTGAGATTTATATCAAGTTATATCTTGGTGCATTTCTTTCATCCTTAGAAGATGAAATGCATTCTAGAATATTTTTCCCTTGGTCAGGTCAGGTTGGGGAGCATGTGCTGATGCAGTGTGTTGCTGCACCCATCACACAACGAAACGCCTCAGGATCCCAGTCAGCGATCCCCAAGGAAGATATATGGTCCAGTCCCACCCTCTGGAAATCGCATCCATCTGCCGCAGCCTGGTGTTACATGGGCGTTCCCTCGGTCTGGACCAGCCGCTCAGGTCCTCAGCAATGAGGATCCTGTGACCCGGATCACCCCCAGGGAAACGTGCCACATGACCATAGTGCCGTGACTGACGCTCCCTCACAATGCAGATAATGATCCTCATTCGGGACTCCGCTAGCAACCGCTCATTCGACACAAAGTCAAAGCAGCGGTACCCAAGGATTCTCCGAAGAGACATGGTACCAAAGGAGTCCAGTTTTCATCCTAATTCACTGAATACTCCTCTTCTTCTTTCCTTTGGTAAATTAGTTATATACACTATCACCTTTTTAACACTTTTGGAGGCTCATATGGTGACATTTGCATTGAATGTTTGCTATATAAAATTTACTCCCTGAATATGACAGTGGGAATAAACATCAGCTGTACCTGATGTGTCATGTGAAAAAAATAGGACCCCATGAAATATTTAGTACTTTATTAAGAAATATCATCACATCAATATTAAATCTGTTTCAACAAAAGGAATTAAGATGCCAATTCCTACTGAGGAAGGAAGTTAGGGCACCCTGTGCCCTAATAGCTAGTATGTCCCCCCTTGGCTGAAATAACCTCAGTCAAACGTTTTCGAAACCATACATCAATCTCTAAAATAGCTGGCACAAAGTATCCCCCACTCTCCAATGTAGAATTCCTTAAGGTGTGTGATGTTTGAAACGTGTCTCGCATGCACTTCCACTTCAAATCACCCCATCTTGACAGGCTTCAGATCGGGGCTTTGACTTGGCTATTTCAGAACTCTCCTTTTCTTCCAAGCCTTTTCTTGGTAGATTTACTGGAATGTTTTGGGTCATTTTCATGTTGCCTGGTCCACCCCCACTTCAGCTTCTGGACAGATGATCTCACATTGTCCTCAGGCACCCTCTGATACGATGAAGAATTCATAGTTGATTATATGATGATGAGCTGGCCAGGTCTTTCTGCAGCAAAGCAGCCTCAATCTATGACATTTCCATCCCCATGCTTCACAGCTGGTATGAGATTCTTTTGCTCAAAATCTGTCTTTGGTTAAGCAAAACATGTCCTCTGCTACTGTGTCCAAATAATTCAATTTCAGATTGATCTGTCCAAAGCACATTGTGATACCACTCACTTCAACAATCAAGAGCAAGCCAAACTTAATGTCCATGGTTTAAATAAGACAGGGTTAACCTATAAGCTCTGTAATGATGTTCTAATCATTTTCACCTGATGTGGTGCACCAGAATCTAATTCTAGGCATTTTAAATAATAATGTATGTGTGGATGTTATTTTTCCTCAGTCTCTTCTGTTAAATAAGTGATTTTGTTTCTTGTTTTTGCATAGGTGATACAATTACCGTACATCACCTTTATTACAAATATAATTTGAAAGAAGATTTAATATTGATATGTTGATATTTCTTAATAAAGAACAATGTCCTATTTTTTCAATTTACCTGTGAACTATGAATTAAATAGTTCTAGTTTGGAAAACAGCCAGTAAGTCACTAGAAACCTTCAATACACATGAATAAAATCGGCTTCAAACACACTACAAACTACTGTTTGCCAGCAATGGATGCTCCTTGCACTGTTGCATCCTCTCCTCGGGGATCTGGGATGCAAACCCACCCCATTCTGTGTGTCCGTGGAGTCTTATCTTTCAGTCCAAAAACATGCAGGTAGGTAAACTGGCATCTCTAAATTGCCCAGCGTGTTGGACTGGTATCCCAGCCATGTTATCTCCAGTCTTGTGCTGAAGTTGCCTGGAATTTGTACTGAGCTAATACTGTCATCCTTTACTTTACTACATATGCAGCTAAGGAAGATAGATGAATAATGACAATTCATAAGTAAAAGAAATATTACAATGTAAGCATGGAGGGAGAGGTAATGTCTGGAGAACAGCTGATTACAAATGTAATTATTTTATCCTTCTGGGTTCTGAGACATACATAGAACCTGATGATCAAGTTTGCATTGTGCTGAAGTCATTGTGTTATTGTGTTCTTTTTCTGTGTTTCCCTATTCCACAAAGGCTGCTTTTTCATTTTTGCCCTCCCCACCATTTTGTAAAATCAATTTCCACTTCCACAACATAAGCTTGCCTTATTCCAAGGTACATTTGTGTTAGACCAGAATAGACCAGGATTACATGGTCAAAACACTGATTGAAACATTTATTGATATCAGCAGCAGATTTGCATAGCACAGATGATGACAGCTGGTTTGTCATTAAAAAATATTCCCAAAGATATTGAACTTGACCTTCAAAGGAAACTAATGCAAATGAAGCAAACATGTTCTTAATAAAGATGAACATCAGAATTATAATTTAAGCAAAACACATGTAGGATTTGCTGTAGGATTTTGTAAGAAAGTTTTGTGTAATAACTTGTAGTTAAGCACAATATACTGCAGTAAGTTATGTTATTCAGGAAACCCGTCAGTCTTCACTTATTGTCATTCAAGTGAAGAAAGGCCTTTGACAAGGTGCTTGTTTGACTACATGCAAATACACTTGAGGCAGTCAAAGTATTGCGCAATTGTGTGATCAAAGGGGAGTCTGGTGGTCATGACTGTCTTGTGGTTCCTGACTTGCTGTGATCAAACATTGTCCCTTGCCTTAGTGTCTGTATAAAGCTCTTCTACATACAGAGAATGTTGGAGAGAAGGATCTGATAATTCTTTACAGACACATCATCAAAATATAAACTTTACCCCAAGGAATACTTCTGGTTTAGTTTGACCTAATAGAACAGCAAAATCTCTAACATACAATAAACAATCCAAGGGTTGCATGTTTACTTGCAGTTTTAGTTACAGAATCCTAACACTGATCATTGTGAATAATCATACAATCATGTTATATACATTACATGGCAAAACATATGTGGACTTCTCTTCCAATTAGTGGGGTCATCTACTGTCTCTCAACCACACCCATTGCTAACAAGTGCAGCTTTTCCTCTACCCCTACTTCTAGGAGACCCAACGAAAAACATCTAGACATGCACATTTTCATCTTATTTTATTGTTATATTTCATTGTCATTCATGTTATTTCATTTCTATGTCTAACGATGTATGCAGTATTTATTAATTAAATGTTTCTAAGCTAGAAAACACTTTGGTGTCAACTCATATTGTTTTTAATGTACTATATAAATAAATTATTTGATTTGACTTGAATAAATCATGTTTTAGAAGATACCAGAAAAATGCTACATGCCTGAAAGTACAATGCAATCTTGAAAGTTTGTTTCATGTGGTTTGGACATTAGTTCCCGTGAATGCAAGTCTTAATGGTACAGAATATTATGACATTTTAGAAAAAAATTACACTTTCAACTGGGGAAGGCCCTTGCCTCTTTCAGCATGACACTGGTCCCATGAACAAAGTGAAGTTCATAAAAAAATGGTTGGCTGATTTTGATGCTGAAGAAACTTGTTTGGCCTTCACTGAGTCCTAACCTCAAGTCAACCCAGACACCTTTGGAATAAATTGGAACAGTGACTAGAAGTCAGATCTGATCACCCAACATTAGTGCTCAACCTCAGTAACGCTCTTACAGCTGAATGAAATCCATTCATTCCAAAATCAACAGTGGAAAGCCTGTTCAGAAGAGAGGGTGCAGTTATAGCTGCAAGGGGGGACCAACTCCATTTCTGTGCCCATGGTTTTGGAATTAAATGTTCCACAAGCACACATGAATCTTATTTTTGGGTGTCCACATACTTTTGGCTAGGTAGTATATGAACATATTAACAAATTAGCCAAATAACCAGTGGCCACTTTGTTAATATGTTAATACAGTTCATGTAAACTTTAAAGTGAGATATATGACAGAGATCTCAGCAGGAGTGTAGATTGAAATTGATTCTATGAAGCAATGAGGCAGGATCCTATTCTGTTTTATGCTTTGCACTCTTTTGAGGGAAGTATACCTACTGCAAGAGCTAGAGATTGCAATAGTGTCTGCAGAATGGGGAAGTGTTCGCCCCATGTTGACTAGGCTTCTGGTGTTTCAAAATGTCCTGTGGCTTCAGGCCACCCCTGACAGGTAGCATTGTTGAATTCAAAAGGCTTTGTGGTCTTTGTTAATGTTTTTCATTGTGCACCTAACACTATCGCTTGGAGTATGGAACAGCTACCGACTCATATTATGATAATGTTCAACCTAACATTTCTCTGAAGATTTATGAGGAACTGACTAAAATTCTGGAAATTCAGAAGTTTTTAAATCTGGGCATTAGATAGTGTCCAAAAAAAATATGGGTACTCTGGCTAAGCCTGTTTAGAACCACTGCTCTGGTGTACTATGTACTGTGGTGGCTTTTGTGTATTATTAAAAAATGTTTAATGTTTAAGTCATTAGAAGATGAATGGCTGTTTATCCATAAATATAGATAGGGATCAGTTTAATTATTATTATTAACCATGTGGTTATTAAATCTTGCTGTGATTAGCAAATAATCACACATCGGACTTCAGGAAAATTGATAATCACAATGATGGCATCAGTAGCACATCTTTACTTGCACACAGGTCATAACTAACCTCACAAAATACATTTCAATTAACTTTAAAATGTGAATCCTTAAATATGACCTTTTTCATGAAAACAAGTGGAGTAGACATTTAAGCTGTCCGACAGTACATAAACGGCATTAAAGGAAGCCCTTCAGGAAGTTATTGAATCTTGATAAATCTTTTCCAATCCCCAAATGAGTTTGTCCTCCAATGCACAGAACATATTCATATTCTACGTCCATTTATAAGTTAATGATGTGTCAAAGATAATGAGTCCCTTGTATATTTCTGAAGCTTGTTAATGTATCACATATGCAGTGCCTTTTGACCTTATCACAGTGATTTGTAATATATTTACATACATTGATGCAGTTAAAAAAGCACCATTCCTCTATATCGTTAAAAAAACAAATCAGATAGCCCCATGGGAGTTTGACTTATGAATTGAAAAATAGTGGCTTTTGTCTTTGCTGCAATTATTATATTCAGACCAGGAAGACTCTTGGGAAGAAGAGGTTAGGGATGTTTAAAGCAATTTACCTGCAATTTTCTTGTTTTGTCAATTGAGTTTGGTATTCCTGTCCCTCTTGAAAAAGTATTGCATTCATTGTGTTGGCATTTGACAGCTAGTGATGTTAAAGGCTTTGACATGGACCGACAAATTGTGTGAACATGTTAAACAAGGTGACCTAGAACTTGAAACTAATGTAGCATATCACACATGCACTGAAGACCAGCAATGATCATCCCACAAACCCACAAGATGCTCTGAAAATATTAAGCCATTAGTGTATTTGGAAAAAAGGAGCAAATTAATTAATAATTCACTAAATGCAAGTGATTTGTCTTTCACATTAATTTTACAAGATATTAGCAATGCAACTAATATTTATTAATTAGCTACTGCTATGTAAAGAAGTAAATTACAAAGATCCCCTTTTATAGCTTTCATAGTGATGTTGAAGGGAAATTGTAATATAGGCTGTGTTCATTGCTGTTTAAAATTCTGTGGCATGTAGTCTGACCTGTGCTTAAGGGACTGTTTATGTAAAGGCACATGTAATTCATTTTGATCAGCTCAAGTAAAATCAAGGTTGTTCTACTTACAGATTTCAGAGATGGCCTGAGCACACATGCAGAAAGGTAGCTAAGTTCCAAATGAGCTGATAAGCTTGTATAATAATCCTAAGAAGTTTATGGCAAAAGGCTGCAACACGCGTGAAGGGAGGCCGAAACGCATGTCCCTGGACTTCAAGGGAAGCCCATATGATATTAGGAGAACAGTCCAATTCCACACACAGGGCAGAGGCATCACTCTAACTCCCAAAGCCATAGGCAGCACAACAGTGCCATTCCACCAGAAATCAAAATGGCAAGGAGACTTAATCCACACAAAAAACTCAGGTTTCTAATACTCCATAGAATGGCTTTTGACAACTTGAGTACAGATGGATAAAATCAGCCAGCTGAAATACAGAGCTAATCAGCATGTAACAATCAGCTGGTGTGTTCATGGGCTTGAGTACAGAAGTTACTAGAAGTTGCCAGAAGACTACTGCTTCTGTCTGCTCACTGGCGGCCTCTGGTGGTTTCATCCACGATGTGCCAAGGCTGTGTAATAAAAAAGAACAATTAAATTACTCGCAAATGCATAAAAGCATTACATTTATACATTCAGAAATTTCAAAATGAAGACCATACTGCTCTGCTCCTCTTCAGTGAAAATTCTTGCTGCCGATGGGGATTTCATCAACGTGATCAGAAATTCACTGATTCAAACCTCATGGATTTTAGGGTTATTTCATCATTGGGCCTTGACCTGCCAACTGGGAAAGCATTGCACCTGCAGACAGTCTGAAGAAATATAAACAGAAAAGTAACGAAGAATATATATTAGGTTACTAACTGTAGGTGAAGATAATACTAATCATTGTTGAGGGAATTCCAAATCTTAAGATTGGATTTAGAGGTTAAGTTAAATTGTATTGCTGCTTGGTCATTCAAGTCTTGACCATATATAATTATTTTAATGTGGGATACAGCTGGTTAATGAGTAGATTAGTATTGAGATAGATCTAGGAATCAACATAAAAGTGGAAATTTTAATGTCTAATGATGCAGCCGGGCAAGGTTAAAGATAAATAAAACCATTAGAAGTGGCCCAATAACTGAACCTTGGGGGACCACATGGGTGACTGCAGAGGAGGGAGAAGAATTTTGAGCTCAGAGGCAAGGAGAGAACACAGGAAGAGAAGACAGAGCTACAGAAATGGGGCAAGTGGATCAACAGATTTAATGTTATGGAAAATGATGATCTTTTGTCAAAATAATGGGACAAAGGAAGTGGCATAGAGAACAGAATAGGACCATGGTCTGAGAGAGTAAAAGCAGCTCGCAAGCAGAATAGCAAAACAGACTAGATTGAGAATGTAACCTTCAAGGTGAGTGAGAAGCGTTGGCAGAGGTGAAAGCAGTAAAGCAAGGACTAAAAATCAATAGTCATGGTACAGTTAAGTCAATGTGGATGTTGAAAATTTGACATAGCAGTAGATGTGAGGAAAATTAGGAAATAGACATATAAAGCTCTAACAGTTTAGTCAGGAAAAGAGAGTTTGGTTTAAGAGAACAATGCAGGTGCAAAGCAGTGAAAGAATGTTACAGGCACTCAAATATACAACATAGTACAGTAATTCATTAATATAAATACCGTCAAATCCCCACCTTGCAGAAAAGAGGAAAGTTCACATAAGCAAAAAAAGTTATGGGGGCATGTCTAAATAAAAGAAAATGACCTGGCTCTCGCAAGGAAATCAATGTTATTGTCAGCAATGAAAATGCACAGCAGAGAGCCAACGTATTAGTGAGAGAGCAAATAATCAAAATGTAGAAAGAAACGATGAGAGACAAGTTAGCGGAGAGGTGACTTGCTGATTAAATATATGGATGAACATTCATCTAGACAATGCAGATGTCAGTGCCAGTAGATTGGTGTAAATTTTGGAGCCATGATGGATCTACTGTAACGAAGCCACTGGGGAAGGTGGAGTTTTTCATTTTATTTGTGTTTCAAGAAATTCTTGTGCACAGTTTCAGGACAGAGGACAGGGTCATGGGGGACGACAGGGCAAACAACAGAACAATAAGTCTGCTAAGGAAGATGAAAACAACAATATGGGGAATGACACAATAAATGGCAGTAAATAGGTGGCCCTCAAGGCAAGTAGTAATAGTCCAGTTAAGTTGTGCAGTGATGTTCTGGTCAGTTGTTTAATTAAAAGCTGATCCCTGAGCAAGAAATGCTCCAGTCGGTCAAAATGTTCCATAACCCTGTAAACTGGGTAATTGGCTCACAAAGAATCATTCCTTTCCGGCAACTAAAACCAAAAGAATTCACAAAATAAAGACTAACTCACAACCAGAGCAGATGGCACCCCAGTTTAAACATTAGCCGTGATGGCATGAATCTGAATGGAAAAGAAAGGTTCACCGAGCAGTATAAGGGTAAAAAGGATGCAGAATCATAGAGGGAGCAGTGCAGGATAACAGCAGTAGACAGAAGAAACATGTGCGGTCTACAGATAAGTGACAGCCAAACAGCAGGCACAAGTTGGTTGTTGAGGTAAAATAAAAAATAACTGAAAAACACTTTGAAGGAACTAGCCACATTTACAGATAAAGTAAAGCAAAAGTTGAAACACAATGTATATAAGTTAAAGAAATGCCAGGAGTGCCAGTCAAGCAGCAAGACACCAGCAGTATTCTGCAGGAAGTGACATCACAAACAATGCACTGACATCAACTCTTCAATGGAAATAGTCTCTCGGTCCCTGTGACTTCAGGCTGAGGATTGTACTGTATATGCAAGTCAGCTACTCCACCACTTCCTTGATTGCCACTTTGACTTGGGCTGTCAAATCAAATTATTGCTGAAAAAGTACACACCATCTCCAGGGACATAGCTGAACAGAAAATTGGTCTTCAAGGTTTTAAAAGGGACTTGTACACACCAGCTAAAACCAGAAGCCAAACTAAGTATGTAGGTCAACCATATTGAATGTCCTCCACTTCTCATCATACTGCTGCCTGCTGTATGTTTGTCATGTCAACAGGGCTGGAAATTTGCTAAATTTGCTACTGTAATGAACAGCTAGAATGCTGATACAATGCAGGTCCTGGAGTCATTCCTAAAACATTTTCTGCTGCCTTCCTGCCTGGTGCTCAGGACCAGATAATAACACAATTTTTCCAGCCTAATCCTTCTTCTGATTGCATCCTCATTTGAATGGTTATTCTGTTTTGACCTAAGTTGTCTTCTGGCTTCTTCCTGGAGATCATCTAGGGAAATTACATATTGTTCAGAAAACCATAATGTCTGCAGAAAATCAGTGCATAAATAGGGTACAAGCACTTATAGTGCCTTTATTTTAAAGGGGCAATTTTTACTCTTATACACATTCACTGGCCACTTCATTCTATTACTCGGTAGGACCCCCCCCACATCACTCAGAACAGCTTGAATTTTTTTCGACATGAATTTAACGATGTGCTGGAAGCATTCCTTAGAGATTGTGGTCTATGTTGATAAGATTGCATCATATAATTGCTGGACATTTGTTGCCTTGTTTTCTGCTCCATTCTGTGCAAACTCTACAGACTGCTGTGCATGAGAATCCCAGGAGATAGGCAGTGTCTGAAATACCACCCCAAACCACCAACAGCTATGCCACAGACAAAATCACTATTTTGTTAAAGCATTTGTGAATCTCAGAATAACATTCTATAACACTCAAGTTGAAAATAAGATTTAAACCCCCACCCTTTGATTCTGTTTCGCTATTTGTTCATTTGACTATGGTTTGATATCACCTGCTGCTCAGGGCATTCAAGCAGCAGCTAAAGATAATCATGAGAAATGTAATGGGGGTGAACAGGAAATAATCACAATAAGTAAGACTTGGATTTTTCCCTCTGATTTTCTGATTTATGAGCCCTTGAGTTGTTCTAATCTTTGCCAAAAATTGCCTATGGTCTTCAATTATCTATTGGATTACTAAATTGTTATTAATTTGCAATAGTAAATTAACAATTTTACCTTTGACTTTTCTGTTTCTATGTGCTATTTAAGTTTAATGGACGCATTACTATACATCTGATATACAGTACAATGTTGCCAGTCTGCGACATGTTACATTCTCCTATTCTGAATTCTCTAACCAATTTATCCTTAAGTTATCTCCACCATCACATTGATGTGCCAGTTGACGCAAAGACAGACTGAACCTGCACTCTAACTCAGCAGTCCCAGAACCTCAAAAGTATGAATGGAATGCTGAGCTTTGGACTATTCAGGTCCAAAAAGTAAAAATCCAAACCAGGATTTTGTTTCAACCAACCAATTGAGAATAAAGTGTCACAGTCACTGACTATTCAACTGGTTGGTTGAAACAAAATCCTGGTTTGGATTTTTACTTTTTGGACCTGAATAGTCCACCTCTGGAGTTAACCAAACTGATATGTTGAATTGCTATTCTTTTCAAAACAAAGATGGAATATGCTGTCCTGCACCGCTGCACTGCAATGCTTCAGCGGCACTTTCTGAGACAGAGGGAAACATTTCTATTTAGCAGCACCTCAGGTCAGTCTATATCCTTCATTACATGGCACACTAATTACTTAATGGGTGACACAAACAGAGCAGTCCAGCAAGTGGTGCTGCATGCAGATCTATTGTTGTCTATACTCTTTATTTTACAATCACTCAAAGCTGAACGACTGTATTATCTGCAGTCTTGTTTGCCAGCCTTTACAGTGCAAGTTGATAGTTATTGCAGTTTGCCAAGATCAGTCTTATTGGGTGACCACTGGCATACTCTGGTTATGTGTGTGGGAATGCAGGGGGGCCCTCAGCAGAAAAAAATAAAGCCACAAAGAAGTGACCAAAGTTTTTATGTATTTTCAGGCTGTAATCGGGGTAAACAAAAATGAAATTGTCATTATGGTGGGCAGAAGGGGAAAAAAAACAATGGAGCTCGGGCATTGTAGACTGACATAAAAGAAACTTGTCTACTGTGACACCAAAACACACTAATATAAATATAAACAATAAAACAATTGCAATGAGAAAGAGGTGGGACAAATCAATATGAACTGTTGTGCTCATCTCACTCTTCATTGACATCTTGTTCACAGTTGCTGTTTGTTGTTGAATTTTTATAGTAAATATAAATCCATATAAAGTGTTTATTCTGAGGAACACAGAGTGAAGCTTTGTTTAAGGGTACATAATTTGTTATCTTACATAAATCAATATTTTCTTTTCCAGTTTGTCCTATTGCAACCAATGTCGAAAACCTCTTTCCAAGATCAATGTTTCTGACCAGAGTCCTGCACCGGGTCGGGTACCAGCAGATAGGTGCTGAAACGGGCGGATTTTATTGTTCTGGAATTTTACGGGCGGGTATTCGGGCAGGTAATTCATTACACACGGGTGGGTAGCAGGACAATCAAAATAGTATTGTAACCTGCAAAAATAACATATAAGCGAAAATATCTATGTATTAGACTATCATGTAGAAAATTTCAGCATCACAGTATGTTCAGTATGCCTAGGGAACCAAACCACCAGAACAAACATTCACATACACGTCTGAATCATTGCTAAAGCATGTCCTTGTGTTCTCTCGTTCATGCTTGTCACAGTATGGATAGCTTAGATCTATCTGATTTGATTCTGTGTTAAACTGACTTTTTCATTTCAATTCAAAATTCATGTAGGCCTAGCGCTTGTCACGTTGAAAGGTGCATAGAAAAAATTATTGTGTGTAATTTATCATGGGTACGGGCGGGTAACGGGCGGAATGTTAACGGGCCCGGGAGGGTGCGGATTTAACTTTGAAATAATCACGGGTGCAGGGGTGGATGTGGTGCTGTACTGTGCAGGTGTGGGCGGGGGTGGGTCTCCAAAAGTAGACCCGAGCAGGACACTGCTCTGGACCATAGGGGGCAGGTATTTCTTTTGTGAATATATCTCTTTCTCCTGCGAAAAGGCAATCCATTGGAACTCTTTCAGGACAACGATAATTTGCACAATTTCTTTCAGCAAAAAAAAGTGTTGGAAACAGTACAGAAGTTACCACAATGTACTCTGGTAATGAATGGCCTGCAATTACTGATACAGCAAATTTGCAGCCAGGTAGCAGCCTGGCACTTAAAATTCTTAAAAATCTGTGGTGCCTTCATTAGGAAATATATTTTTAAGATAAACAGCACAAATATTAACAGAATTGTACTATCACCAATATGTAATATGCTAAAGGAAAGGGTAGGCAATCTTAACCAGAAAGGGTCATTGTGTGTGTGGGATTTTGCTGCAACTCTTTAATTTGATTACTAATTAGAGGACTGACTGGCTGTTGACCTAAAGGTAATCCCAAAAGCCTGCATGCACACTGTTCCCAGGTTGCCTACCCTTATGTTAAGGGAAATTTAGTATAGAAGTTTGTAGTGTCTATAACACTCTTTTGAGCAATTTTAATGAAGCTGAAACAACTTATACAATTGAAAGTCTTTGCATTCTTGTTTAAAAATCATACACACAAGTCAAGTCACCTATTCCTGGCCATATACCCTTCACATGTGCCTACCCTACACATCGACCGATTGAAACTTACTCTGGGTGGGACACAATTACCTTTTACTTGACGGAATGTGCCTACTCTAGATGTTTTCACATCTGCTGGATATTCATATAATTATTCATATAATTATTTCTTCTGAGACCTCATATAAAATTCATTTAATAAATACCTATAATGTACTATGTGCCTTGCTGTTCTAATGTAGTGTGTCTGTAGCCTGTTCAAGCAGGGTACACTCTACATACTGTAGTAAATTATACACACCAGAGACAATTCACAGTATTTGATGATAGTGATCAAGGCCACACATACAGTCCCGTATCCTATATTCACCAAGTTTTTGAACATTCAATTCAATTTATTTTGATATGCATTACATTTTTAATGTTGATAAATTCCAGTTCTGCTAAACTGGAGTGGTGCATTTGTACACCAAACTTTAATAAATAAATATAAATGCTAGCAGGAACATTTATAAATTAGTAGGTATAATATTTTTTGGCACTCAAAGACCATTTTTATTCCTATCCAATAAAATAATGGATTTTATCTTATATTATTAATTGTCTTATTATTCATGGATACATCAGATTTGCAGCTTCATATCACACTGGCTGTTATGCAGTATTATATGAAACCTGGCTGCAGAACAGTATGACTCACACACAGATATTATAAAGTCCCCGCATCAGCTGCTCTCATCATATCTTTTCTGTAATATTTTTGCAGTGACTGACTGCATCTGCTTCATTCAAAGCCTGTGGAAAGCTCTATTTGTGCTGATTATCATGGTTTAGTGTCTCTCTTAAAAGGAATACGGATTTGCAAGTCACAGCTGTTCTTCATCCTACTATAATGTGTCTATGTATACTCATTATACCCATTATAAATGCATTTGAATAATACATCTGACACATATTAGACAAAAAAAATTCTGTCTATTTGAAAATGTCACGAAATCCTTCAATGCAGCAGATTTTCATATAATAATAGCTAGTGAATATTTGTCATGGGACAGAGAAGTAAAAAACTCTTGTTACAGTTTATTTGAAAATATTTATATTAAACAGGGCAATGAAAAAACAAGTCTGGAGCCTTGTGGTTAACAATTCATCCGTGCCTTCTAAAAGAAAAGAAATAAGTGATTAAATCTGCACAGCCAAATATAAAACCACAAGAAAACTATTATAACATTAAGAAGTAATGCCATACAGTATTTGTGCTAACTGGGATTAAATTCACATTTTAAATGCAGTTAAAAATAAATGAAATGTACATGGAAGGCTGTTGGTCCATAACATGACAGCAGAAATGATTGCTCCTTAGAAGCAGCACTGTCTGCATTCACAAAGAAGAAAAAAAAGACATTCGGTTGGCAGTGCTATTGGAACTGGCACGTGGCCTTCTTCAAATTTTCTTCCTCGTGATACTGATTTAGCTCAGTATAACTGCCTCTTCTTTTGGCTTTCAGAGACCATATCAGCACCATCATCTCTTCACCTCAATGGCTTTCAGAGACCATATCAGCACCATCTTCTCTTCACCTCCATGGCTTTCAGAGACCATATCAGCACCATCTTCTCTTCACCTC
>JAABNY020000119.1:13816427-13826825 GCA_015164015.2 Brevimyrus niger | reverse complement strand
CCTTCGAGGCCTGGGGCTCCCGGTCGGCGGTCGCCGTCGGGCCCTTCCCCGGCTCCTCGGTTCCGGTCCTCGGCCTCGCCTCCAGGTCCGGGTCGTCCACCTCCGGGTCCCCCTACCTCGGTTGGGCATCGGACGGCGCCTTCGCCAGCTACGGCGTCGCCTGCGCCTGCTGCGGCTTCCCCCTCCTGCCTGCCCTCGCCTGTGTCCCCTCCGGCTCCCTCATATATATATAATAAAATGCACAAAATGTGCTAGAACGTGTACCCTCACGCAAATTAATTGATACATGTTGTCGCATCTACAGTATATGCAGACAGATTGACCACAATTAAGATGGACATCACATTCACACAATCCATCGCAGGGAACATAAACAACTCATGCCTATAATAAATTTGGCAATTTCAGTTAACTATAGCATGTTTTTGGATTGTGGGGTGAAACCAGGGAACCCAGAGGAAACCCCATGACAATGCACAGACGTGCACAATCCCCCTAAGCATTCAATTCAATCCTACATAAATCACTGAAGCACAGTCACACCACCCAGTTCTAACCCCACCTGAGCAGGCCTGCCAGCCTGTGGGCACAGTGCCTCCTCTGTCCATCCACTTAATCATTCCACCCAGCCCAGACCCGACCTGAGCAGGCCTGCCAGTCTGTGGGCACAGTACCTCCTCTGTCCATTAACTCAAACATTCCACCCAGCCCAGACCCGACCTGAGCAGGCCTGCCAGTGAGTAGGCAGAGTGCCTCCGCTGTCCTGTTGGGTGTGCAAACTAGCAGGTCCCAGGGCATTTCATGCAAGTCTGTGTGACAACTTATTTCAGTTAATTTCAAATTCATAAGAAAGAATTAACATCTGTCCCCCAACCCCCCTCACCTTTTTTCAGTTCCATTTACCCTGGAGGGATTCCAAACCTGAATACACCTGGAACCCTAACCTGAACCCAATTTGGGACCCAATTTTCTACTCGAGGCTGATCTCAGATCCCCTAGCCTGAATCCCATTGCTTTAAAGTGTCCAGCTGGAAATCATTATAGCCCTGTATGAAATGTTGGTATTCATTGTACTTCTATGTCCCTTATTTGCAGGAGACTCAAAATCTAACCGTGATTTAGCTTTAAAAATAAATATCCAGCCTCATTTCATCAGGTTATAAATTGAACAGTTTTACTGTTTATGATTTTTTTAATACACTGATATATATTTCTATGTATGTGTATGTGTCTGTGTAGGTATCAGTCATGGATGAATGGGGTTGTGAAAACTTTTAAATCTCTTTTTGAAATGAGCAGGAAAGGGGAATTATTTATAGTTAGGGTGCCCCCTGGTGGAGCAACCATGGACTTTGATATTTTTATCTTGTATTAAAGGAAACATGGAATACTTAAATAACACTCTAAAATATGTTGTGTGGTTTTATGTTCTTCCATTTACTTGATAAAGAAAACTATATTGTCTGAATATGGATTTATTTCCTTCGGATTAGGACACATGGGTGATATAGTAATCGTATTTTAATTGAGAAAATGGAAATGGGTGGTGGAAAGGGAGGATAACATCATCACCCTAAAACCAGGAGATGAGAGTTTTGACCTCATCCTTTTCTCTAATAAGGAACAAACTGGGAACTCATGCTTGGCCTCCCAAGACACAGTAGGGGTAACATACTGTATGTACTAGGGATGCACTGAATCCACTTTTTCTGTCCTGAAACCGATACCCTTGCTTTGGATATGGGGCCTGAATCCACTGCTGAATTATATGTTCTGTTTTTTTTTTCAAATAGTCAAATGAATTACTAACAATTATTAATTTCACCATAATCCAAAATTATTCAGTTTGAGTACTAATTACACTGTGTTTTTCAGGAAATTAAGACTTCAACATCCAAGACAAATCCTGAACTCAAAGGAGCATGTATGGGATTTTTAGGCATCAGAATGTGTTTTTAAATATAGGTTTGGGCCGCCGTATAAAAGGAAACTAAGTTTAGCCTGCTTTAGTAGTATATTTCCTACTTTCCAAGAGCTTGTTGTGTCACACTAAGGCCGAACATTAGGGTTAGGTTATAGGGCTAAAACCACCTGTTACCCTGTACCATAGGATCTTTGGCCCATATCTGCATCATAGAGACTTGAGACAAAGTTTATTAGATTCGGTGGGCTGATTCTCTGACCTTGGGAAGTTTTCAAAATTATCGAACAAAATTAAAATAAAATAAAAAAATTGCCATATTGCCGGAACCGTAAGTCGTAGAGACATGAAACAGCCATGTTCAACGCTGTCAAATTATGACAGGTTGATCATAGTCATATTCGAGCTTCCTGAGTCAAATGGTATAGCTTTTTGGTGTCATGAATTTTGACCCCATACTTGGTATACATTGCTAAGTGTAATTACGCATTTGATCATTAGGCTAACCCTAACCACATTGGCTAAATGTAATTACAATTGGGGCTGTCGGCAGTTTTTGCTGAAGCTCTGTGTGGTTAAACCTCAATTTACATAGGACTAGACCTCTATGTAAGTAGTGTAATGGAAAAGTGGGGTGCAATGGGCATGGTTGCACCCCCCTGGCCCTGCCCTCCTGGGGGGTGGCCTCGCTTATAGGTTCTCTCTTGCTCAGTTTGCGAGATACTGGGAAAAAGCGTGATAACATTTTTCTATAACGCTGCATGATTTGGTGGAGAAGGATCTGAAGAACTTTGGAGTCTCCTTGACATACCCAGGCGGAGATACGACCATTTCCGGTTTGGATGCTATGCCAGTAACAGGCTGACTTTTGAGATAAGAGCAAATTCTGCAAGTAGGAGGCGCAGAAGGCTTAGATCCAAAGTTTGAGCCAGGTCGGAGCATTTGACAAGGCCTAGGTCCTTTTCCCAAAGTCAGAGTCCCAGCAACATGTGTTGCTGCATCTCTGATTCTCAACCTTAATTTTCAATTTTACTTCAGAGGCACCATTGGCTCCAGAAACTTGTAATTTAGTAGAGGTGGGTGTCAGGTAGTGCGAATTCAGAATGTGCAAGTCCCCGGTCTCTAAGCCGCTGCGTTCATTAAGTGGCCACCAGGTGGCACTAGAGCGATGGGACTAAGTGCGTCTAAATCCATTTCATAGACTGCAAAGTGTGCTTGCAAGTCATTCCAGTTAAAAGTTAAGAGCATTTCACAATGTTAAGGGGGGGCCTTCTAGGGTTAGGGGGTTAGGTTTAGGGTTATGGTTAGGGAATATTTTTGGGGTGTGGGTTGGGATTAGGATTCGGGTAAGGGTTAAAGTAGGGAGGAAAGGGAGGGTTTTTAGAATGGGATAAGGATGAGGTTTAAGGTAGGGTTTTGGAAATGGGGTTAGGGTAGGGTTATGGGAATGGGGTTAGGGTGTAGGTTGGGATTAGGGTTGGGGTTTGGAGATGGGGTCGGAGTGTGGATTGGGGTTAGGGTTGGGAAAGAGGACTGGAATTAAGATGGGATTAGGGTGAAACTGTGGTTCCAGGTAAGCCTGCAAACAACGTTAGGAACAGGCCTATCCCACATTATACAACTTGTACCCCCCATTTATCTTTAGTGCTCATTTAACCCCCAATGTTGTTTTAAGTCCACCTGCATTTCCCAATCTTGGGCTGCATTTAGAAGACCTGAGTCTGGAGATGCTTTTTTGGCCTGCTGCTTCTCCCCCTCCCAGATGAAAGATGTTTGTAGCCAAAAGGCAGTTCCAATTACCACAGGCATAGCTTTGGTGGCTACCCTCTTGGCCTCTAGTGCAACCGCCAAGCACCTCAGCACTTGGGTAAGGTTTGTCTTACATCTTACAACCCACCAGGATGTGTTTTAAAGTTGCTGGGGCAGCACACTAGAGACAGGCTAGATCTTCTCCACCAAATTAAAGATGTAAGTTTGTTGGAGAGGGCAGGATATCATATGTGGCTCTGATGATAAAGCTAAACATATGGAGTAAGTCCTTACTGAAGCCCATTGATATGTATAATGTATATTTGCAGAACAATCTTTTTTAATTCCTCCAGGTATTGAAGAACCCCTTCGCTGGATCCCAGTGATGGATTTTCAGATGATCTTTCCAAGTCCTCATTTACTGCTCAAAAAAATTAAAGGAACGCTTTGAAAACACATCAGATCTCAATGGGGAAAAATCATGTTGTATATCTATAATGATATGGACTAGGTAATGTGTTAGGAATGAAAGAATGCCGCGGTGTTTGATGGAAATGAAAATGATCAACCTACAGAGGGCTGAATTCAAAGTGAAAAAAATTGTGCGGTATTGCCGAAATTTTATTGCAGCTACTCAAAATCGTACTCAGTAGCTTGTATGGCCCCCATGTGCTTGTGAGCATGCCTGATAATGTCAGGGCTGCTCCTAATTAGACGATGGATGGTGTCCTGGGGGATCTCCTCCCAGATCTGAACCAGGGCATCACTGAGCTCCTGGACAGTCTGAGGTTCAACCTGGCAGCGTCGGATGGACTGAAAAATAATGTCCCAGAGGTGCTTCACTGAATTTAGGTCAGACGAGCATCGGGGCCAATCAATGGTATCAATTCCTTCATCGTCCAGGAACTGCCTGCATACTCTGGTCACATGAGGTCGGGCATTGTTGTGCACCAAGAGGAACCCAGGACCCACTGCACCAGCGCAGGGTCCGACAATGGGTCCAAGGATTTCATTCTGATACCTAATGGCAGTCAAGGTGCCGCTGTCTAGCCTGTAGAGGTCTGTGTGTCTTTCCATGCATATGCCTCCCCAGACCATCACTGACCCACCACCAAAACAGGCAGCATAATGTTCTCCGCGGCTTCTTCTGACCCTTTCACTTCTGTCACATGTCCTTCCGGTGAACCTGCTCTCATCACAGGGCGCCAGTGGTGGACCTGCCAATTCTGGTATTCTATGGCAAAAGCCCATCAAGCACCACGATCGTGGGCAGTGAGCACAGGGCCCTCAGGCCACCCTCATGAAGTCTGTTTCTGATTGTTTGCTCAGAGACATTCACACAAGTGGCCTACTGAAGGTTATTCTGTAGGGCTCTGGCAGTGCTCTTCCTATTCCTCCTTGCAAAAGAAGCAGATACTGGTCCTACTTATGGGTTAAGGACCTTCTACGGTCCTGTCCATCTCTCCTGAAATGTCCTCCATGGCCTTGAGACTGGGCTGGGAGACACAATAAACCTTCTGGCAATGGCACATATTGATACACCATCCTGTGCAACCTCTGTAGGGTCTAGGTATCGCCTCATGCTATAAGTAGTGACACTGACCATAGCCAAATGCAAAACTAGTGGAAAAAATGTCAGAAAACATGAGGAGAGAAAGATCTCAGTGGTTATGGATTACCTGTTAAACCATTCCTGTTTTGGGGGTCATCTCATTGCTGCCCCTCTAGTGCACCTGTTGTTAATTTTATTAACACCAAAGCAGCTGAAACCGATTAACAACCCCCTTTGCTACTTAACTGACCATATCAGTATCTCATAAATTTGACTGACTTGATGCTATACGCTGACTAAAAAGTGTCCATTTGATTTTTTTGAGCAGTGTATTAATCAATCTCTCTTTTTTCCGTTCACAGGTATCAATACCCAGGGGCCTCATGTATAGCGCCATGTATAGCACATTGCCTTTATAAATCCCAATTAGCATGAAATTTTATGAACATGAACAAACCCACAGTCTTCCCCCTAACATGCCCATAATTATGTATATTTGCACATGTAAATGAACATAAGTACCCACTTTGTTCAACATTTTGTTAAAAAACAATGGCCAAGGCACGCAGTATAAAGAAAAATTTCAGCAAGTGCAAAGTGGAGGTCTTGCTTACTGAAATTGAGGCAAGAGAAAAAATTCTTTTTAGTGGATTAAGTACTGGCATCAACAACAAAAGAAAATCGATGGAATGGTACAGCGTGGCGGAGGCACTTAAAAATGTAAGTTCGGAAAGGCGCAGAATGCCAGAAATTAAAAAGAAATGATCCGATATTAAAATCGATGTGAAAAAGCCAGTAGAGTCTCATCATAAGAGTTTCAACACCACTGGAGGAGGTAGCGGAATTCCGGGGCTCACACCTTTTGAACAGCGAGTTGCTATTATTGGGGATACACTTTTAACAGGAATCTTGCCAGCGGGTGAGGGGGACTCCAACATCAGCGTGGGTTAGTTTTTATTTATTCATCTATCTATCTTACTGTACTTGTTTGACGTATTTGCAGGGTTAACTTGAACAAGCAGGCAGCAGACGAGACAGTACTCATGTTTATTCTGTTTCAGACAATACAAGAAGTGACCCCCGTGCTGTGGATGATACTTCTGGCGACGATGGTGCTGCTGTGTCAAGCACATCATTGGGCGCTGACTGCACACACTCCCGTGCCTCAGAAACCTAGGGGCGATCATCCGGCCGTGTGCCGATGGAAGCTGTGCTGCAGTCACAAAATGCAGTAGTCAATGTGGCAGGATAGTCAGCGGTGTAGTAGATGAAAGAAGCCCCAAAGGTTTCTCACAAAAATGAAGGATTTTATTTTTCTATTTTATTTTTCATTTCTTAAAAAACATGCAGGCAGCAACAGGATAATCACAATAATAAAAATCCCAAACAAAAACTGAGCAAAACAAAAACAAACGGGCATAGCTCTGCCAAGCTATGTCCTACCTGACCCTGTTCAAACTAGCTATTGCACAACAGCGACCACACATTACCTCCGTTACCAAAAAGAAACCATCCTCCAACTGAGCCTTGGAGCCTTATACAGCCTAAGGCAAGCTGTAGCCCTGCCCATCCAAGGAAACATTACAAAAACAACTAACAACTAATTAACTAAATAACAACACTGTTATTTCAAAATAATAAATCAAATAAACAAATACAAAATAAACAGTAACACAAAGCAAACTTTGACCACCCCAAATGCCCCATATGCACCTACAAATACATAGGTAATAACTATTAAAACACCCCTATCCAAATGGCTTCATTCTCTAACCTCCTGTGAAACCCCTCTATTTTACCTACGTGGTTCAGTCCTTCGGTTTCCCCACGTAAACCTGGAAGTTTAAACGGTGGTAAGTACCCTGTATTCAGAAATGCAATTACAAGTTTTATCCATAAATAAAAATGATTTTAACAGCCAGTGTGTTTATTTGCAATTATTGATACCGGATAGACATAACACAGATGAGAAGATCAATGACAATGAATATAAAATCAGTATTTTAGATAAAGCTGAATGCATGTTAAACAGTGATAAGGTACATACATGACTGATGAAACCCATAATATAAATCAGCATTAACAGTGAATAAAGGGGATTGGTTAGCTGAGGTACTTAAATTTGCTGGCAACTGGCTGCCGATGCACTGTGTGTTTGTGTGCAAGCAGTCAATGCTTGTAACACGTTGCCAATGAACTAAAAAATATACATACTGTGCTATTAAACACACATTAAAAGAATTACAGTTTTTTTTATTACATTCAAACAAAGTTGTATGGCTGCCTCATTCACTGGAACCTTTGATGGGTCAAGGTCAGGTTCGTCATTCCTTAGCTCTTCAGGTACAGGCAAGCCACAATATTGTGCCACATTATTCGTGTACAAAGCAACACACTTTCTGTGGACTATAGAGCAGCACCCCACTGGTCTTGTCCAGGCATAGCCAACGGCCTTTAAGATGCCCTATAGAGTGTTTTGCCACTGCCTGTGCCTGAGAATGGATGTCATTATGGTATTGCTCTTGTTCACTCTGTTGGTTTGTGAGAGGGGTGAGAAGCCACGTCTTCAGTGGATACCCACTGTGCCCTATGGAATTGTCAAATGGCTGCATCATACGCAAAACTTTTGGCCCAAAAGTATAAAACACAAGTCTTCTTACCGAGAAGCCAGCCATCACACGCCATTTTATTTTCAAGTTTGTTTCCAACGCTACTATTTCTGACAATAAATGAATCACAGGCTGAGCCAGGCCATCTTGCCACAACATTAATGAGATGCATTTCCGCATCATATATTATTTGCACGTTAATGGAATGAAAATGCTTACTTTTTACATAAGCAAATTAATTCTCTGAAGGCACCTTTATAGCAATATACGTGCAGTCGATGGCTCCGATTTCATTGAGGAAACCGGACATTGCTGCCCATTGAGCTTTGTTTGCCTGTTCAACCACAGTGTAAGCGGATTATACCATCCCATACAGCTGGCATGGCGCAAGTCAGTGATGACTGTGAAATACCCAATTGGTCCACAAGTTCAGGCTGAAAACTGGCCATTGAAATATTCAGAAACATCTGCGTAGTCTTCAGCACAGTCTGACTCCACAAGTACATGAAAGCATTCAATACTTAAGTAAGCGCATATAAAGCATTGATTTGCCAGAGGTGGGATACCCTGTGAAGGATGCCACCATGTATGACACTGATCACAAAATTGAAAAACCCATTATCAGAAGGTCACCATTTACAGTATAACTTACTTCTGTGATGTGCTGACGAATACCCAGATAGATGGAAATGCTGATGAAGGGAGAATGAAACACAGTGAAACAGTGGATAAACCATACTTTTGCCCTGACACGTTGAAAATGCTCATGAAAACATATATGGATATTTATCCACTGTAGAGTGGAATTCTACTTGGAGATCTCTCAAGGTATACCTTTGACAAGAGTGAAGATGTGCCCTCTATTGGACTGAAAAAAAGAAAGACCAACTGCCATTCTTATGAAGAGAAGATCCTTAAGGCCGGCAGAATTTATAATTATAATGTATGCATCACTGCAAGGATGCTATAGAGAGCATATGATGCAGTTGGTTCTTCCTGAACAGCTGTTCACAAGGCCAATTAAGACAGCAGGCATTGACCTCTCCCAAAAAGAATGGACAATAAAAAGTCTAAATATTTCAGTATTCCTGGCCCAAAAGCATACAAGAAAGCCAAGCAAAAAGAAAAAAAAACAAACATCATAAAAGGAAGAGAGAAAAGAAGAAAAACCATTGTTGAAAGAAGAGAAGAAAAAAGAAAAAACACCAATGAAAGATGATAACTTGCAGGACCTTGATGTTGGGCTACTGTGTTCTCCACAACAAGAAATCACAGCTGATGAGGTAAGGCTACAGTATGTACATAGCACCTGATAGTAGACAATGAAGGATGAAATCATAAACACTTAAGAATGTACTCTTCCCCAACACAGATATTTGAGCTATGGCAAAAAGAGCCATGTGAAGTAGTGGTTGCAGTAGTTCCATCAAGAGAGGGCATTGTACATATCTTGAAGCCCGACGCCTGGCTCATGGGAGAGGTCTGTTGGCTCTGTGAAGAGGTCTGACCTCTTTTTAAAATCCTTTTTAAAGTCAAGACAATAGTACAAGAGATGCCGCCAGTACCAAAGATGACACATGCGGTGATGCTGCTGCTGTACCGAGCACATCTTTGGGCGCTGGCTGCACACAGTCCCGTGCCTCAGAAGCTGGAGCTCGACCATCTAGCCATGTGCTGACTGAAGCTGTGCTGTAGTCTCAAAAAGAAATTGTGAATGCTGTAATATGTTGCCAATGAATTAAAACATCTAAATAATACACTGTGTGATACTGAAGTTGTAACGCTGTTCCATTTGGCGGAAAATTTGGTGGCTCAGGGTCAGGTTCAACTTTTCCTATATATGGTGAAAAAGACCTCCCTCCATTGTGCTGTTGTGGTCAATTCTAGAAAAGAAAAGTCCAATGCATGCTCTTGGTGGTGCCATGGATTAGCCTTTTAGACATATGCAGACCATACTGGAACCCATTGACTGAAGTTGCTCTCTTCTTGAGGAGTGTCTGTGGACTAGAGATGCTCCGATCGATCGGTCGCCGATCATGATCGGCCGATAATTGTTTTGGGAAGTTTGATCGGCAGTCTCTATAACGGCCGATATAGAAAAGCCGATCAGATGGCGCAAATCTCGTGAGAAAATTTTTTGCCCGCTGCTTAAATGGCTTCACCGGTCTGGCAATTCTACGTGTTGTGTGAAAAAGACAAATCATTAGCTATCTGCAGGCTGTGTAACAAGCAAATTTCACGAGGCGGGAAGCACCCAAAGCATTTTAACACCACGAACCTCATCAGACATTTGAAGGTTAGTCACTTAAAGGAACATGAGCAGTTTTCAAAGATGGCTATAGCGCTAAGAGAGAACGGGACAGTTCAGCAGCTCAGTATCATTGCAGTTACTGAGGTAGGTACAGTACCTCTACCTATCAGAGCCAGTTATCCTACAAAATGGACAGCCTCTTGTTTTTTGGCAGAAAAACCAAAGCCGTTTTCCTGCTGTCGCACAAGCAGCACGAACCTACCTCTGTGCCCCATGCACGTATTGATAGTGAGCGACTTTTTAGCACAGCAGGAAA
>JAABNY020000119.1:13803600-13816327 GCA_015164015.2 Brevimyrus niger | reverse complement strand
TCGAACACATTTTTTATCGATATCGATCATATGTATATCGCGATACATATCGTTATCGTTTTATCGCCCAGCCCTAAATCAAACTACAGATGGCAAATAAATGGTTCAAAACAAGTTTTAACGTTTTTTTTTTTTTACTTTAGAGTTAAAGTGCAATCTGACAAGCCAAAAAAGATGCTTGAAAGTGAGATGGCAGACCAGGCTATTGTAAACACATTTAGAAACTTGTAAAAAACTTTTAATCCCGGCTTTTCCACACTATGTATGGGCACCATCTCTTTTGCATCGCGATAGCGTTTGTCATCACCTTCCACCGTGTCCCATATTTATCATATGGCAGTTCTAAAACGTGTCAGGGACGGTTGCTTGCTTAAATTTGGATGCTGCGCTGGTGCTGCGGGTATTTTCATTTCGCTGGGAGCTGCACTTCTCCCCCTCCGCTGCGTGCTTCTGCTTTAGGTGCTGGAATAAATTTGTCGTGCTGCTTCCTTTGGTTGCAGCAGACTTTGCAAGAAGGATTTCTTTGGTCTATGTCCAACAGCGCAAAACTGAACCTTTGCCGTGTTCTTCCTGAATCCGCTTGAATGTTTGGGTGCGCCGCGCTAATTTACCAGTGAAAAACGGTGCGTCGCATTAGTTCCACTTTTGGCGCTTGAATGTAAAAGTAGTAATAAAATCGATTTTCATAAAAACACATCGTCCTGAACTGTAAATTCGAATTAATCGATAAAATTGATTTATCGCCCACCTTTAGTTTGTATATTTATTTGAATTAATTTAATGAATCATGGACTGTGGTTCTGCACAACTAGAATGAGTATTTTGAAAAGTAAATATCCTTCATCAGTTGATGCATCCGTTTGTTTTCTGAGAACATAACGTAGTTGAGTTAATCTCACAAAATTCTCTCTATGTCTAATTAAATCAACTGAATCACTTTTCAAGTAAAAATTAAAAAGCATTTTATATAGTCAGATAACAGTGGCCAGACCATAGTACATTAATCTTACAATGATTATTGTTGTAGTTTAATAATGTTTGTGTCCAAGCTATCACAGTTTTGTCATGTCTAATTAACCAAATTGAATGAGGGGAGATCATACATTTCATTAGAATAATATAAAAACAATGTACATTTCTATTAAGGAACAACAAACAATAACCATGTATTTCAGACTAAAGCCATATGTAATCACACAATATAAAATGTATATTTCATGTATAAGTTATATAGTTTTCATGAAGGCTTTTCCATTGAGAATCAAATTTGTTTATTGGTACTGTATGAATGTAACCATAATCTTACAAGAAAAAACACTGACTATATGATCCTGAAACCTGTTTTTTTATATATAGGTTGTCTTGGTAACAAATAAAACATTTGAAACCACATGATAAACTATGTCCGTATTCTAAAATTCAATTTCTTTCTTCTCTTTGTCTCTGAACAGTTAAATTTCTTCAGAAGTCCCTAAATTGACTGAAACAAACACTATAATGGGCATTTGCTCCCCCCAAGTGGTTTCATAAAAAATAGCACACCATACAAATGTATCCAATCAAGGAGGCTAATGAAAAAAATAAATAAATAAAAAGAAACAGCTATTAAAAGAAAAGAAAACAACTTGCCCAGCTATTTAAAAATTTGTCATGTCTGATTGACTGCCAAATATCTTGCAAATAAATGGAAAATGTATTTCTTTCCTGAACATAAAGAAAGGTTCTTCATTTATACGTCTGACACTTTTTCTTATAATTAAATAGGAAATGATAAACAATTGTTGTTGAAACACAAGGAATCCCCACTATGACTAAAAATACAACAATCAACATTTTTATTACTGAACTGACTGAAAAATGCATAACTATTGGGAAGTCATCGTTAATCCTGTATAAGCTAACAGTTCTCATTTGATATTCAATTCCAGTCATCTTTTTCAGCTTCCGTGATATAGATATATTACATTTCAGACCCATTACTCATCCTTTTTGTTTACTGATCTACTGTTTTTTGTGTTACTGGATCTTTCATCACCTTAAACTTTTCATGCTGTGGCAGGCTAAGAGACATGGAGCAGGCCAACGTCCCCTGAGGCGTGAGGTTATTTGTAGTAAATGGGGTAACTTGGGAGTCATAGGTCTCTTCAAGGCCGTTGTCCTCCAATATATACATTTGCAAAGAAGCATGTACTGCTGTCTTGCCTTTTCCTTCTTTCTTGACCTTCTTCCCAGAATGGGTTGAGTCTTCTCTGCTGAATAATCCAGCTTGACCTGCTTAAGCATAGCAAGAAAGCAGCAAGAGCTGGGACACGACCATCTAAGATTATCTTAGACCAGCTAAAACCACCTACCAGCATAAGCTGTTTTTAACAGCTTTTTTTCTTCAGGGTTGGTATGGAAGACAAACCTAACCCTTGGTGGGGGCAATCATCTACCTCCAGCCATTTCTTGCTGGTGGTCCTTGTACCTGACAGTGGGGAAACCATGATTACTGTCCATCTGCACGGTGTTGACCACTGCCTACTAGTATGTGGTGGATTCCTAGTTGACATTTCTGCCAAGTGGTATGCCAAGGATTTGGGCTGCTGGGCACAAGGGGAATGGATACCTGGGCACCCACTGTAGTGGACCATAAATTGTGCATGAGGTAGAGACCATCAGCATCCCCATGGGCTATACCAGTATATTCTACTGTAAAACTCAAAGTCTTTCGGATGAAGTACCAAGCGCTCACTTGGGCCTCTGATTCAGTGGTGAGGGCCTTTTTCAACCCCTGGCAGGTGAGTTTGACATCTTTATTCCACCAGACATCAGGCTGAGATTTGAGACGGGTGCGGAACATAACTCGTTCTTAGTGATAGTGTCAGAGAAAGTGTATTGGTGAGTCCCATATCAGCTCTTAGCCAGGTTGTCTGAGACTTGTCTGCCTAATGGAGTCCAAAACCCTGAAGAGGTGATCTGCCCAGATCTCAGCATGGGTGACAACAATGTATAGGTAGACTGCCGCATGCTATTAGTAGGGGTGAAGTACAATGTCTGTCAGTTTCTGGTGAAATGGCTGGTCAGCCCCCTGCTGGTACCATGGTGGTTGTCCAGTGTACCTTCGTGTCACAATGCTCAGATTTTAATCTTTCGTGTTTTTGTAGTCTTTAACATCATCAACTAACTACCTTCATACTTAGAATTTGCATAAAATTGCTTTCTGCTTCCGTCTCTGTTTTTAATTCACTGTTTAGTAATACAATACATTCATTCAGCTGCTACTGACATTGTATTGGCTGCTTTTATTGCCTATTCTGTTTTCAATCTCATGCATATTCATGCATATTACCATTTATAAACTGTATTGCATGATCTGCCATAAAGGTATATAGTTTTATTTCACACGTCTCTTATAATCCACCACTGGAAAAAACTCACACTGGTCCATTTGGTGAGGTATCACCCGCCTCACTCAGGTTCTCACCCCTGCAAGTGGTGGGTGTGGCAATGCACTGTAATCAGCGCGCGCTCCGTACCTCTACATCTCTTATCACAAATTGTGCTTGTCCTAAAGTAACGTGAGTTTCCTTGATGATATTGAAGCACAATTTGAGTTTCTAAAGACATTTTAAAAGGCAAGAGAGACCAAATATACACGCTTGTGAACTGAATGCAAAGTTTTATTAGAGCATATATGTATTTATTTCACAATTAACTATGTATCCGAGAAATCGCAAACAAAGGCCAAAAGGTTATGAACTGAGTATACAGTGCTCCACCTTTTTCAGTGCACAATGTACAATAAACATACTGTATAAATTACAAATACAGATATTGCAACTTCAGTTCAACTGGGAAAAAGGACATAACACAGTCCTTACCCTAGAAATTCTGGCTTTACTGCTATATTTTGTATCATTATGAATGCTTTTTATTCATGTTTATCACTGCAAACAAAAACACAAACATATGCTGCTAGTTTGCTTTTACTACTTGGTTTGAATGGTGTTGCATGCAAAATTTTCAATGTCACAGCATTCATTATGTTTTCCTAATTTCACCAGCTTTAAGGTGGAGGTATTATCAGCTTGGCGTGACTTTCAGAAAAGCTCCCTTTGAGACAACAGCAATGCCCAAGATCTATTTGGAGCACTTACTTCTGGGAACAACAAGTACGGCTACAAAGGCCTTTTTTCAGCCATCTCACACCTCGCAAATGAGCGATTCCTGCCATTAATACTGTTTCATGCAATATCTTCGCATTGGAAGCAGTGTATAGTGTGTGGGATAAAGGGTGTTTTTGGTGCTGTTTTGCATTCATTTGTCCATTAATGTGCAGCTTGGCTGGGGTCAGACCATTCCCAGCCTAAACTCCATTTCTCATAGGTCCATGTCCAATTTTCCTGTATGTGTGGGGAGTCCACTGTGTATTTGTTATGTTCTTATGTGTAATTGTTACCTGAATTGCAAGACAGGGGGGTACCGCTGGGACGGCCTGGTAAGTATATAGGGACAACGGGGAACCTACTGGGCCAGAGCAGAGACCTGGACAGGAACTGGGTCAGGATGTCTCCAAGGGGCCTCAGGGCAACAACCAGACATGGCACGGCTGGGACAGATGGTGGGTCCCTGCCTCCCTTTTCGGGAGATGGAGACTCAGCCTGGCCTATTTTTGGAGCTTCCTCAATGCTGGTGGCCCTCCCTGAACCCGGAACCCTCAACTGGTATGCTGTGGGGTCTGGACAGGGGCCCAAGGAGTGACACTTAGGGCAATGCCCAGAGGGTCCCACTCTAGTTCCTCAAGGGGAACATCCTCATCTGGATTGGTAACAGCTGGAAAATCAGGCATGGGGACAGCACCTGCCAGAGAGCCAAGCGTATGGCTAGCAGCGGCTGCGACATCAGATGTCAAATTGGCCGTGGTCTCCACGGCAAGCTGGGGGTCCGGATGAACACCAGTAGCCTCGTATTGGGCACAGGTGTGGAGTCCGGTTGAGGTGAGCACTATGTTAGCAAGGGGCTGGTGTCAAAGTAGATCTCATCTTGCAGGATCCCGCCACACCCCTCCCCTGACAACCCACGCTTGGGGGATCCCAGAAACATCTACAGAATAGGGCTGAGTGGACTGAGGCCTACAAAGAAAGCCGCAGGAGAGCAGAGGAAGGCTGGTGAGACGGCCACAGGCACGCATGCAGGCGGGCAGGCTGGAGCTGGCTGGGCAGCCGCAGGTAGTGCCCCCAATACCACGTCACCCACCTGGTGCTTACCAGTTGTTGTTTTTGGCACCAGGGATGAGGTTGCTGGCGAGGCACAGGATCGGAGACACACACATTCTTTCTGATCTCCTCTTCCTCAGCAGTCTCTGTGGTGAAGGCTTGGCTCTGAGGTGACTGAGTAGCTGTAGCCGGAACTTTTTTTAGCCTTATCTGCTTGTTGCATGGTCACTATCATCAAATTACAGTTCAACATTACATTCAAACTGTGGACATTTGTCATATGCTTGCTGTTCTTGCATTCTTCCCTAACACAAATGATTTTTTTGCTTGCCATCTGGTGTCCAGCTGTAAGGTAGCAAAAATAAATCACAACAGCCCAGGTGCCCAGAAACTAATCAGGTAGTCACTCACAACCGGTAATATTTAATGTTGCCCCTTTATTATTAAAACATTTCAATGGAAAGGCAACTTTTTTGGGTGGTGGGTGGTTTGGTGGAGAAAATAAATAAAAACAGTAAGAATACCAGCTGGGTGTGGAGTCACTTTTAGGGAAGGTGCACATGAAAAATAAAATACAGCCAGGTAGTATGGCAACAAAAAATAACTAATGCATGTGTTTACTAAGAGTACCTATGTGTTTCATGTTTATATTTAAAGGCGGCTATTAGAAATACACATAAAAATTGTAAGACAGATAATTGTAAGACACGATTTAAAAACCCTGAGGTCCTTAGCTTACCTGCAACTTAACCCACAACATACTGTAACCATGGCCACTGGTGCTGCTGTGCATGCCATTTTGATCTACTGTGCTTGTCCAAAAATATGTCTGTGCATGATCTGGAAACTCATGCTCTCTGCCATCCTTCCCACATGTCTGGATGGTCCTGGTGAGTCCTCAATCCCATGGATGGGTGACATTGTGGATTCAACATCTGCAGCATCGTGGGTGCAGCCTTCAGTTTACAACAGTACTCAGGCTGGCGTGTGTGAACTGGCTCTTTGATGGAATTTGACCTTAACACAGTTTACAGCTTTTAGCAAGTAAGCCCATTCTTTCTTTTACCGTAATATTAGCATGCTGGGCAGCCAGTTCACTCTGCACCCCCAGGGGATTTTGGTTCCTCTCCTTTGTTGCCATCTGGCTTTCTTTATTTAATCTCTTTGTATTCCTTTTTTTCTGTTTTTGAATTATTCTCTATAAAACCTATGTAATGCGCCTTTGGGTGAAAGGCACTACATAAAAATAAATTGAATTGAAAAAAGATAATTAAATGTAATTTATGTATATGAAAATTGTCATGCCTGATTGTCCTATCCTTCTGTGTGCCACACCCCCAGGTTAACGTCGTGTGAAATCCCAATGCCATTAGCTGTTTCTTGTTATTTCCAATTAGTCTTGTGTATTTCAGTCCACTTCCCCAGTCCTGTCATTGATGTCTCCACCGTATTGTGCTCTGTTTTGCCATTTGCCAAATGAACCTCTTGTTCCTGGATCTCCGTTTCCCCGACCCTGATTCCCTGCACCCTGTTCATCCCAAGGGTCTGACAGAATGACAGGACTCCAAAAGACGAAGTTGCCCCCCCCTGACCGAGGATCGCTACCTTGGTTTGGTCAATGAGGTAATGTATAGGTCCACCCAGCCCGAAGTCAGGGAAAATCCCGAAGCCTGTGCTTTGGCCAGCCGAAACTGCGAAATTCTGGGGGGGATGTCCTTGGCTGAACCCCCAGAAGCACTATGGACTCCAACGCAAGCTGCCAGCTTGCAGAAAAAGCAGCGGAGACAACAGCGACCAGAAGACAGACCAGTAATATACCTCGGGGCTCTGCATCGTCCCCCACCAGATATTGGGAGGAACCAGCTTTCAGTTACTTTTTTCATCTTACCTTTTAAAGTGAAAACGCATTACTTAAGCCAGCTTGCATTATTACTTTACATGTGTAATATAATTATTTCAAAGCAGCACTTAATCATTATAATCATTGTAGTTAAATCAACAGTGTCATTATGAATTTTTTCGGTAATTACTGATTGGAATTACAATTGTATCGGCATTATCATAGATTTTCTACCACACGCCTTCAATCCTGGCTCCGACACCTTGTTGGTTGCCTGCGGGTTCCCCCTCTCCGGGTCATTGGTTGACTGCACCTTCGTCGGCTGTACTGTAGTTGCACCATTGCCTGCCATGGCTTCTCCTTCTCACCTTCTCTGAGGTCCCCTTCACCTTCCTCCTTGCCTCCCCTGGTACCCCCTTCCACTGCCTACTCACCTCCTCTGCCTGGCCCTCAGTGTGCATCCTCACCTCCTATGAGGTCCCCTCCTGCTCCTGCCTTACAACTGCTGAGGGTCCCTCCGGCTCCAGCCTTGAGGTGTCTTGCTGCCCCAGTGTGCATGCCTTTGGGGGGGGTTCTGTCACACCTGATGTCCGATCCTCCTGTGTGCCACACCCCCCTTGTTAACCTTGTGTGAAATCCAAATGTTATCAGCTGTTTCTTGTTATTTCCAATTAGTCTTGTGTATTTCAGTCCACTTCCCCAGTCCTGTCATTGATGTCTCCACTGTATTGTGCTCCATTTTACCATTTGCCAAATAAACCCCTTGTTCCTAGGTGTCCATTTCCCCGACCCTGATTCCCTGCCCTGCTCATCCCAATCGTCTGACAAAAAATGCGTCCATTCTGAAATCTTTACTTAAATGTGGTTGTGAATGCTCTTTTACATTAGTCCTGTGAAGTGCCTCAGTATGGCTGTAGAAGAAAGCAATTGCTGCCTCAATCAGCTTTATTTGAAACTGGCACTAAAATTTAAGTGAATGGCAGGCAGATCCATTTAAGTATTAAACACTCCAAATAAAGAACAATGAAGAAAACAAATTCTTTAATAAAATATAATAATGTTAACAATACTACTCAGAATATGTATTCACTGACAAAAATGTAATAAAATCTAAGTTCTGTTTGTCACACACACGGATATCCTCAACACAATGTGTAGTTAAATCCTTGGTTATAGTTAAAGCCTCACCCCAGGACCCTGTTAACAGAAATATAAGTATGAAAGAGAGAAAGCATTAAACATAGACAATAATCATAAATAATGTGCAATTAGGATTAAAGTGACAGGTGGTAGTGCAAAGTGGGTGTTTGAATGGGTGTATGAACTTGGGTGTAACCTACCAAGCATTTTAAGAGCCTTGCCAACGATGTCATGAAACATGTTTTTGCATGTACTGCCATTAGTCAAAGCATGCACCTATGAAATTTTATCATTATCAAATCAGTTATATGAGCTATGAACTAAATTTCATCATGGCTAAAATAAACACTTCAATGCTGTTAACTGGTCCTCAGATAATTTATTTTTGTTCCTCATACTGATGTAGAAGGACAACAGAGTAACTCGCATGATCATTTGATTGATATTTTAATGATACTGCGTTACATATGTCTAAACTTGTTATAATTCTGAGTGAGGAGCTCAGGATGCTTCTCTGAGTTGCACCTGCCAGCAAAGCACTTTAGAGCCAATTTAAAATGAGTTGGACTTGCGATTTACAAGAACCCGTAAACATGAGATTTTTTTCCAAGTACTGGAAATACTGTTGTCTGAAAATACCATGCTTTCAGTGGAAGCTAAAGTTACAGTTAATTTATGTTTTTGTCCACAGCAATGTACAAGTGAGATAAATAGCACTATGAAAATATACTGTCATGCTCCGCTTGCGGTGAGCATTTTAAGGAGCGGAGAGCAGCCAGGTTGACGGGAAAACAGGGGTTTATTCTGAGAATGGGTACAGACAAGGACGTACATCACCAATGACAGATCTGGCCTGAATTAACAGAGACATGGACTAAATACACCGGACAAGGCAAAAACAATGAGAAACAGGTGATAACAATCAGGGATTAACACGAGGTAATGAGAGGGCGTGGCACACATGAGGAACGGACAGCGCTGGGCATGACACATACATGTTGTCAATAACTCAACTATGTGTATTTGCAACTTGGCTGAGCTGTCAATGAATGTGTAGCTCTACTCATGACAACACAGGCACAGGTCTGTTCTTTAAAATGGCGTTTATTGCTTGGACGTGGCTTATTCGGATAATGAATCCAATGTTTCACCATCAAGTCAGCACATGGTTTGCCAGCACACTTGTACGCCATGAGAACTACATTTATGAATAAAACATAACATAAATACATTAATGATATACTGTACATGGTGAATGACATTAAGATAAATGAAAACTACAAAAATGGCGCATAGCACAAAATAAATAAAGCAAATACCTTGTTGGCGCTTGTCATGAAAAGAGGTTAAGTGACTTTGAAGTCCCTTAAAGTCCCTTTAAACATTGATGTTACCTTCCATCATCAATATGTACAAAGTTAAACATAATTTTACAGAGCACCATGCAATACGTCTGCTCCCTGTACCATCCATGTAAAGAAAAACAAAACGTAGTTACGCAGTTCACTGAATGCAGCAGTGCATTCTCACGAGGTCTGTTGTATTGTAATTCTTAAATTAATTTCTATATGGTTTTTTTTTAATTTTCAGAATTTTTTAATATAAAATCAACCATGAATAAATGATCAATTTGCATTTAAACAGACATTTATGCAACACAGAATGTCCAGGTAAAAGTGTATGCAGTATTGGAGGAAGAGCTACATAACAACTTTTAACAATGCAAGAACCTAATGAGGCTATTCAAAAGGAATATTTGATGCGATATGCAGGGAATGTAAAGAAGCATCAGGCTAGTAGAGGAATTCATGAAACAAATGGGTCTTGATGCATTTCTTGAAGGTGTAGAGGGAGTCTGATGACCGGACATGGTTCAGCAACTCATTCCACCATCGGGGAACTATACCAGAGAACCACCTGGAGTGACACTTCTTGCATTGTGGAGGAAGCTCTAAGAGGTGCTGGTTTGCTGACTGGAAGGGGTAAGAAGCCTTTTCATGGACATGGGTGTCTGTTTATTGATGTCTCTGTAAACCAGCACCAGGGACTTGAAATTGAAGCGAGTGTCAGTAGGGAGCCACTGAAGAGAGACAAGGATGGGTGTGACATTAGCATGTTTAGACTGAATGAATAACAGATGTGCTTCCACGTTTGGAACCATCTGTAGTGGTCTGATAGCACAAGCTGGTAGACCTGCTAGTAGAGTGTAATAGTCCAGTTATGAGTTAACAAATAGGATGTAAGGATGCATCAATACATCATGATGAACAGATCATTAAGGTGGAATTTCAATGCATTTATCTGTAACGTGCAAAGTAATTTTATGGAACAAAATAAAAATATTCCTACTTCTGGGTTGCACAATGTCACATTCATATCCTGCAAATAGATGCTCAGAGTAGCAGTGTCGACATGTTAATTCCCTAATCACAGAATGCCAAGGGAAGGTACCTTTCATATTCATAAAGAAGCACTACCTGATGACCTCTACAGTATGTTGCATTACTTTTGAGAAACTTGATCCTGTTTTGTAGTGCAGAAGGCTGTCAAATGGTTAAGATAATCGGTCACATTAATTACACCTTTATAATGGTTTTATAATGCACTTAAGCCACTTGGAATGATCTGTCCTATAGGTATGTGTCAAAACAGCATAGAGCTGTGATGATGCCAAGCTGAAAAAGGGTAGCCAAGAAGATTTTGTGATTAACAGTGCTATAGGCCACGGAGAGGTTTGGCAGGGTCAGGGTAGATGACAGGGATGCAGCTGATGCAGCTATTAAAATATCCACAACAGTGAAGAGGGCATTCTCAGTCAATTGTGTAAGACTGATGCCAGAGTGACCAGGAGGTTGTTCTTCACAAAAGACTTGGCTGAGGACAGAACATTCAAGAGATCTGTGAGCCTGAACATAGAGGTAACTAAGTAGCATTACAGCACCTGTGTTTAGTCTCAAACTTATCCAGTTAAGCAAAAAAAATCTGACTTCACGATATAGGCCCCTGGTGGGTAATAAACAACAACAATATTTAGTTTGGCTAGGTTAATCATAGTATGAATATTGTACTCAAATGTGGAGTAGCTATAAGAAGGAGAGAGGGGGGTAAATTTCCAGGCGTCAGAAGCTAGCAAACCCCCCCTCCCCACCCAGTGAGACAAATTAATTTGAGTAGAGGTGGTAACTGCTCTTCCTAGAACTAAAACCCCAAAATTCCTTCACTGTCTCACTCAGATCCCTAGACATAATGCAGGAACAGCTACTAACAGACACTTACAAACCAGACGAAGACTCCAAACAGTACAGATGCTTGCCTTTGTACTTTAATACAGTAAGTAATGCAAGAAAGATCTTGTTCCAGTGCTCTACATGCCAACTGGCATATTTTTGGCAGGAATGCATCCCATGGAAAAGAAAGATCTTATATTTCAACAAGCAGCCTCAGGCTGGCACCTGTGATGAGTTTCTTATGCGCTCAGCCTACTGTTTACTCTGTTTGGCTACAAGTCTCCTCACATCACCTTGTCAGGCCTTCTAGAGGTCTATAATGGGTGTTTGAGTTACTAAAACAAATCTTTCAACACATTTTAGATTCTCTAGTTGTCTCCGGGTTCCTGACATTCACACACATATATGCAAAGGTCAATTTAGACTGGCTCTTGCAGAGAACCAAATTGTTAAATTGATCAGATGGATTAACTAGCTTGTTGAATTCGTTGGAAGTGAATATTTCAAACATACTATATATGTCTTTCAGATCTTTAAATACCGACATAAACCTAGATAAACACAGAGATAATGTATTTAGTTATACATAATTAAGGGTGATTTTTTAAGTTTCATAGAGTCCATATTTGAAACCACAGCATTGTAGTTATGAGGAAAATATGCTGGTGTTAAACCACTGCTTCATCAGTGTTGTATTGTAATCAATTTACATAGGAAGGATCTGATAGGCATTTTTCGTTTTTCATTCTGATCCACAACTATATGCTCGCATAAAAAAACACATTCTTAAACTATAACAATGCTGTACGTGTGTCGCCCAGAGCCTAAATCTTTTTATACTAGGAGAAATAGCCAGTGGGTAGATGGCTCAATGCAGAACAAAAGAGGGAAATTAAGAGATTCGAAGTTATTGCTTACTGAAAGAATTTTTGGCTTAAAGACAAGAGTCAGAACTTGTATCTGAAAACAGCAATAACTTTCTAAGTCCTTGCTGAACATCATTTGTTGAACTGTCAATTCCTCATCAGCTGCAGATGCTGGATTTTCAGAAATAAAAATTTTAAATTATGGCTTAATTCATGCACATTAACCAGACCCCTCACCTTTATTTAGTAATCTCTTAAATAATAAAACCTGCTGCAAATCAGAGCAAATTACAAAAGAGTTCAGAACGAGGGCTGGAAATCTGGACGAGTGGTCACCCTAGATGTGATGACCGTGTGAGGGTAGCATGAACTAAAAGGCGTCCTTGGGTAGAGGGTAAAGCAGGGTTTTAATCACGAAAGACACAGGCAGGGTTCTCACACAAAGCTACTAGAATG
>JAABNY020000119.1:13758771-13786537 GCA_015164015.2 Brevimyrus niger | reverse complement strand
GTGATAGGTTGGCCCCCTGTCCAGGGTTGTTCCCTGCCTCAGGTCCGTTGCCTCTGGGATAGGCTCCAGACCCCCCAAGACCCAGTAGGATAAGCGGATTGGAAAATGGATAGATGGCTGGATGGATATATATATATGTGTGTGTGTGTGTTTGTGTGTGTGTGTGTGTGTATTACATGACATGATTATACATTCTTAGAGACATGAGATTCATAGAAAGTGTTACCCAAAATACAAGCTAAATTGTTAATTTTGTTATGCATGTTGATATTCATGCTATATTCAAGACTGCAGTCAAGAGTTGCAGTTCTTTACAATAAAATGGTTGATTCTAATTAATGTCCTGTACAGTATGTGCCCCTGTGGAACAGGATGATGAATGTGTGAATGGGGCATGTAGTTTTTTCAAAGCTATAACTTTACACAGATCATTGGTAAGCCCCTATGTGGGTGTTTTTTCTTTTCATTGGAAGGACACCTGTGCAGTTTTACACATATGCTGACCATGTGTTTCTGTGAGATATTGCTGGGTTTTGGTGAATTGAACTAATTTCCTGGATTTAGCATAGAACACGAAAGTATTTTGAGTTCAAGAGTTCAAGAAATTTATTATCATATACACACTAAAAACACAAAATTAAGACCATGCAATGAAATTCTTACTTTGTCATCTCCTTTTACACAGCAGTAATAAGTAAACTGAAAGTAAAATTAAAGTGTTCAGTGCATTGTTACAAATAATGTGACATACAAAATTTCCTCAACGTTCCCAAGAAGTATAGCCCCTGCTGTAATTTCTTTAGCAGTTGGCAAATGTTATGCGATCAGGAAATTTCCCAGAAATTGAAAGCTTTTCAATCTTCCCGCCTCTGTCTCACTACTGTATATTGGGGTGTGCTGCTCTTTCCTCCTCCTCCTTGAATCAATAATCATCCTCCTTGGTCTTGTCTGAATTTAAGGAGAGATTATTTTCCTGACACTGGGCAACTATTCCTGCCACCTCTTTTTTATAAGCAGTAAGGGAAAGTGTTAATAGACTATAATCATTTTAGCAGGTCACAGTATTTTTTGTTTGAGCGAAGCACAGAAATGTTGGATTTAAAGCAGGTGGAAATGACAGATTAAAGATCAGCTCCAAAGAGCAGACCCTGAGTGCACTCCCAGTGATGCCATCTAGGCCAGCTGCCTTCTGTAGGTTTGTTCTTCTCAGAGCCATGCACACCTCCGCTGATGACATAGACAGTAGTGTGTTCAGCAGGCCTTCAGTGGCCAGAATCCTGCCCTGGTGTTGGTTCTCGGTCAGGTGTCTCTAAATGACCATAGAACACCTTCAACTCATCTGGGGACGTGATTTAGCTGGTTTGAGATTAACATCTGAGGGTGCTTCTCTCAGGTCTGAGTTATGTATATCACGCAGTTTCATTAGCATATCAAAGTCCAGTAACAGCATGTTTCATTTAGGCATGTGCTTGCCTGATTTGTCATATGGCTCCTGTACAATAAGACAGGACAAACACTGCTTAAAGAAGGTTGTTCAGAATAATGGAAGTGTTCAACTGGCACACATTAAAATTAGTTATATTAACTATAAATTAAGCAAACAATCATATATGGTCAAGACATAGTAATTATTACAATATTGACATGGTTCTGCTCATCATGCAGAGTGCAGGGACTCTCACGGCATCCTGGTTTGACTTTCTTCCATCAGCTTCAGTGGTTTATGAGAGCATCTCGTTGTATTATAATGTTCCTTTAGCTAACTTGGCACCTGATATCCTCCTGAGACCCAGCACAAAAAAGACTGTAATATTTTTGTAAGGCCTTTGCAAAAAAAAAGACAGGGCTTAAGTTGTCTGGGTAACACCCCAATAAATGTGATCTCACTGAAAAGCCGGGGACATCCTTCACACACTACAGGTTTCAACGTGACTGAATATATGACTGCTTAAACACAGACCAGAGACTTGTGTCGCCTACAGAGAAAAAAAAATGACCTGTTGGGTCTTGTGAGAATATATGGTGGTTATATAACAATAGCTGCATATTGTCTTTCAGTAATCCCCACATACCATCTCCAGGTTTTGGGAACAGAAACTCAGTTTCGGTCAAGCCCTTAACGCCAGATACATGAAATAGCTGCAAGGCGAGATCTCAGTCATACCCTATACTTTACCCTGTAATTTCATTCCTGAACTGAAGCCCACCCCAATGTGATACACACATCACATACCTCACATACACATATATGTTTCAGTTATGATGATAGAGCTGCATGCTGATTCATTTTACCATAATGTCACCTCAACCATGCAGGATTGGGGGTTCAAATCCCAACTCCTACTTTGTGTGCGTGAGGCTAACTGCACATATTTGTCTGGGTTCCTCCTGCAGCCCAAAAAGATGTGGTTGGGTGAATTGGTCGTTAAAACATCCATAGTGTGAGAAAGTGTCATATATTTGTCTGACTTCTTGCGGTGACCCCTGCCTAGCTTGATGCACTTCCTAGGATGGGTTCCGGGCTCACACTATAGCCCTGTTCTGCAAAAACATTTCATGATCAATGGGAGGAAAGAATTTTTTGTGATGGAAATATGGCACTTCAGTTTAATATAATGAAAAAATGTCATTTATAATTAAGAAAAGCCAATGGTAATTACTGATTTAATTTATTTCCAAAAACACCTCTCTCTAATTTATCATGCTTAACTGCAAGCAATTTGCTTTGCATTTTGCAGTGCAAAGCAAAAAAAACGCAAAAACATTTTCATTTCATATTCCTTTTTTGGGACTATTGCTACACCATACAGAATGCCAGAAAAAGAAAGCAGAAAAGGATAAATGAAGCACTAAGGGCAATGTATTATGTATACAGTTTCTATTATAATAATACTCTATACTCTACAATACTCTAGTTTTGATTTGAGGACTTAAAAGCAAATAATAACATGTGCATTTGTTTTTTAAAATTTTACAAGTGTTTTTTTTGTGGGAGGGGACTGATGTTGTTGTACAGGACACATCCTGTTTAAACTTGCCCAGGCTCACTCTGACAAGAACTTGCTGTTGCAGCACAGCACACCAAAGACATGGTGGATATTATCTGCAAGATGGCTTCTTGCCTAATCTTTTTCCTCATGGGAGAGATGTCAGGAAGGGATGTTCCAGTGCTGTCTGGCTAACAATTCCATCTGGGCAGTATACATCCTCTGGTAAGCATCCATAGGCACTCCCATGAGGTTACTGGGAATCAGCCACACCTAGTTATTTAAATAGCTTGAAATGTGCCTCTTTGCCGGATATTTGTACTAAATAAATGGAGGTTAACTACCCATGCCTTGAAAAGAATATAATCAGCTATTTTTGAAATACACAACATTCTTTCCATAGAGATATTATTGCATTTCAGTACTCTGTCTTTTTCCTACCCTAAATATGTCTTATTAATATAGAAAACATCACAGATTTATAACTGAGGTGAAAAGCTACTATAAATTATAAGAATAGAAAGTAGTAGCTGAAAGAAGATTGAAAGACGACTTGTTTTATGCCCCACTAAGTATATAATCTGAATTGCACAAGTAAAAAAAATTAAAAGGGCAATCTTTAAGATAATTTTCCCTTAAAGCATCAGGCAAACAAAAATCTCGAAAGAAAGAAATGTCTAATGTGTACCCTTAAATAAAACAACATGGGTAGTGGAGACTGAGGTTTAGGAAAGTAGCGTGAGGCCTCCATTATACAGCCTCTTTAAATGGCAACTATAAATTACTATTACACAAAAAATAGAGGACACAAGACAACTCAAAGCCTGTCCTAATTCTCAGCAGATGAACACTTGCTCATTATGGCTTGTGTAATCATGCTGTCAATTTTAGCAGGGGTCCAAAAATACAGAAAGATTTGGCTTCTGGCACCAAAACTTCTAGACTTTTAAATGCGCAAATGCTAATATCCGCTAATAAGAATATTTAGGGAAAGTTTACAAGCAAACTTAATATTATTTAGCTTACTATACAACATCATTGTGGATAATTGTGCTTTAAATGCCAAATAATACACCCCATTATTTCGAGACAATTATTTCCCTAGATTCTTTAAAAATGAAGTCACCACCACCTTATAATGTTATAATGCACAGATTGTTAGTGGCAAAATTCTGTGTGTGGTCTTGGAGAAGCAATTGTTACTCCCCACCAATTATAAGACTCTATCCAAACTCTATCCAAACAATTTGAAGTTCATCATTCTACGGTGAGAAAGATTCACAAGTGGACAGTTGCCAATCTTCCCAGGAGTGTACATGCCAGCAAATTCACCCTACAGTGAATTCTCTCTAAAAAGAACGTGGCTGCATATTCATTAAATTCGTCCTATTTATATTACTGTCCAACTATTGTCTGTGCACATGCGCTATACAGTGTTTATATGTGCAAAATACCATGTAATGTGTTATCAATTGATATTGTTTACAATTAACCAGGCTAGAACTGGGGCCTGTTGCAAAGCAGGATTTCTCGTTTAGCCAGACAACTTGTTGGATTTAAGGCAGTTGGGAATAAATTTAAGTGAACAAAGATAAAAGGCCATTTAAACTAGGATACATGATAAGTTATCCAATTAAGCAAGAAATATTGCTTTACACCCAAGGTTAGATTTTAATAGTTTTAGAACCTAGTAAGGACCAGATACCATAGAACCATAGAAAATCATAGAACTGAATACTTTGTCACATGACAGTATTTCTAGTGCTTTTGTTTTCCTAAGACTTCACACATTGCAAACTACCAATGTACATAATTTTGTGTTTAAGTGTTTGAAATTGGTTACAACTGGAACTAAACTAGTTTATGGACTTCCAGACAGTACCAACAAAGCCATTTCCTAAGAATTGTTAAATGCTTGACTTTTTTAAAATGTTATGTATGCTACAAAAAGAAAAATACGTATATTACAGCTGCCACTATCTACTATTTTTATTTCCATTAATCTATAGACTAATTGATCGATTACTTGATTAGTCTAAACGATTAATTTTTTCTCCAAAAATAAAAATATCAACAATTTTATTGAGCTTTTCTTTATTTTAACAATTGCATTGTGCATTTCAGTATCACAAAAAAGTCCTATTATCTTTCACAGTACTGTGCAGGTTTTAAGAAAGTTTCTGTAAAAGACCTAAAAAATAATTTTTGAAAAAGTCTTCAGCTCTATATTCTGCATATTTTGAACATCAATAACTGCAAAAAAACAAAGAGGGCCTAAGACATAACAAGCCAAATATGCCTCCCCTCCTGGGCCTACCAATGTCCAATTTTACTTCCACAAGGGCTCATTTCAGCAAGGAGTGCATCTCTAACTGGAAAAAAGATGTTTCTTTTATATCCTTTTTAAAAGTATAACTGTTGGGTTTTCACATTCCACATCTAAACAGGGCAACATGTTTAGAGTACACTGTGATCAAGTACTGGAATATAAACTCTCTAAGAAAAACACACAGACAACTGTTTGTTTGTAAAACGGACAACTAGCAAGAAATACAAACAACAAATAAGAGCATTTATTTTAACATCAGCAGCGCAACTCCAACTAACATCCAAAATTCCATGAAACACTATTTCAAAGCACAAAAGTTAAAGTGCAACACATTCACAGTACAACAGACAACCATATCCATCTGGTGGTCAAACTTCTGTGTTATAGTGTAAGAATGTCAACATGTCTACGTGATCTGGACTTGGCACGTTTTGAGAAATTAAAACAATTTAATTTTTAAAAATAAGTGACGCATCAATTAAAAATATTGATGTCAACATTTTTTTTTTTTGTGTCACGACAGCTCTAATGTATATATAAACAAAAGCACCAGAATATTGAATATATTTGTGCTAAGTTACTTCTAGCTTGATTTAGAATTGCAGCAAAGAGGAAAACAGTCATTTCTCCTGAGACAGTCATCTGCGTCAACCAAAGATAAGACAAGACCATACTGGTTGAGGAAATAGATGAGCAAAATCAAAGCCAGCCAATTAAATAGCATTTGACTGAGAGTGGAGACAGAGCAATTATGTCTTATCAAAGGAAGTTTGAATTGGGACAGAATGCTCTTCATATGCCCCACAGAATCCAAGAGACTAACTTCATTTTTCCTTACCAATGAACCCTTCTCAGGGTACAAAAGACATGAGTATCACAGAAGGAATGTGATATGATGATACTGTAACAATAAATTAAATAAAGTCCATTTTCACAGCATTTCTTAAGCATGAAAATGAGGATTTCCTCAATTTCACATGATTTTACATTCAAAAACTTACAGTTACACAGTTCTGTAACTTTTTAATTTCGTCAACCATCAGTCACAGCAATGAACATGCCTTTGGGAAGCCTCTGGAGAAAGGCTGCATATATGGTTGCCAGAAGTCTAAACTAAGTAATAAGTAATTATATAAGTAAGTAAAAATATAAGCAGCAACTATCCAAAATAAATTAAAAAATAGATAGTCCGAAAATCTTTTTAAAATATAATAATAGTAATCATAATTACACATACATGTATACATAATTGCATACATACATACACACATACTGTACATATATCTTGTAACTGCTGTTCCAGGTTGAGTGGTGGTGGGGGGTGGATGGGGGCAGATGTTAGGCCCTATAGGATACAAGGCTGGGGCACACCCTGCGTAACTAAAATAACTTGACAGTTCCTTATTGTTTTCTGTGTGATGCCAGCATGATCTTTTTATCTAATACTGCTTCATACAACTACTGATTCTGCTATCACTTCCACGTTTCCAAAATGTAGCACATATGCAGCATTTATAGCAATTTCAGATGCATGATGCCAAAGATTCTATTGTATGGTAATATTTACCAATATTTATAAAAAGTGAAATCCTGATGGATATCAATCTGATACCCTGCATAGGACAAGCAGGTATAGAAAATGACTGAATAGATGAATGGATGGATGGACCTAGAAAAAAATTCTGCACATATAACACAAATTACATTGATAGATACAGTGAGTGAAATAATTATTTGACCTCCTGCTGAATTCTTAAGTTAGTAAATAAATTAAAAGTCTATAATTTCACTGGTAGGTTTATTTTAACAGCAAAAAAGTAGATTATCAACAAAACAATCAAGAAAAAAAGTTATAAACCAATCTGACATTCATCTCAGGAAATAAGTATTTAATCCCTTGGAACATGTGCTTTAGTACTTGGTGGAATAACCATTGTGTAGAAGCATAGCTGTCAAATGTTTCTTATAGTTGGTGACCAGGATTGCATGCAGTTCATCAGGAAATTTCATGCACTCCTCCTTGCAGACCTCCTTCAAATGTTTAAGGTTTTTTGTCTGTCACTTGGATAGACGGAGCTCAAGTTCTCTCCATAGGTTTTCCATGGGATTAAAGTCCAGAGACTGGCTAGGGCACTCCATGATCATAATATACTTCTTCTTGAATCACTCCTTTGTTGCCTTGGCCGGATGCTTAGGGTCCTTAAAACTAACAGGAAGGCTACCTGCAATGCATTTTCCGTGCCCTGGCTGAAGGAAGGAGGTTCTCATCCAAGATTTTACAGTACATTACCCTGTACATCTTTCCTTCGTTGTGGTGCAGCTGTCCTGTACCCTTGGCAGAAAAACACTTCCAAAACCTAATACTTCCACCTCTGTGTTTGACAGTAGGGATGGTGTTCCTGGGGTTATAGTCAGCATTCTTTTTCCTCCAAACACGGCAAGTGAAGATGATGCCAAACAGCTCAATTTTGGTCTCATCTGACCACATCACATTCTTTCAAGCCTCATTGGAATTATTCAGGTGTTCACTGGCACACTTCAGGCAGGCATGAACATGGGTCCTCTTGAACAGGGGTATTTTGCAAGCAATGCAGGATTTATAATCATAATGGCATGATGTGTTACTGATGATTTTCTTGTTGACTGTGGTCCCTGCTGCTTTGAGACAATTAGCGAGCTCCTCCCGTGTAGTTCTGGGGTTAGCCCTCACCATTCTTGATCCCATATGATCATTGACGCCATATGAGATGAGATTTTCCTTGGGGCCCCAGACCGAGGATAATTGACAGTTACTTTATCTTTTTTCCACTTGTGAATAATTGCAAAAACAGTTGTCACTTTCTCACAAAGCTGCTTGCTGATGGCCCATTACATATTTGTGAACGTCAAAAATCTTATCTTTGATGTCCTTAGACACCTCTTTGGTATTTCCTATGGTGATAAGGTTGAAGATGTAGACAGGTTAGTGACCCAAGAATACTGTTTAACAAAGTAATGCCATTGAAGGACCATGCTGGTTTGGTATTTGTTAATACTTAATTAAGTACTACTTGTGTTGTGCTAGTGCACATGTACCTGACCTAATTTCTTGCTGGCTTGTAGGGAATCAAATACTTATTTCCCTAGATAAATATTTTTCTCACAGATAGATAAATAGATAGGAAAAAAGTCTGAAACACATACCTAGGTAAGTTTCTTATGTTGTAAATTAATCTTGTTTAATATATTTAATAATTGATTTGATTTTATTAAAAGTTCAAAAGTATTCCATGTTGCCATAAAAAATACAGAGTACAACAAAAACGTGGGTCTTTACTTATGAATTTAGAAAAAAGATAATATATGGTGCTGATAGATTAGCTATCATAGAGAGTTAATGATAATTCCGGCCTGCTCTCTTTTGAAATGTGCTGTAGCATCCTGGTATTGCAGTTGTGCTTACGCTGACACCATGTGGAGAAAAGTGATATTTTTTTTCAAAGAACAATTCGATCAGTCCCAGTGGCAACTTTATTAAACACACTTAAATACTCATAGGACCTCATTTTTCCTCCAAAACAGCTTCAAAGGTTCAAGTGTTGTGCATTCAGAAAGACATTTTTTCACATTGCAGTTATACAGAGGTCTATTTTAGCATTTATGGCCTTCCTGTTAGTTTTAACAAGTCTGACCATTTTTTCTGACATCTGTCATTAACAAAGTATTTTGCCCACAGAAATGCTGCTGCAGGCTGGATTTTTTTAATTGCACCATTTTATGAATGTAATGGGTGAAAATACCAAGAAATTTGCTGTTTCTGAGATTAACTACCAAGTCTGTCAACAACAAATATTCCACATTCAAAATCACTTAGATTGGGCACCTTTTAATGTTAAGTTGAAAAGTAACTGAACCTCTTGGACATGTCTATGTTTTATATGTATTCGCTTGCAGGTACATTGATGCAGCACAGAAAACAGCTAATACCTTCTAAGTTGGTTGTTGTGTGATTTCTTGCATTATTTCTGTATTAGCTGACTGACTGAGATATGTGGCCACTTTATTCACTTTGCGGGAAAAGGTGTAATTAGAGTTTCAAAATTAACACACAGAGTAAAGCAAAAAATATATATAATGACACTGAAATTAATGCTGACATGTTAACTTTAACAGCTCCACGCTTTCTTGTTTACTAATCAGCAGCCTAGTGTTCTATTTTCATATTCATGCTTAGTCTAAACTCCTTGCCTCAGGTGAGTGGGTAAGCTTAATTCCCTGCTCTATGCGAGTATATTTGGTCTAAACAGTAGAGCTGATTATTGAAAAGTTGAGAAAAAAAAACATTTAAATTACTGTGTACAGTACATGTATTGCCAGTGTCCAGAAATCTGTTGGTGCCCCCCTAAAAAAACACCAAGCTTTACTCAAAGAAGGCCTATGTAGTCATCTGAAAATGGGGCATATATAAATATTTAATATATTAATTTTGCAACACTGAATTTGGTGCCTAATGGGTTAAGAACGTGCTGTAATAAGAAATTTACAAATGAGAGGAGGTCATTCGGTCCATGAAGCTCATTTGGGGAGAACTCAGCTAATAGCTCAGAGTTGTTAAAATCTCATCTAGCTCTGATTTGTGGAACTCAATGTTTTAACTTGCACTACACTAACAGGTACACTTTCCATACTCTAACTACATGCTGTGTAATGAAGTGTTTTCTCAAATACAGCTTAACATGTTATCCTGCTAAGCTCCACCTATGGCCATGTGTCATTGTATCTGAACTAATATTATAACCAACAATATTGATCTGAGTATGATGTTAAGCTGCATCCAGTACTGCAAGCAGTCCTCCAACTTGCAGGGAAACAATTTTGGGCGGGGCTGGTGGTTGGATTGCCACTTCAGCCACTGTAAAACATTTCACAGCAGCTGAGTCTAAACAGGCACAACACCCTTCTGCTCTCTGCGGGAGTGACTGCAGCAGCCGGCCACAGGAAAGTTGCACACATCTTGAAGGGGATGGGGGAAAACCTCTGGCAGTCACATCCCTGGAAGAGTCGAGACCATCGGAGGGTCAGGCCTGCTGGGAATCAGGACCACAGACTTGTTGTTGCTACTCTCAAGATTCAGAGATTTAGCTTAGATCCAGTAGGCTACCACCAACTTAGGGAATGAGGCTGGATTTGGCCGGACTCCAAGATCAGGCGGTTTTGTTAGTTTCATACATGTGCATTCTTCATTTTCCTGCCAAACATGCACATTCGAAATAAGTGATTCTGCAATCGTGTCCAACCAGAAGAAGTGGTGTTTTTTAAATGAGGTGCAGCTTGGCACGTTGTCGATGCGTTGCTATTTGAAGGCATCAAAATGACATTGCACTTTTAAACAACAAAACCACATCTAAAGTCAGTGGCACATTATTGAACAATATTTAAGTGGCGTCTTTTTGAAATGTGTGGGTGCATGACACTCTTTGTTCAGATCACACTGACATTTTTTTTTGTATACTTTTGTATTAAAGATACAACTGGTCTTTTCACATAATCATATTGTTCCATGAAACACTATATATATAATATTTAAGTGCCAGTGAGATGTGCTCATGCCGAAATGCCTCAAGAGCGCGTGGATATACTGTAACCCTTGTATTGCTGTTGTATTTATTATCTCGTATGTATTTGCTAGTGTAAATACTTGTTCTCCTGACTGTCACCTGTGCCATTCCTTGTGTGGTATCTGTGAACCTGATGTACCCCAGTGTTGTGTAATTACCCTACCGTGTGTGAGCCTTCCAATTTATTGTGTGACTTCCCCGTGTTTCTGTGTCATGTATATTGTTGCTTACTGTGTGGTGCTTTTGAGGACTGCACATTAAAGACAACTTAATGTGTGTGTATACATACTTACATACATTTATGTATGCATGTGTGGGAGCCATTCATTATTTTGTTTTGTGGTGGTGGTTGACACTAGGTGGCAATGTGGGCTAAGGATGGTACAGGTCATGGTGGCACGGGGGTGACAGGAAAACATACAAAGGGTAGCGGGGGAGGAGGCGAGATGGCAGGTTTTTACAGCTAGCATGCCACTGATATATTAGCCCTCACGTTGTTACAGTATGTAACTTTTTATAATGTTGCTATGAAATGGAAACATCACCCAAAAGTTAATTAGTTGTGGACATCAAGTTACTTTGTATAGTGGAAAGGCATAGCAAGTAATTAACAGGATCTAGCCCCCCTCCTACCGAGTGCCTGATTTTCACTACAGCATGTGTGTATGTGTGTATACTATAAATATATATAATAATAAACTGTATCATTAAAAAATCTTTTAAGATCATTAGCAGAATTATGTATTGATGATACACTATTTGCCCAGTTGACACGCATGGCTATTTAAACACACCATGAAGAGCAGTGAGCTTCTGTTTTCTCTATTTTCTGACACCATTATACTGGTTTCAGCATTGAGCCGATGATCTGGTGATGCCAGAAAGCAAAGGCACACTTGCTGATACCGCATCCCATACTTGTTTTACCTTGAAAGGATTAGGTGGAACAGCGGTGCTCCCATAAGTGATGTGCTTGTGCTTTTTCACCTTGCATATGAGCATGTCCGTTTCCTCGGCAGAGAACCGATCTAGTTTGCAAGGTAAACAGACCATTATAATAGCTATTATAACATCACACATGTACACATGGATAAAGCAGGTCCTTAAATATTCCTAGCTATTTATTCAGAATGATCTCTAAGAAGGATTATCTATTATCTATCATCAAGGAATAAAATCTATTATAGAACATGCTGTCACTGTGGGACAATATCATGTCACCAGGTAATATTCACTACTCCACCAAAATTAAGCTGAACTCCAAACTTCCTATGTCACAAGTTCATTTTCAAGCCACATACAGTATTAATTTTGCATCACTGCAAGCATTGACAGATAATTACGGTCATGTGCTACACAAGATACCTGTTTTGTCTTCATACTGTATGCCATCAGCGGTATGATGGATGCTTTTCCTTCTCCCTAACAAGACATTTACAAAACTAGGATATTCAATTTTATCCTTAACATATTTTTAACTAAATCAAAATTTTTTAAAGCATTTTTCTAACTTTTAAAAAAGCAATGATACATCATAATAATAAAGTAAATCAATGGTTTTTAGTCACAATACAATAATAACACGCCAAATTAAGTGTTACAATGTGCCAAAATATGTAAGCAATATGTTTGTTTCTGGTTAATCATTGTAAGATTAGCCTCAAAGCACTTGAACCAAATTGTCTCTTTACCAGCTCCATCCTTGCAAAAATTTTACATTTCTTTAAACAAAAGCATCTGGCAAATCAATAAAAGTAATTTTATGTAAATGAATAGCATACCATTCAGTAATAATTAGCAATGCTCCTAGCAGAAATAACTGGAAAATACCCCTTATTTTTGTTAATAATCTAATTTTGAACAACACATTCTCTATTTAAGTAATCTAATAATATCATGATTATTGCTAAATATATTTAACAATATGCGTTATATGACTTGGCTTATCTCTACAGTAAACTCTATGTTCTGGTGCTGTTCACCCTGTGCTGAAATGTTAGTTGATCCCCAGAGTGCAGCGGCAATGGTACACTGCTTATGATTGGCTGGAGATTTTGCCTGTGGCCCAGTGCATCCCTGTGCTTCTTAGAGGGTCTGTCATGTTGGTTCCTCTGGGTTGCTCCTGGGGAGAGACTCTTTGGATCCAAAATCATTATTGATGAGGAGGGTATGAAATGCTGGGGTTGGTTTGTTTCCTTAACCAGACTACTGCTGGAAGGGTCATTCAGGCCTCCATTCAATGGGCTCTTCCTCAGAGTGGGGAAGGAGTCGCCATTGTGCCTTGCAGGTCTGTGCATGACCAGTTTCTCTGTTGCAGAGCGACCCTTTAACTTCTGTGAATGTGGCAGTGAGGTATTTAAGCTCAGCACCTCAAACCCAGGCCAGACTGCCTGCCTGCGTGGGTAGTAGGCGTCCAGCTTGGGCAACCTTAAACGCTCAGGTGAAGATTTGGCCATAAGCTGGTTTTTAAGGTGACCCAGGTCTTCTTTTTGATTGCTCAATTCTGCAACAAGTTGCACTGACTTTGGAGCATTGGGAATTGGATGCACCACTTTCAAATGCTGTGGCTTCTTCCTCTTTTGCTCTCTTTTCAGTGGTGATGCTGCTTTTGGTGTTTCTGGCTGTAGTGCTACAGGCTTGCTAGCTCTGGTTGTGCTATTCTGTGATTCTGCAGATTTTTTATGGTTTTGGTGTTCCTTATCAAGAATTTCATAAGGCAAGCTTTCCTGAAACTCCTGCTGGGGCAGTGCATCCACAGTTACCTATGAAGAAGAGACACAGTTTGGTGAAGCCCGATGATAACAGTAATAATCAGCAGAATGAGACTGCATAAGATTTAATCCACTCAACTGTTCATCCAGTGGTAAATTAATGTCAACTAAAATGACAAAAACAAACTGAATATACCATACAAACATTTTTACCATGACAGTGATCTACACAATTTATTAAAATTAACATATAGAGACAGTTATAACCACCTTATTTCTAACTCCCAAGATACCTTGCATGATTTATGGGTGTGACTTCCACTTTGTTAAACCACTAAATCAGAACCTTTTTGAGCGATAGGGATAACAAAATAACAAATCAATATGTAGGAACAAAGCCTAGCAACCCTAAAATGCAACAATGGATGGGCCTTGGATAACATACAGTAACATATTCGGTAGTGATGTAACAGACTGTAGTTAATCTATGATCCACACAAATACCCCCCAGGGGTTTTTTAGGTAATAATTTGATAAATCCTGATGCTATGAAAGGTGAGGCTTGCATTTAGGGCTTGGAATTCCTCCCTTAGGTGTTGCACATGGGTAGAATTTTTATATTTCCGGGGGGATAGATGCAATAAAAAAATTCTGCGGAATCAATTAGCTATATGGTATTTTATGTAAAATCTGGTTCCCTCTTTCTCTTGACAAATGCTGTTTGCATGTCTAATTACAATTTTTGTGTTCTTGAGAAACAACTTTCGATATTTTCTGATCTCAAGAAAATAATGTATCTAGAGAAAACAACTTTGGCTATGTTTGCAGAGTTGCAATGAAAAGATAGGCAAAGCAGTTGTGGGTTCATGCAAATGGGGCATGTTAAAAGTACCTTGGTTTAAATGTTCTTTAAGTTAATTAGTAAATTTAAAGCAAAATTATACCCTTTTATTGCTGATCCAAAAAAAGATACAATCCACGACTCCTAAAAACAGTGATATGACTGGAACCATGAGCTTTGTGACCTGACACCTAATATGTAGCTACTTCTTCTAATCCATTGCGACTGATGGTGAGATGATGAAACAGCTTTGAGGCGTATCAATATCTATACAGCAACAAAGTTGCACGTGTTTATTAAAGAAGGTGGAAACCCTTGTTATTCAGGCAATTTTGTCTTGATTTGGTGCATAATCAAAACATTGATGTTTAAGCCATACATATAACTTGGTTATTATTACAACCATGAAATGTACCTAAACTCTGCAATGCCATTTCAAGCAATGCCACAGAAATAAATATATTCCCCCGAAAAAGTAATATATGCAACCTTATATGTTAGACACTTTCAAACAGACTGTTGTGGATGACTAGCCACTTGAAAGCATAATAAGTTATTGCTCCTTTTGGCTACTTACTGTGCTTCAGCAGAAGTGACACCCATAATAATTGCCACAGTAGCGCCCCCAGGTGTAAGGTGGATATGATACACTATATTGCCAAAAGTATTGGGACACCAGCCTTTACACACACATGAACTTTAATGACATCCCATTCTCAATATATAGGTTTTAATGTGAAGTTGGCCCACCCTTTGCAGCTATAACAACTTCAACTGTTATGAAAAGGCTCTCCACAAGGAGTGTTTATAGGAATTTTTGACCATTCTTACAGGAAAGCATTTGTGGGGTCAGGCACTGATATTGGATGAGAAGGCCTGGCTCACAGTCTCTGGTCTAATTCATCCCAAAGATTTTCTGTCAGGTTGAGGTCAGGGCTCTGTGCAGGCCAGTCAAGTTCCTCCACACCAGACTCACTCATCCATGTCCTTATGGACTTTGCTTTGTGCACTGGTGTACAGTGATGTTGGAACAGGAAGCGGTCATCCCTAAACTGTTGGGATGCATGAAATTGTCCAAAATGGCTTTGAATGCTGCAGCATTAAGAATTCCTTTCACTGGAACTAAGGGGCCAAGCCCAACCCCTGAAAAACAACCCCACACTACAATAATCCCACTCCACCAAACTGTACACTTAGTACAATGCAGTCAGGCAAGTACCATTCTCCTGGCAACCGCCAAATCCAGATTGGTTTATCAGATTGCCAGACACAAAAGCGTTGTTTAACAGTCCAGAGAATACATCTCCACTGCTCTAGAGTCCAGTGTTGGTGTGCTTTACACCACTGCATCCCATACTTTGCATTGCACTTAGTGATGTAAGACTTGGATGCAGCTGCTTTAGCCATAGAAACCCATTCCGTGAAGTTCTCTATGTACTGTTCTTGAGCTAATCTGAAGGCCACATGAAGTTTGGAGGCCTACAGCTATTGATTCTGCTGAAAGTTGTAGACTTCTGCATACTGTGCACCTCAGCATGCATTGTCCCTGCTCTGTGATTTTACATGGCCTACCACTTTGCAGCTGAGATGCTGTTGTTCACAATTGCTTCCACTTCCACGATTGACTGTGGAATATTTGGTAGTGAGGAAATTTCACGAATGTACTTATTGCACAGGTGCAATATCATCCTATCATGGTACCATGCTTGATTTCACTGAACTCCTGAGAGTGACCCATTCTTTTGGAAATGTTTGTAGAAGCAGTCTGCATGCCTAGGTGATTTTATACACATGTGGCTGTGGAAGTGACTGGAACGCCTAAATTTAATCATTTGGAGGGATGTCCCAATACTTTTGGCAATATAGTGTATGTGATTTTTATGCTGACAATGCAAATTTGATCAGTGACATTTTGCAATTTCAAAAGATACTAATAACTATTATTATTAACAGTCGATCCATTCATCCATTTTCTGACACTCTTCCAGGCTTGGGCCAGCAGTCTAAGCAGTGATGCCCAGAGTCCCTCTCCCCACCCACATCCTTCAGTTCTTCATGGGGGATCACCCAGGCACCCCCAAGCTAGCTGAGAGGTATAAGCTCTCTAGCATGTCCTGGGTCTGCCCCAGGGTCTCCTCCCAATTGGAAATGCCTAAAGTAACTCCCCAGAGGGACATGCAGGAGGCATCCTAGAAAAAAGTGGGACAATAACAGAGTCTTTTGTAAATGAGTACAGGTTTGTTTTTTTACTCAGTTTGTTAATACCCCTACCAGGGGATAACCCCTTCTTGAGCTTGTTTTCTCTAATAACCAGGATGGAACTGGAAAATTAGAGTTTTTCGAACCACTGCATGGTCATCATAACATGGTTAAATTTGAGGTTAATTTTAGTGTCCGAAGAGCAAAGTCCAAAGCAAAAGTGAACAATGTTAGGAAGGTTAACTTTAAAGTTTAGACTGAAACTAGAAACTGTAAAGTGGATGAAGTTAAATAGCAAAACTGTTGAAGTGGCATGGATTTTTTTTAAAAAGCACATTGTTGCAAGTGCATGCCAGTTTGCAGCAAAACTAAATCTAGGAAACTGCAACCAAGGAAGCTGCAACTAAGGAAATTTAGAATAAAGTCAGAAGGAAATAACTAATGATTTCAAAATCAAGCAGGAGTATCTAAGTCTACAAACTGAGTTAAAAAAAAAAAAACATATTCCCCAAGAGGAATGTAGAAAGAAAGATTGCATTGGAAGCTAAGGTTGACAATAAAAGTTTCTTCCAATATTTTAACTTCAAAAGAGCTCTAAAAGCTGAAATCACTCATTTGCAGGATAGTAAGGGCCTTATAATTGAAAATGAGATTGATATAGTAAACAAGTTTATTTGTTTAAATTTTACTTGGGTGCTCGCAGTAGAAAACATAAGTACAAATTTAGTACAAATACAGCGTCTATGACCAATATATGTGAGGCTGATATGGTACAAAGCCTAGTTAAACTGACAATAAATTGCAGGGGCCTGATGGCATCATACCTATAGTTTTGAAAGTGATGGGGGATATTATTAGCCAACCTTTAACTTTACTATTTCAGAAATTATTATCTCCTGGTGTGGCATCTTCTAATTGGAAGCATACTAATATAACACCCACATTCAAAAAAGGTGATAGAAGTAATCCAGTAAACTATAGGCTAATCAGTTTAACTAGCATTACTGGAAAAATAATGGAATCTATTATCCAAGTGAAAATGGTACAGAACCTGGATTCAAATCATATTCTGAGGGATAGCCAACATGAATTTAAGAGAGGTAGATCCTGTTTAACTAATTTACTTGAATTCTTTGAGGAAGCTACAAGAAAAATTGATCACAAAAAGGAATTGTAGCAGCTTGGATCAAAAACTGGTCAACAGACAGGAAGCAGAGAGTAGTTATTAGAGGCTCAATGTCACAGTGGGCCTGCGTTCATAGAGGGGTACCACAGGGTTCAATTTTAGGACCACTAGTGTCCCTAATTTACATCTCACCAGTGTGGGGAAGCAATAAAAAAGGCCAACAGGATGTGGGGTTACATTTGGGTTACATCTCTAGGTGTGCAGAGTTTAAATTAAGGGAGGTGATACTACGATTATATAATTCCTTGGTAAGACCCTACCTTGAGTATTGTGTGCAGGTTGGCCACCATACGTTTAGAAGGACATTGTTGCCTTGGAAAGGGTGCAACATAGGGCTATGAGAATAATTCCTAGTCTTAGAGGAATGTCTGATGAGGAGAGGTTTGCTTGAGACTAAACAGATTCAGCTCAGCTAAAAAGATTAAGGGGGGACATGACCCAGGTATATATGATTCTAACAGGTCTGGGTGCCGTTCAGACAAATGACTATTTCAATATTAGTTTAAATACTAGAACTCATGGCCATAAGTGGAAATTAGTGTAGTTAGAGTATGGAATAGTCTTCCTGCTAGTGTAGCGCAAGCTAAAACCCTGGGTTCCTTTAAATCAGAGCTAGATACGATTTTAACAACTCTGAGCTAATAGTTAAGTTCTCCCCAAATGAGCTTGATGGCCCAATGACCTCCTCTTGTTTGTAAATTTCTTGTTCTAATTTTCACTACTACCTTTCAAAACACAAGGAAAGAGAAAGTTTACCTGTGGTCTGGAATAAACCAAAGGAACACTGAACTGTGCCCAAGAATCACCAGGACATGGCTGGGGCTCACTATCTTCTTCCCAGAGAGGACCAGGGTCAGGGTTGTCGCCCTCATCCTTTTTTAACGACACAGCCTCCACTAACTTCACTAGGATGTTTCGGGTAAGGGAAGCTACAAAGGGCACCAACTTGGTAAGAGAGAGAGAGAGAGATAAACAGAGAGAACATCAATAATTACCTACAGGTACCTGGAGGACTGCTATAGACTTGGCAATTTAGCATAATTTAAACTGAAGCGTTTCTGTATTATACATTTGTCATTGTCAAGTAGTTACTTTTCTAGATGCAGTACATATTAAACATATTGTTTATTATTTCCAGTAGTGTTACAATCATTTTCAATGTATACTGACCTAGCACATAATTTCTATTCTTGGTGTTTCAAGATGGTTAGTTCTGTCAAACATGTAAAGTAAAATTTTATTCATGTACTTCAACAAATCAGTAAAAAAGTGTCAAACATACTCTCTTTTTTAAAGGAAAATATTTTTAACATGTACAGTGGTACCTCAGTTCTCAAACTCATTAAAACTCTAATTTCTTAAAAGTCGAAACAACCAGTTTGGGAAAAACATATTTAGAACTCGATCTGTACCTCAGAAGTCAAACCGTGAACGCCGACCTAAGATAACTTGTATGCAGGGGGAAATCGAGTCACACGGCACATCACTCAGTGGAAACAAAGGGTAATGCTTTAGTCTCAGCCTTGCATTCGCTGTAATAGCATTGTGCATGTTTACACAAGCTGAATACATATATTTAGACAGTAAAAATACCTTTAGACAATGATAGACAGTAACAGTAATTATATTTTAAAATAAAAATTTATTATTAGTTATTTTAATATTAATAATAAACCATTAATACATTTTATTACAATAATACTGTTGTCCCGAGCAGGGACGGAACGCAGACAAAGGCGCAGATGTCAGGGTATCAGGGAATACGGGGTTTACTTACAGGTAAGGCAGGCAAAATGAAGACAGACAATACAATGACCGGACTGGGGAAACAAACTGAAACACGGATGAACTACAGAGGGCTAATGAAAACAACCAGAAACAGCTGATCACACGGGGATTCTACACGGAGTTAACGAGGGGGTGTGGCACACGGAAGGAGCGGACGATGGAGGCAGGACTCATTGTCTTTTTATTTTTATTTTTTTAACTTTGCACATTGTTTTGATACATTTATCTTCTTATACATTGGATATTGGATATTTATTTACTTTACAAATAACTGTTTTTTATAAATGTCCTTAGATGTGTTTAGTACAGTACATGCTTTTCTTGTTTTATCCAGTTAATTTTGTGTTTAAATGCTTAAAAAAAAAAAAAACATATTTAGGTGTTATCTTTGAGGCCAAGAACCAATTAATTATTGGTTTTCCATTATTTCTTATGGGGAAAATTTGATCAGAACCCGAACTTTTTAGGATTCAATCCAGAGTTCTGAACGGATTTAGTTCGAGTTCTGCGGTACCACTGTATATCATTTTTTATTAAGTAAACTATAATTTAAATTGTAATTTATGGAATACTATCAAGAGGAGTATTTTGATTAAAAAAATGCATTGGGTTCTTCATCAACATGAATTTGGATGCATAAATATATTAAAACACATATTTAAAATACATTAACAAAACACCCTAACACATACACAAAATAGTCCTCACCTGCCTTTCCTGGTGCATCTTATAGCACTTTTCCGTCACATCGTTTATCAGTTTATCCAAAATTGCTACCACCACTTCCTCTCCTTGCTCCTGTGCCACCAGTTTGCACCACTGGGGCATAAGGAGGGGGCCTCGTATAACATCCAGTTGAACTGGAACACTTGGTGTGGGGACTGGAACAGGGTGACCTTTGACTTTTCGAGATTTGACCGAGCGAGGCATTGTCACTTGAAGACACCTGACAATCTCAATGTGCACAAAAAATAAAAAAGAAAAGCAAAGGTTTAAAACACATTTGACAATGACTACGACACACTTATATGTTCTTGTGTTCCTCAGTATTATAAATGCAACAAAACCTGAGCAAGAGCTACTGTACTGTACTTCTAACAAATATGATTAATCCTTTGTAACCAGCCATCAACAAAATTAACTACTAAACTATAAATAAGAAATAAGCCACTGTAATAGGTCATCTTATGCGTGTCCCCATATAGTATTCATACATTTACTCCATACTATTTTGCTTTAGGGGTTCCATACCCCAGTTTAGTATATTTTGTGTTTTTTAATTAGAAATAAATATGAATATCTAAAATGTGCAATAATACAGAGGTATATAAAGATACCCTTGTGAATAATAATTAAATATTCCCCTAATAAGTATGAAGTATGAAAAACTTTAACTTACATTGACCAAAATTGCAATTTGCATTTCGTTGTTATTACGACTATTTTTACATTTGGCATGGAGAAAGTGTCTCTTAAGTTTTATTAAGTTATTATAGTACCTAATGACCTTTGAGAATACCACATAGAATACATGTATAATCACTTAAATACCTGACCAGGCGAAAGAAATGCATCATTTACAAGCAACGGACCGGTGTTCCGTATTATTCGTACTGTATACAGCGTTTTGCAATTCGCCGCCGCTTCGACGACTGACTAAATCCTGAATGAAATTAATAAGCAACGACGTACGTCGATTACGGATCTGGATCCGGTTTCTCGAAACCTTCTTAACGCTACGTCGTTGGTAAATTCCATTTAAAATACGTACAGAACGTACGAACGACGTAGCGCTAAGGCGGCTTGGGGAAACTCACCCCTGGTTCGTTATGCTTACTGACATTACATTTTAAGCAATGCGTTTACGGATAAAAGATAAAGCACAAACGTAATATTACACAGTAATAGCGTATAATACAAAAATATCTGTAAACATATATAATAGGAGTTATAGATGTAAATAGGGACCACCTATTTACATTTCACAAATAATAAATAGTTTTGTATATTTCCTCATTAACGCTTCTAGTTTCTATCATCTTAGCTTTTAAGGCAATGTATCTACCTAAACTATGCCCATGTACATTCTTTAACCAGAGTACACGAATATAATAACGATTATGCCATGTTTCACACAGTATACTGATACGACTGTTGACACTAAATATTACTATCCTTTTGAACAAAGTTTTAATATAATACAAATGAGTGTTAAATTAAATTCATTTGGACTAGGTAACCCGTTTCCATGGTCTTTCGCCTGTTTAGTTTCGTCAAGTGAAACAATATTTAAAGATTCCCTCATAAGCTCACCTTTAAAGCCTGTCACGTCTACTGGTGAAAATGATTAAATTTTATTTCCAGAATCTGTTGTGTTGCAGGTTTGTGGAAAATTCCCGTGGTATCAACACTAAGCTGCACTGTTTACTGCTACAATCCTCGGACTTTTTAAACACGCCTTCAGTCCCCGGCGTCACGGAGCTACCGCAGTTGTCATGGCTCCCGAAATGCGAAAAAAGATTAGTCTGGATACCAGCCTTGTGCTAATCTGGAAACATGGAAAAAAACAGTGAAATGCTGTCAACCAGCTAATTTATGGAAAATGATTTATTAGCTTGTGGTACATAGCCTCGATCATCGTCGTACAAAAATTAGAAGAAACTGGAATTCGATTTGTGTTCTCTGCCACGAAAGCTTGTGGGTAGCGTTGCTAATTTTGCTATCTACTTAGCATAGCTAGCTTTCATCTGCAAGAGTGTGAGGGTAAGTACTGTAGAATGCTAATCGAGCTAGCTAGCTACCAGTATTGGTTAACATGCATATCTAGACGTTTATATTTTTAGTATATGCTTATGGCTTGGTAGTAGTAGTATTTTACCGGACAAAATGGAATCTACGTATATATATCAGGCGCAACTGCACGTGATTCAGTCGAAATCATTTATCTGAAATATTGACAGCGCCTATATTAAAGGATGACATCCTGTTTGGTAAAATGAATCATATGGTTTGCCATGCACCCAGCATTTCACAGAAGTGGTGAATGAAAATGAATATATCCCTGAAAAGTAGCAAGTATATGTGCACGTGCCATCAAACACTGTATCCCATTCGATATTGAACATTATTGCAATTTCTCGTTTAAAATAAGATGTTCTTAGAAGTTAAATCGTATGTTCTCAGCATGGGCATCACAGATCTTTTTTCCAAGCTAATACACAGAAGTATAATTTTAATTAAAAGTATACGAGTTTATTTAATTTTCCCGAAGTTAATATTTATACAAGCATATTCCTAATTGTAATGTTGACGTCTTATAAGACTATTTAAATGCAGAAAATATGCTAATAGAGGGCAACTAAAATATGAATTACGTGTTTGAAAATCTTGGATTCAAAAGTTAAAAAAAGGATACCTATAGACATTCATTACCCTGATCCACCATGTACCAAATAATATTAAATCTTTATGAGAGAAATGTTAATTGAAACTAGTGTTGCAATTTTTCATACCAAAAAAAAGTTGCTGGGCTCAGAATGCTGATCACAAAGTCAAAGTCCTTTGCAATAGGAAACTGTTGAAAACATTAATGCATTGTTCTTGAGGAGCTTCACACCAAAGTATATATATAGTATACGATCTTTATTGAGTAAATGCTTATTTAAAACAATTATGACAAAGGTTTTTTAAAAAGAAGAAAGAAGTGGGTCACTGTGCTTAGAGACATTTAATTTTCTGGCCATTTGGTGATGAGAGCCCTTCTTTACTCAAAATTTCAATTTGAGCCTTATGTTCAATTGAATAGTTGTGATACTGAATACGATCCACCAGAAGCAGGAGCAGACTGGTGCAACTAGATATTGTTTAGTTTAGTTGTTTAGTTTATTAAGACACATTGACACATCAATCAAGAGGCCAAGAGCAAATCCAACACAAAGTGAATGTCAATGTATTAAAGATGGATCTGATATGTCTTCTTCAAAACTAATAGTTGAGCCTTTGTGGCTGAATAATGTGTTGCTACAATCTTTAATTTTTTGCTTTTTTTTGCCTTTTCCTTATAAAGAGGAAGAAAACATGTATCATAAGGAGAAAAGCATCCAGATCAAGAGCAGTGCCTCTGCTCTGTACAACAATCTGAGTGTGCTCCGCATTGCTCCCCGCTGCCTCACCTACTTCACCGTGGTACATGCCAATGTGGTCAACATGGTCAGCGCCTCCTGGGATGGCCTCAATTTCTCACATCGCCAGCTGCAGTCTAAAGAGGGCAGCATTGCTGCTAGTTCTTCACTCATCATGCAGGTACTTGGAGCTACAAGAAATGTGTATATCCTCTCCCCTCAATCTCTCTAACCACTTCTCCAGTACTGTAGCCAACCCCATGGAGTCATCATCTTTTAAGAGCAATTTAGATCTGCGAGTTTTCCTAATTGCATATTTTTGAATAACGGAACAAAACTGCAATATTTTTAAGAAACTTGTGCAATATAGAGAGAACGTGCAAATTTCAAAGATACAGGGTATTTAAACCCCCCCAACTGTGGATGTGTGAGGCAACAGTAGTGTCCAGTGAGCCACTATGCTCAACTAATGGAAATACTGGCATTAAAATTTACAGTTATTTTAACTGCCATTTAAAATCTGGATTCTTACAAGACCTTGATCCACCACAAAGAAGCAATGTTCAAACATTTTAAACTTTTCCTCCCATGAAAACCTAGAAATTGCTCTGAAACTGCTCTTTATTTTGGATTATTTAAATTACAACTCACTGAGAAGGTACATAAATGTTAGATGTTGTGATCTGTTTTTCTGCTTCAGGCTTCGTGGTGTGTTCTTCCTTCCCGTGAACTGCTAGTTCTCACTTCTCAAAAGGGAATCCAGGTGTGTGAGCTGTGGTTTGTATTGTGCTGTTAAAGACATCGCACAGTTAGACAATGGCTATAAGTAACTGATTTATTTGGGTTCCAGATGTACGAGTCAGATGGATCCATCATGGTGTACTGGCATGCCCTAGATACACCTGAGACACCAACAGGTACGTTTTGTTAAGTGCCTTGGAGGAATTGTGTTGTGAAAGGAACAATACAAAAATAAACAGAATTGTTACAATAATTAGTACAGGCAGTCCCCAGCTTACCAAAGAGATTAGTTCCCTAGGTCTATATTTAGGTTAAAATTGTAGGTAAATTGGAAAAATCGATATAGTACACGTTATAATTATGCAGTAATAAAAATAACTACATATGGTACTGTACTATATGTTGAGCTGACAGACTGCTGAAACCATGCAATGTTTTCACAAGTGTCACACAGTAGTGTGTGTGTTCCCTGTTGCAAACCATTGCATTTTCCCAAAGATTTTATTATAATAAGCTTGGCAGCCTGTTTGTAAGTACGAGTTGTCCATAGGTCAGTCTGTCTGGGGACTTCCTGTAGAGTGACAATAGTGACAGTGTCTTTTTAATGGCAATATTTTACAATAAAAGACTGAGTATAGACCTTGCATAAATGACATTAAATTCAGTTGTAGGTGTTAATATTAGTTCTGCACATCCAGCTCAGGCTGTGTTTGCTCGGGGAATCGCTGCTGTACAGGAAAACTTTATCTGTGTCGGTGAGTACATCTATCTTATCATGAATTAACAATTGTATTCATCCTGCACTACAAAATGAATGTGATTGGGTTTTTTTTGTTTTGCTAAATAAAGTTTTATATGAAGCAAACATCAAAGCCCAAATTTTACTATGCCATTCAATTCCATCCAAGTCAATATGGGACAGACCTTACTCAAACCATCTGCCCTCTCCACAGTCACCTTTCTGCACCATGACTTGCCTCACCCTCTGTTACTTCTCTGGGCAGGAGTATCAACTGGCTTCATACTGGTGTTTGACATTCCCAGCAAAGGGAGCAACATTATGCTGTCAGAAGTGTTGGAGGAGCATAGAGAGTCCATTACAGATATGGCGTCGGAATGTTCCGGGAGTCTGGTATAACCTTCAGCTTTAACTTGGGCTTGTGGGTCAAATGATGACAGGATTGTAATACTTTTTAGGGATGATATAGAACCTGTTTGGTTTACTTATCCTAAAAAATGGACAGTACTTGTTAGATTTAGAACTACAGTGGTACCTTGGTTCTCAAACTTAGATTCGGAGTCTGGAATGGATTAATCCTAAAAAGTTCGAGTTCTGATCAAATTTTTCCCATAAGAAATAATGGAAAACTAATTAATTGGTTTCCGGCCCACGAAAATTACATCTAAATATGTTTGTTTTTTTTGTTTTTTTTAGCATTTAAACACAAAATGAACTTGATAAAACAAGAACAGCATTTTTTTCTTAATGGCTTCCAAAATGATAAAGATCTTATCCCAACATTACCCCTGTCCAGCCCGATCGTCCGCCCCTTCCATGTGCAGCACCCCCTTGTTAACCTTGTGTGGGAACCCCCTGTGATCAGCTGTTTCTGGTTGTTGTAATTAGTCCTCTGTATTAAGTTCGCGTTTCCCCTGTCTGGTCATTGGATGTGTTCAACTTACAGAGCTGTCATAAAGCAACGCATACTGATCCTGAAGCAATGCATTACAGTTAGATGCATTGCGACCTCTCACCCAGCTGCACAAACTGGAACCGCCTTCGTGATGACACACCTTTGCCCTTATTGACTGAAGAGTTTAGTTTCACGCATAATGTTTGAATCCCAGGCAGTTAGAATGTGTAATCTGCTATTTCTCCAGAATATCACGTAAAGCAGTGAGAATTGTTTTCAGTTAATTTACCTGGTAAAATGAAGTTTAAATCAATTACATAAATGCTCTAATAGTACACGTAAGTTAGTGGTTCATTTATTGTTAGTTACTGTAATGTTTTGCTGTTTTATTTGGTTGATCATTTAATCTGTGAAGAAGGCATTCAAGTAAGAATTGCATTGTAGTATAACTCATTTCCTGGTGCGTACAATTTATATTATGTCAGCATTCACGGTTCGACTTCTGATATTCAGATCGAGTTCTAGGTCAAACTGGTTTGTTCGACTTTCAAGAAATTTAAGTTCTAGTAAGTTGAACTAAGGTACCACTGTAATTTAATCCAAGAAGCATACAAAGCTGTTACTGTGCCTGTAAGTATAGTCAGTAAATTTCCTGAAAGTATTTAAATAAACATCTTGGGACCATGACAGCACTGTTATTGTATATTGTAATTTTGTAATTACAGTATTTTATTGCGGTTAGCATTTTACCCATTAATAAATTGGCATATTTCACTGGGGAAATTCAGATTATGTATGGCTTAAGGGTATAATTGTCTAGACCCAGTTGTGAGTTGAGCAAGGTAAGGAGTCCACATTCTTAATGACCATCTTGCTTGCTGTTCTATATAGCATGCTAGATGCTATCTGTCTTATCTGATCACTGTCATTTCAAGCACTGTTCTTCTTTCTCCTATTTCTCAGGAAAGTGTTGCTGACCTGGTCACGGCAGACGACTCAGGCACGCTGTGTGTGTGGAAGTCTGGAGAAGACTTCCAATTGCTGAACAAGATCCCCGGTTTTGAGTAAGTGGCCGATAGGGAAATAGAGGAAGCATGTTAGGAATAAAATGACAGCAGGAAATATAAAGAAAATGATGCAGGTGGGGGGGGGGGGGGTTGTAGATTCAGGTGGAGTCTGCTTTATTTGTGCATCAATGTTTGTTGTTATTAAGTGTGGGACATTTATACTCTCATTTTTAGCATTAAGAATATTGCATTTATTTTGTCCCAGTACTGGTGTCAGCAGTATAAGAGCAAGAGCTACACATCATCTTACAACAAAGCATGAATATCATTTACATGAATGAAACCCTCTCAATGTGCTGCTTGCCCTGTTGTGTACTTTCCAGGGTCTGCTGTTCTTCGGTGAAGCTGTGGAAAGGCACCGTGGCGGCTGGGTACGGCTCAGGCCAGATCCGCATCTACGAGGCTGTCACTGGGATAGTGCGTGCTGAGGTCAATGCACATGCCCGTTGGATCTACTCCCTCGATATTGCGCCCTTCTCTGGCCTAGTAAGGCATGGTGGGGGGGTGGGGGGGGGGGGGAGTGTTCGCATTTTTTTTTTTAAGTCAAGAAGGGTGTATTTGATCT
>JAABNY020000119.1:13739362-13754008 GCA_015164015.2 Brevimyrus niger | reverse complement strand
TATATGCACTAAACAAGGTCATAAACCATTCGCCATTCCATCCATCTATCCAGCTTGCATACCACCTACCCAGTACAGAGTTGCATTCACACACCAATCAAATTAGAAACTGACCCACTGGGCACTTCAAAGTTAAGTGGGCAGAAGCTACTGTATAGGCTGTATTCTAAATGATAGCACTGCCTTTATTCCCAAAGTGTTACTCTCACATTTTCTTTTCTTTTCATTTATTTTAGACTGATGTTTCTCAAGGCCTCTTTCATTATTAGAGAAAGAGCTAGCGACAGAGTTTGTTTCCTTGGGACTAACAGTGATGGCCCCATTCAGAAAACCTAGCAGGCAGATAAGAGGCATCTTTTATTTATGAGGGAGACAGAAATAGATAAAATCTCCCACTTGATTTTGTGAATGAGAGACAGCTTCATCTTTAAAGCAGACTTTTTAAAGAATTTTAATTATTCTTTTTATTGCAAATTAACATAAAAGACAGAATAAAATAAACTGCCATGAAACCTTCAATACTCAGAGAAAATAAATGCTTATTTTTTTATTCTGAATGTGGGTTAAGTTTGCTTGGGGTGATGTGTGTCATGCCATTTGAGCATGTTATTCACGTAGATATCTTTAAAAGGATCACATTAATATATATTTTTAATGGGCTTAAAAATTATACAATATATAAGTGGTATGATACTTAATATTGGCCTATTTCTGTCTATTTTTATCAGAAATTATTAAAAATATTAAGATGAAAACATGAGGATATTTATCATTTTTGGACCACATTGCCTGAACCAAAAAATGTTTAAAATGTTTATTGTTATAACAGCACTAGGAGAAAGGCATTGACTGAATGAAGAAGGCTATATAGATAGGGTTTAATAAATTAAATGTATAAAGTGTATGATGAATACTGCACAGAGTCTGTCAGTGGGATACACTGTTTTTTCAGACACTTCTTAAACCCAGGGTCAAGGCTAGATAAAGCTCATTTGCATAAAGTTTTGAATGATGCAACTCTGGTGTCAATTAAGAAAAAACAAAGATCTTTGTGTGAGTGCTCAGTTGTTAAACATGAATGTTCTGCCATCTGCTTTAGAATCACATGGTTGCTTAGCAATGTACATCTATGTCAGAGCTCGGGTGGTCTTGTATGCTCACATTTTTGGTACAAATAGTAACAGGCAAAAAGAGATCAGCCTGAGTATGTGCAAGCATGGCACCTTTATTGAAAAACAAATTAAACTAAATTGGGGGTTATATGAACAGAACTTGATTCCCATTGACAGAGACATTGTGAGTGTGTATATGATATATGAAAGAGCTTATTGTATTTTCCTGAAATGTCAGTAATTCAAGATAGGAATAAACTCTTACATGAAATTATTATTAAAACATTTTCTTTTTGCATTTGTGAAATATGAAAACACACTAACACTGCTGAGTGTTGCAAAATATAAACTTTATTATAATTTGGTGTGTAATTAATACATCTTACGTATAAATATTCTGACATTTATTTTTCAGTAGAAATAGAAAGTAGAAGTAGAAATAAAGTTTTAGTCAGGCGTTTTCCAGCCTTATTCAGTGTCGTCCCAAACACCACGTTTACCTGAATTTAAAAAAATGTTGGCGCTCGTGGCCACTTAAACATCCTTTAATTAGGTTAAAACAAAATGTAGCCTTGTTGTCTATAAATCCTTGTAATCTGGGTTATATATAAATAAATGTTTGCTGATGTGTGTTTGATGTAAAGTGGTCCCAAAAATAAGCGTCTAATGGCAACGGTGGGGAGGTGGAGCACCGCTATTGATGTTGTTGCTACCATTGGGGAAGTGTTGCAGCCTTGATGTTTCATGTTTCAAATGTGTTTAATGCTTATGTATATTTTAGTCATTAATGCAGAGGAATCTGGTTGGTACAGGCAGCACCGATGTACTTTTATTATATTTACTTTGGATCACATTAGAAGGGAACAAGCGGAAAGTCGAGAGTCATGCGATCCTGGGAAAGGGGTTTTCCGCTAATGTAAAACTGTCTAAAAAAAACGTGTTGTGAGGTGTAGAGATTGGAACACTGCCTGTGTTGTTCGATTCCAAGTGCTGCAAATTAGATAGATGAAAGTAGTGAATAAATCAGTTTGAAAAGAAAGAACCGCAGTCATTTCACTTCATACCCGTCAAGGGTGTAACATGAGCAGACGAGGAGAAAATCAGGACAGGGGACTTCAACATGTGAGCAGCAGGAAAGGAAGAGAGGAGACGCCAAGAGAAAACAAAGCTGCATGGGCTTCTGCCTTCTGCCATTGTTTACTTCGCAGAGAACAAGCAAACGGCACGGCAACATGAGATTTATGCACTCAAATGCACTTTTAATTCAATTCTGTCGTTTTGTTTGCCAGTGAAGTTTTGCATGTAAAGAGGAAAGCGTACTTGAACATCACATAACTCAATGCTTGGGTTGCACCATTATGCTTAGTCCTCAACTCAGTGTCCTGCTTTAGTAGTCAAGATCAATTTAAGGGGTGTTTAAGGGCTCTGATTATAAAGCAATTCAGAGAGACATTTGTACTCTGAGGTGGACAGAATGAAAAATGTAATATTTTTCATATCATATGTCTCAGAATTATTTTGGTAAATAAAAACCTTAATATGTCTATCTTACATAGAAAGGTAAGATAGCAATAAATACAGTATTTATGAAAGGAGAAAACTTAAAATAAATTTGGACACATAGCCATGGGCAAAATAAACAATTGTATGTTTCCAGGATTAACTACAAAATATTCAGAAAAAGGGCATTTTTTTCAAATACAGCTAATATTTCTGAATCAAATTGCCGGAAGCACAAAAACCACACCACTGAATATACATTTAATGCTTAATGAAGCAGAAATAAAGGCAAACATTTGCCTGTTTTTAACAATGCATAGATATTGTTGTAGAAACAAAAAACCATCTTGGAAGCCATCATATTGTAATCAATTTTGGAATGACGAAGGAAATTTTGAAAAGCCTGCATTTCTTCGAACCAGATGGGTTGATTCAGTTGATTTGGAAGGGTATATGTTTGCATATGACGCTAGCACTCGTGAGTCTTCAGGAAGCCAGTCTGGAAAAACTGTGAGGCAACATGCACACAGCTTGCCTCTCACTGCTCTCCCACCCTGTCCAAAGAAGGAAGGAGCGAGAGAAAGAGCCAGAAATCAGTGCCAAAACACACACAGACTGTGCACAGCTATATGACATGGAAACACAAGAGGCCCTTATCCAACTCACTACCTCTACAATAAGGCAAAGAAACGACAGAGAATACAGATAGCCACCAGCTACCTCACGTGACTATTTAAATTATGGATTTTTCTGAAAGTTGTTCAATATAAATGAGATCTATGAAATTGCATCCTGAAAATCCTTTCAGAATTTAGTTTCTTGTAACAAAACAATCAAAAAATTAGAATATAACCATACAATCATGTGACAATCATGGCTTTGCAGGAGGAAATGAGAAAAGAAAAAAAGCAGAGTCTACAAACATCAAAGATTTCAGTAAAGACCCAAAATAATGATTAATAGTTTACCAGCAGCTACACTATATGGACAAAAGTATTGGGACAAACCCCGGGTGTTTCATTCAGACCCATTGCCATAGCTGTATAAAATAAAGCATCTAACCATGCAGTCAGCTTTACAAACATTTGTGAAGAAATGTGTCTTTCTAAAAAGCTCAGTAAATTCAAGACCGGTACTTCCAGAGGCAGTCACCTTTGCAATAGTTTAGTATGTGAAATTTCTTTGAGGAAGTGCTTAGGAACCATAGATCGTGTAATGTAACAGAGAGGGGTAACCGAGAGCTGAGCCGCATAGTGTGTAAATGTCAGCAATACTCTGTTTACTCAATAACTACAGAGTTCCAAACTTCCTCTAGCATAAATCTACACACCAGGAGTTTCATGGAATGAGCAGCTGCATGCAAACCTCACCTCACGAAGTACAATAACAAGTGTAAGATGGACTGGTGTAAAGCACAAACTGAACTCTGGAGCAGTGTAAACGTGCTCTGTGGAGTGATAAATCACACTTCTTTGTCAGGCAGTCTAATCAATGAGTGGGGGCTTGATGGATGCCAGGAGAACGTTACCTGCCTGACTGCATTGTGTGAGCTGTAAAGTTTGGTGGAAGAGGTATAATGGTATATAGTTGTTTTTCAGTGGCGGGGCTTGGCCCCTTAGTTCCAGTGAGTCGTATGTCTGGATATTGTTTGATATTGGTTTTGTCTCATCAATCTGATTCCAGTTTTTCAATATGCAAAACAGTGCAACTTGGTTATATCCTTATTCCACTGTATTGTAGTCATTATAATATACCTGCTTTGCATTATTGAGAAACTTGCAGATTTTGTCATGGTGAGTAGAGCAGTTTTTCTCTTATTCTACAATATGTGAAGTATTGGTTTTCAATACCACTGAATAGCATCCTATAAAGAATATGTGAGTTTGTGAATAAACTAAGGCATTAAAAAATGTAGAATTAACTGCCTGGACTGCGTAATGAATATATGTAACACAAGCTACATTTCTCAGCAGTGTTTTCACATTAAGGCGGTATCCTCTAGGGAACCATAACAAACAATGAAACTGAAAAATCTTCCATAAGATCATAGAAGAATCTCAGGGCAGTCACTACACATACTGCTGTTTCCATGGTGACCTCAATGTGCAGCTGGGAAAGTAAGTATGCTTCGAGATAAACCTGGCTTCTCGTTTTAATATCTATTAATAGTTCTTGATGGCAGGCGAATGACATCCTTCGAGGTTCGACATTGAGAGACGAGGCTGGAATTTTGTTAATGGGCAGAAGTGAAGATGTAGACCGGATTTGCTTTGGACCCACTTTACGCCCTATCTACTCGCAATTCTGTTGGGTCAGGCCATCAAGACCATATTTATTAGTTGACTCCTTCTGGCTGCAATTATTTCCTGCACTACAATTGGTAGAAATTGGACTTAAATTCAGTTCTTTTTATTGTCCTGTGTACAAGTACGAGTACCATGTACAATGAAATAATTGCTTGCATGTGTTCCTGTAGACTGTGAACATAGACAACAAGACGGATAGACAACAAGACAAGTGAATGTAAAGATAATGTGAATTATAAATAACTAAATAAATAAGACCAGAATCCCAGGAATAAATGGAGACAGACACAGAAATAAATGTATAGGTAGCAGTGGAGGTGACACAAGGGGTAGACAGATTTTATCAATGTAATTTCTTATAGGCAGTTATAATTATTATTAGTAATAATAATATACTATATACTGAATATACTAAAAAACAACTTCTGACAGGTACTATATATACATATATATATAGTACCTGTCAGAAGTATTTTACAATCAGAACAGCATGTTAAGAAAAGATTAGTAATTAAAATAAAATAGGTCACAGTTAGCTCAGACACAGAAGGTATTTTTGCCTTGTATTCTACTCTATTTTCAAGATGAATAGGTATTTCTGTGTTGCGAATTTGCCAGAGCAAGTTAGAGAATCGACAGGCTTTGTGTAACAAAGAGACAGCCATTGTCAGAGTGGACAGGGCAGCATTAGATGACAGAAAATGCAGAGTGAAATCAGTCAGGTGGGGATTAACCAGCCCCTTTCATATGCTTATGGAACTGGTCACATGTACTTTGTTTGAATGAGTCTACACAGGCCTTTTTGATGCTACAATCAGCACTTCACCCAAGTGAAGGACAGCTGGAGCACGGCAGGCATTAATGCTATCAGGATGTCCCATCTCGCTATTGTTCACGCCAGCATCAGTAGTGTACAGTAGGTACAGGTCTATGGAAAACTGCTGGGCAGGACACTCTGGTGTAAATTTGCCTTGTATGCACTCATGACATAAGAACAGTTCAGGCTCATGCAGTATTTTATGTTCTATGTCAGCAGCCTATAAGTACTTTAGGTTCTTGTGGATTACACGACCAGTATAACTATTTGTTTACACAGTTAAATTAAAGGGCTAATTAATATACAGTTATTGTTTTAAAGAAGACTTAGAATACAGGTGTGGCATGGTGGTGCAGTGGTTAGCCCTGTTGCCTCACACCTATGGGACCTGGGTTCAAGTCCCTGGCTGAGTCACGTGTGTGAAGTTTGCATGCTCTCCCTGTGTCATCATGGGGTCATCCAAGCATCCCAATATTACAGCAGAGTCAATGAAGATCCAGAAAGAAACCCTCACTCACCTTCTCTAAACTCAAAAGCTCTCTGTAATCTGATAGGTGTTTTTTATTTTTGGGTCTCTTAGCTTTCTAACCCATGCCTCAGAGATCAGTTTAGGTATCAGGAGAGAAATGATCAAGAATGACTCCAGGACTCACAGGGATCACAGACAGCTGTGTTAGCTTGCGACTAAATTAACACAGATGATAACACCTCGCCTGCTTGGAGAATGATTATCACCATGGTCACACCCCAACCCAGAGTTACTAAGATCAGGGGGTATTAAAATATGACCAGTCAATTTTGCTTGAGGCTCAGTCTTGGGCAAGTTTTCTTAACTAAACTATTTTAGTTAATTAGCTGCAAACTTACCTTGAGAATATCAGTTAGATTTCAGAGCTTTGGCTTCCTTTCTTATTATACGTTGACATCCATGTGGAAAATGCAAGTGACAATCCTAGTTCCAGTTGTGCATACATTCTTAGCAACAGTCAGAATGAAATAGCCCCATTTATCATGATCCCACTTGGATCAAATTAAAAATGTGGTTGGTTGAAAAAGATGACTAATATCTACGAAGCGCAATGCGACCTTTGTCAAAAAGTCATCAAACTGGCAACAATGGGCTCTAAAGCCATCGACTCAAAGATCAGGGGATAGAAGTACAAGTGTTTTGTTGAAAGTCGGACAACAATTATCCCCATTCAGTTGTATGCCAGTCCTGCAAGTACAACCTTTACAGATAGGCCTACACCTGCTTTGGAAGTGTCTCAGGATCCCACGACAAGCAATGCCTTCAGTAAATTCTCCTGAACCGACACACTGAAAGCAGAAGTGCTATGGGCTTTGCAAATGGTTAGCCGAAATCACTCCTATACATCCAATGATGACATTCACACTGTGGTGAGCAATTTGCTGGGACACAGTTAGTAATTGTAGGAAGTTGTGCCCTACATAACCTTCACAACTCACATTTGGATGGTGGAGAAAGTGCTCAAAGCACTACATTTCCTATTCCACTCTGCACCAGCCAGAAGAGATGACTTCACATCTGCAACATCATCCTCAAGATTCCCTCTACCTTTCTGTGGCCATTGGTGGCTTGAAAATTTGCCAACTGTCGAACAAGCATAGAAAGTCTGGTCCTCTATTGTGAAATATGTGGACTTGGTGAAGAAAAAAGTGAAAAACCCAAGGACATCTTCTTTTGACTGCATTTGTGAAGCCCGAATGGATCCCCTTCTTCAGGCCAAACTACATTTTTTCATAGCCGTACCACGAGCATTTCAACCATTTCTGGCAAAATACCAGACACATGTTCCAATGACACCCTTCCTTTAAAAGGACTTGGCAGAGTTGATCTGGGTACATTTTTACCACTACAGTAACAACAGCAATAAATGAACATGCAAACATGCACATGTGAACTTAACTCTAATATTATTTTCAGACTCTCCTTCAATGCTTCATCATTCATTTCATTACATAAGACAATTTTAAAGAGTCAAAAGAGCTATTGCATTTGTTATCACAAGTCGCATTGGGGGATGCATTTTTTTCATGGATGTCCATTATCTCAAAAACTAGAACCAATTCAGCAAAAGTAATGGCATTTTTAAATTCCACACCCTCAAAATACCCTAAATCTATTAATAAAAAAACCTTGAAAAATATTTTTTTTGTAGACCTGTTTTATGCCGCCCCTAAAAAATGAAAGCTTAACAAATATTTTTGTCAAGGCATTTTTCTAAGCTGGAAAAAAACACCCAAGTAATCTATAAAAAAAATATTATTGATATTTTTGTATATACAATCAATGTCAACTTTATTAGCTACGACTATCTATCTTGTTTGTTTTGATTACCGTACTATTTTCTGTAAACCCTGGGTGGTTCACTGAGTGAAAATCTGAGATGCAGGAACCACCACTGACCCTCTCGCTGACTCGTGTATTTAGTTGCAGCCACGTGATTCTCTATTTGTAGGAGCAGAAAGTTTGCTTTGGTTCCTCTACTAGGTATCTCACATGATTTGTTGTTCAGAGGACCAAATTGCTTTAATAGGTATGTGTACTTAATAAATTGGCCACGAGTGTATATTCTGTTGTACAACAATGGGTTCCCTTCTTGTCAAATTTGCTGTTGGTCCCGGTTTTAGTAAATTTTAGGAAGTTTACTATGGTCTCCTTACATATCTCTTTAAAAATGTGTTTTTCTTTATGTCCTGCTACAAACAATTGAGAATGACAGGAGCGGTTCCCCTTCTCTTCAGAAAAGAATGATCCCCTTTTCAGTTTGGTACACACATGAAATATAGTATCCAAGTGGAACACTCTTAAAATGCTTGTGAAAAGAATACTAGCACTAGAAACAGCTGTTCTCTCTGCTCACCTTTCTAGTTCACTGTCTCTGAATGAGATGTTTCACAAACATTTCCGTCCAAGGAGTGTGGTGAAATTTGACAGACAGCACCAAACAGCCAGTCATCTAAACAGGTGTGAAAGTGTTAGATACTCCTTCCAAGCAAATATCAGAAAGAATATCTTCCTGAAAGGTTATTTGCTGCATGCACCATTAATTTGATGCATATAGTATATATGTTTGCACATTTTTCAAAATAATTTAAACATTTCAGAATTCAGAGATCAAAAGTAGAAGTACATTTAATGACTAATGATTAACTTCTGACATAAATAAATTTGATAGGATTTGTCAAAAAAAAAAATCTCATAGCTATAGGTACTAGTAATGTAATACAAATAATTACCAAATAACTGGATATTCAGTTACTTATCATGGAATAAGGATCTTTACACCTTTTAACTTAATTAGCTGTAGGATAATATAAAAGAGCTATGATATTTAGAATTATTATTGCCTGGTCATTTTACAGCATTTGTTCTGATTCCTTTTTGGCATAATTTTCTGTCTAGCCCAATTTCCAGGCGAATGCTGTGATAAGGTGGCATTATTCAACAGTAAGAGCATTTTTATCATATTTATTCTGGCCAGCAACTTTGAAAGTGATTAATGTAGATAATGAGAATTCCTCATTAAAATTTGATTTGGTGTGGTGAAACACATAAGGGTCTTGAGTACCACAAAACCACCATATATTTATAGTTTATTTAATTACAGTCTAGCTTTTTTTAAAAGTTGTTCATTGTATTATTACTTACCCATGCAGAAACTGCGGTATAGTGGCTGTGGTTTCAGACAGCACACAGGGTTCACAGCCCTCCCCTGCGTTTGTGTATGCTTGCATGTTTCCCTATGACTGGGTGGCTTTCCTCCCACAGTCTAAAAATATGAAGCTGTGGTCACCTACTCTATTAAAATTGCTATGTGTGCCCTGCACTGGACCTGCATCCGGTCCAGGACGTACCCTCCCTTGTGCCTGTTACTTCTGGGTGTCAGGACCTGTCTTAGCCATCCCACAGTATGACCAGCAGGGGTCGCTGCTGGTCCCCTGGAATCTTACGGTTTTCTTCCCAGCTGTCCTGTTTGCAATCCCTGATCCGAATGTGGTGAACGTCAACACCTGACTGTATTGGGCCCTCGTCAGTACCTTATATATGAGCTTCCCAGTCCTGTGTTCCCCCGTCGAGTTATTACTGTCAATCCCCCTGTTACCTGTGCCCAGAGTTAGTCGGCTCGTTCTGAGCCCTCGTGTTTCCCTGCTCCTGTGTTGATAATAAACCCCTTTTGTTCTCCTGACACCTGCTCTCGAGTCCTTCATCCTTCATGTCATGACAGAGTAACTGGACCCTCCAAATAATCTAGTGACTACACCCCGCAACCCCTCGCACTCCACATCTCTGCCTGCCCGGTCTCCCCTACACCCAGTCTGCTTCCTCAACCCAAGCCTCTAGCATGTCCATCGGTGGCTCATGGACAATCTGCTAAATGACCCAATGAGTGGCAGTGATCTGAAGGAGGCTGAAGATCCTGACGAGTTAGTGGAGCTGGCCGCCATGCAGATTATCCCAGCGGTACCATCCCCATATGGGATATGGTGCTGGTAGATGAGACAGGAGGAAGCAGGGCTGAGCTGAAGCTGCCCAGGACACCTGAATCTCCACAGCTTGCCATGGTCCTGCCTGTACATATCTTCTCAGTATGACACTGGAAAGAGTCTCCAAGTTCACTGCTAGTCAGTACAGGATGAATGCTTATTGATGAATTGCAATGTAATTTTTGTTTACTCATCAGATTTAAATTTTATTTCTGAATATGAGATATAGAGATATCATATAAGCTCTCTGGCTAATGCAAAACCTCTTCTCTTCAAATAGCTTGTTTCCTGTTTTATGAAATAAATTTCATGGCACCATGTATCATATATACAAAACACTCCATTCTAGTGGCAACAAAATGTCCATAGTACCTCTACTCAAGGTAAGAACTATAAATGTAGATAAATGTTTAGTCAATACAACTCACCAAATATTTTTCTCTGTAAAGTCGTGGTTTGTGACATACCCATCTGCCTGCTAGGGGGCAGCACCTTTTAGCTTTAATTCTTTTTGGAAGAGGCCTGTCACTTTTTTGGTACATTTCCAGGCTCAAATTTAGCAACTAGGGAACTTAGTGTTGACATGCAATGTACCAGTTCTTTATTGGGTACTCTTTTTTTGTAACTTTCATATTTATATTACGGCTTCTCAAGATAGCTTTTAAATATTATTGCTCCATATTCCTCAAATTCCTTTTCTTATATTCATACAGCTATGTATCTTAAATGTTGTCCCATATTCAAAAATAATATATGATAGCTGCTGCCTTGTTTTTGGCTTGAGCCACTTCATTTAGCCATCAATCAGTTTCAGCCTGTCAGAAACATGGTGCTATTCAACAAAGGTGGAAATAAAGTGTATAACATTCTGTGTACCTCAGACTATTCTGTTCCACCAATAACCGATTACCACCTAATTTTCATTACTTTTTTTTGCCCACTATACAGGGTCGCCAGCTTTGGTCAGCTGGCTGGAGTGAGATTTTTAAGTCGCATTTATTGGCTTGTAAACCGTCTGTAGGGCAGTGGTTCCCAAACTTTCTCTGCAGGGCCCCCCTTTTCTAGATAGCAACATTATTGAGCCCCTCCCCCCCCCATTCAAAATATTTAGGTTCATATTCAAACTTCATTTGAAATACAACTCCCTTTTCTAATTGAGGGAAACAAGTACAATTACAAAATACAAATGGTGCAATTTCACCACTGTGGGAGAGAAAGGAGTATACTTTAGTTATAAATAAGAAAATGGCTGGGAAAATGAACCAGTTCCAGTGCAGTCAGTAGGGTTTACAGACTTTGCCAGTGCTTCTGATGTAGTTAATTTTAGGTTTATAATGGAATAATACATATATGCCATAAGATTCCTAGTTTGAGTGTGAGAGTCTGAAGGAGTGAGTCTCATGCCAGATGTGTGACAGTCTGAAGGAGTGAGTCTCATGCCAGATGTGTGAGAGTTGGCAACTTTGCCACAGTGTGTTTAGCCTGTGCTTTAGTAATTGCTCAGGAACACCTGGTCTTCCTTGTATACGCGAAAGAGCTCACTGTGATTTTAAGGCACAGGTCAGGTCTTGCCCATCTTCAACCTTTCTTCTGGTCAAATGAGACCTTGTCCGGTCTTCTCTGTCTCTTTTTTTGTTTGTGAAGATTAATTTTCACTCATATTGGTTTTGCTTAGTGTGATTAGTGTATGGGGTTTCTCTGAGGTGGATAAGGTTAAACAAAGTTAAAGGAATGTTGTAATCAATATATTTTTTTGTATTACATTATAGATGGATAGATGGATGATGGGTGGAACAATATCCCTCTTTCATATCGCTAATAAAATGACTTCGAAACTTGCATTATTAATCGTAGTAGGCAAGACATGTGCATTGACACGTACAACGTACCGGATGGGATCTGGTGCTCTACTTTATGAATGGGTGGGTGTGGTGATTGTTGTGAGTGACGGCGGAATGAGTAGCCGTGCTTCATTGAAGACAGGCTGGCACTTTCGGGCGTAGCAGCCACTGAGAGACAACAACCCCAAACGAATCCAGAGTGAGTTCTCCGTATGAAGCTGGTGAGATAAAAGATCCATGACTTAGGAGATTAACTAATGATGATGTCTTATAATATCACTCAAAGCTCACTTCATATTGTATTTATTTTGCCAAAAATGCCAGTGTTTATAGTTTGTATATTGCCAACGCACAGAGAAAGTACCATATGTTACTTAATATGACGCAACGATGTGATCGATAATAAACTGAATTCAGTTTATCAATGCTTTGCTTGTTTTGTTTAGCAAAGAAATGTAACCACACTATATATCATAAACCATGTAATATTTATACCATTTATTCACTTGAATTAATTCAATGAAGAATAATAATATGTACTACTAACAATTTGTTAAATGTAGCTCATAAAATCAAATGAAATCATTTAATATGAGTTATATAAAACCACGACAATCCTGCTGTGTTTCTTTTTTAGGCGTGACAGCAACAAAAGGAGGTAAAAACCCACATCAGCACCAAAGTCGCCCACTGCTGCAGGCAGTCTGTGTTTATTATAAAAGCTTTGGCATATTTAAAATAGGACAGAGAGCCAGATGGCTGTTTTCCCGATCAAAAATCAATAATCCGCCCACCGTGAACGGAAACCGTATTAGGTGAATTGGGTCAGCGTAGTTCGGAGGATTTGGAAAAAAGACACTAGAAGAAGAATCGCGAACTATTAAAAGAAGGGTGGAGAGAGTACTGAAGTATTGCTACATCGTATTCGCGTGGAGGACGTGGCGGAGAAACCCGCACAGATTCCTGCAGTAACAGCTAGATCATTGAAGGTAAGAATATCCAACTGTATTGCAAATAAAACTGAATATGATTTGGGAATTAATTTTTATGCAAGTGTCAATGCACTTACAAAAGTATCTCCAAACATAGAAACATGTCGTTACTGTTGAAAAGAATGGATCAACTTTCTTCTATTGTATATAAATTGTAACTAAGATTTGATTGAAGATGGACCACAGATTGAAAAAAAGTGTTTTGATTTGTATACGATCCGCCTTTATATATTTACCAAAAAGTTTTTTTCCTTTATTTTCGGAGGCAATCATAAACCCTGTATTTGCCTAAAATATTATATATGTACATACTTTATGTCAAAATTGTTTATGCTACTATAATAGATATTCGTGTTATTATTAAAATGAAAGCCTGTTGTCTCTAGTCCGAAGGTGGGGTTCACTGAAGTTTCATTTTGCCGATGTTGTTGTTTTGCTCGGTAGGCTGTGCTAGCAGAAACGGAATTTCTTGCGCTGTTTTCCGGTCATGATATCGCTTCGGGAATTTATTTAACACATCGAACTTACTTTGCCTGAAAGATCATTTATTTCTGCACGGAACTTTTAAGAAAACCTCGGTCCTGGCCAGTATTTTTTAACCACATTGCATTTAACGGCGTTTGTAGGAATAACTGTGATCAATACATACAGAAAATATAAATATGAACAACAGTGAGACAAATGTGTTCTTCACACATGATAACGTGTAAATATTTTATATATAACATGTTTAATTTGAATATTTTACCAGTAGAGCATGCCATTATTTGAATTTGAATAGTGGTAAAAGGGATGTTAGGCTACTGTGTTGTCAAATGCAACCTAGCATCCTAAGTAGCCCATACAACAATCTTTTAATCTATCATTAGATATTGTAATATATTTCCCCTCTACTGAAATATAAATTGACTTCTAAAAAACAAAACTTGTGGAATACATTGCCTTAGTGCATGCATGACAAAGTTATATACAGATGTTTGTGTATTCATACGCCTCATATTCCATATAATAATTATACTACAGTACAAAGGTCACATGGACTAGCATGATGTGCACTATATCCATTTCCTCTGTGGGGTTGTGTCTAAAAATGGCACAAAATCTCATTAAGGTTGCAGTATTATATATTTTTTATTTGGCCAAGCTGAATAGTGCCTTGTCTCTTCCCCTCTGGCATAGCTGATCAGTACCCTGGCTCTTCTTGTTTGGCCAAGCTAATCAGTGCCCTGGCTCCTCCCCTCTGCCCTAGCTGATCAGTGCCATGGCTCCTCCTCTCTGACCAATCTGATAAGTGCCTTAGCTCCTCCCCTCTGGCCTAGCTGATCAGTGCCTTAGTCCCCCCTCCCTGGGCTAGCTGATCTGTGCCCTGGCTCCTCCTCCCTGGCCTAGCTGATCAGTGCCATGGGTCCTCCTCTCTGAACTATCTGATCAGTGCCTTAGCTTCTCCCCCCTGGCATAGCTGATCTGTGCCCTGGCTCCTCCCCTCTGGCCAAGCTGATCAGTGCCTTGTCTCCTCCCCTCTGGCATAGCTGATCTGTGCCCTGGCTCCTCCTCTCTGGCCTAGCTGAT
>JAABNY020000119.1:13709018-13731879 GCA_015164015.2 Brevimyrus niger | reverse complement strand
CCCAGGTTGTACAACTTTCCTGCACTCCCCTCTGGCTGCCAGCTTGCACCAGCTGCCTGCAAACAGGGCTGCCATTGGCAGCATATCACATAGGGTACAAGTGGCTCAGACAATGCCTCTTCCATGGTGTAGAGAGCAACTGCCATTTTAAATGACTGAGTGGACCATTCAATTCATATGGTATAAGGAATATCTACAGATAAACAGTATTTACTTCCAGCAGTTCTCTGTGGGCTTTTGGTTGGAATTTTTAGAATTATTTCTTTCCCTCTGTCTTTTTTTTTTGATGATCCACCAGGGAAGTGACCTACATGTGTCATGAATTAGAAGGGAGATGTCGCTGGACAAAGTGACTTCTAGTGCAGACAGTAGCAGAATAAGGGTGGGAAGCATGCAGATGGAGTCGTAGGTGGGTGGCTGTGGCATACGCAACTACCAGGCTGTGCCACAGTGCCATGTCAGTTGGCGTTCCGTGCCAGCTCCTCTGCTTGATTTAGCAGTGACGGACTTGCTGTCAGACTGGCTTCCTGTCGCTTGTTTGTACCAACCATTCTGGAGCTTCAGTGCTCAGTGTTATATTAGGATACCAAGATCTGATGACCAAGTAACATTTATAGCAACGGATGACAGACCACTTCAGCAGGCAGCTGCACGTTTGCGTCCAGTTCTACTCCCTATATATCTGCAGTTAAATTTACTGTGCTTTCACAGAATATACCTGATGTCGAAGTATCACCTTGTAATAACCTGTTTTTCTGCTTGGTATTATGCTATTACTATTGCCCTTATTTCATTTTTGCTATTGTTTGCACTAAACCTGGATTTTCCTATATTTTGGCGAAACAACAAGTGATAACAGGAACTAGAGTGCTGCTGCCCTTGACTGATCATGGACCAGTATTGTACTTACTGAAGTATAAGTGGCTATCTTTTTTTTGTTGGGGGGAGATCATGATTAGTGCCTCTATGTGGAGCATGTGCCTTGAATGAGGTCAGCATGGGAGAATCTCCAAGCACCATGGCTGGTCTCCAGGGGCCCCTTTTCACCCGGGTACCGTTGCCATAGTACACCCACTGCCCTTATTTAAGCTGTGCCAAAAGGGCCAAAGGGCTTAGCTTTCTCATGGTAAGCGTTTGCGAGTGCCATTGAAATTCTGATTCCCCTTCAGCTCACAGAGAAGGAAACATCACAGAGTACTTCAACACTGGCAAAAACAACATTTGTGTTTACTCATGAAACATTTTGTTTCTGATCACTTCGTCCAAAGTTTTATTTAAACTTATATAACCGCATGTATAACCATTAATTATGTTGCTGAAATTTGCAAAAATGTAAATGGTCATGGATGAGGACGTGGTGACATGGTAGTTGTTTCACCCCATATGGTACCCAGCTGTACCATGTCCTGGGACACTTAGTTGATCAGCGGGGTTATTTTAGGCAGCATCGGGCACCAGGCTGGGGTACACCCTGAATGGCATGCCAGTCATTCCATAAGGCACATGCACACACTAGCACGCCAGAGTTCACCTAACTGTATGTCTTTGAACTGCAAAACCGGACAACCCAGGGGAGACCCACACATGTCTGGAGGAACCTGGAAACACCACACAGGCTTAAAGCCACCAATCCTGGGGCTGTGACAGAGCGCTTCCCACTGCACCATCATGACATCAGATAAGTTCACGTAGAAAATAAAAATACACACAGTATTTCAGGATAAGTGGAACATGTTTCTTGATGTCTTGTCTCCTAAGTATTTACAAAAGTGCCTTTATGCCTTTCTTACAACATTTAATATGACATTTAAAAATCTTATTTTTGGGGTAAAAAGGATGGTAGGAAAGTTCATTCTGAAGCTGAAGGATATACCAGTAAGACTTTCTAGAATATTGTGTATAGCACACTTCAAATAGGATACTGCTGCATTCGTGTGATTTCAACCAAGACACACATAAGTAATCCCTAATATGAAATGGTTTGCCATACAAGGATAAATTTGGCATAAATATGAGTGGCAGGGTCTACTCCATGGGCAGTTTTCATCACAGTATTAATGTAGGGACAAATGCGATAACGGAAGACCGCAAAAGACAATTTTGGGGAGGTAGTTTATGTGAAAACAACGAAGTGGTATTGAAAAAACCTAGTAATGTAGATAAGGCACTACATTAATTCAACATAATACAATATAGATAGGTAGGGCTTCTTTATAGCGCTTTATAAAAAATAAAAATATGTCACTTGATACCTTGCTTTCTGTATTTTTTTATACACATAGTAAATTCTGATCCTTAATTTAATTTTAAATTCATATTATACTGACCCACATGCCCACATAATTTCTCCACTTTGCTACAAATGCTTGAAAACATCATTTTCTGCCCTAACCTTTTTTTTTTTTATAGAGAAGCACATCAAAACCCACCAGTAGAGGTCACCTATACCATTTGTGCGTGTGCAGAGAGGTCTTCAGACTATGTCCCGGAGTGTGGGCGACCTCCAATGTGGATTTAAGAGCCTTTAAACATTTATCAACCCTGACATTAAAAGAGTCTAGAACGCATAATTAGTCGGAGATATCTTAAGCAATTAGTACAGCTGCAATACAGCGTAAAAGAACGGCGCCAATTTTGACATTTCTAGCGCAGCATAAAGCAGTGCAAAGGCTATAGAACTGATCAATGGGATCTGCGTGGATATTTTTTTTAACATGACATTTTAATTATACCCTATAAGTAAAACATCATTCCACCTGTTTATTGTTGAAAACTGTGCTTTGTAAGGCGGCATGGCTGGAACTGTACATCAGATTCAATGTTACTTCAGCTGTCAGCCGTTCCAGTTCACTTGAGCCTCGAGGTGTGGTGTAATTTGGTCTTCTCTTGTACTTTATTTGCTAAAGTAGTTATGTGTCTAATAATTTACTTAAGGTGCCCTCTCTTTTTCGCCACGATTAGCATTTGTTTCTTATTTCAAGAAGATTAGCACGTTTTTAATTGCCTCATCGATGTAAACACAAAAGACCACCACTTTTAAATAGATCGTGCAGTCAGCTTAACTCACTAGTAATAAATAACGTAGCATATATTAAAGGACTGGTGGTGAATTTGTGGGCAGTGCTGCCTGCAAAAGAAGAGTTATGTTTTATTTAGTACTTGATTTACATCTTAAACATAAGGTGTTGATGGAATTCCTGTGTTTCAAATGTTTTAAACAACAGGTGTAGTGCTGGAAGGGAAACTATACTGTGGGTCTAGTGGGTCCTGTGACCGCGTCTGATGAAATGTTAAAATATAGAAAGGAAGAGAAATACACGTCAGACACTGGATCCCGTGCGTGATATGTGGCATGCATCTCACTGTAGTATCTAAATGACCTTATTGTCAGCGTAAGATCAAAACACAATATTATACCAGTTGCAAACGTTTACGAGGCAACGATCGATTGTGGGGACATGAGATTATCAGAAAGAATAAAGCATTTTTAATTTCATACAACTAATCAAGTTCGTAACGCCGTTGCCTTAGATAAGCTTCCCTTGCGTGCAGCTCCAGTTATACCCAGTATGATTCAATTATTTAGCGAGATCATTGGATCTCAGAAAAGTGGGTTGGGTTGGAATAGTGACGCAAAAGCAATGAGGGGAGGAGGGGGACGGGTTTCTGGGAGTGTAAGCTGTAACAACGGGAAAAACAGGAGCAAAGCCCGTTGGGTGCCCGATCTCCAGGATCAGTTCTGCATCTGACCAGAATAAAACGCTGCCCGGGTAGATTTAGGACAGGAAGCGGAGAGCGTCCGTTCAGATGCATGGCGGAGAATGCGAGTTGCAAGCGGTCTGCGATCTCAAACTAGACGCCAGGCGCGCATGTCGCAGATGTGTAAAAGAGTGTCAAGATGCTATGTCTGTGAAGACAGTTAGTCCGTGCTTATTTCTTAGGAGGAATTCAAACTTACCTAATCTTGCTTCTCAGCACCTCGCCCTTTTGAAATTCCTTTTCCAGGGCCCGAGTAGCAGGAGCCTGGAGTGACAGGCTGTTTAAGTGGCATGTGGGTCAATTCTGGAACAGTCGGAAGGTAGGAATGAATTTCAGTATACGAGATACGGGTCAGGTTCTTTTTTCCGCATGCAATTCTGTTCCGTAACTGAACGCCAATTATTTTTTTTTTTTGTTATGTTTAGGCGTCTCCTGTATCGACGTTGTGCGATGAGATCTTGCTTAAACTGTAAATGGCTGTGCGAAATAACGCCCATGCGAGCCATCTATATCACGTTACTTATGGATTGTGTTTGTAACAATGCAGGCCAGTCAGGAAGAATTTCCCGTCAAAATATCCCCCCCTGTTCGCCACTGCGGTGGCGCTTAGATGGGCTTGGTTCTGTGCAAGAGATGACGCTTTAACGTGACGGTGTTAAGGGTTAAGGTAAGACTTCATTCATAAACGTTAATGGCTTTTATGGGAGCCTTGTTGCGGTTCGCATTGTGAAAATGATCCTGATATTTTCACTTAACAAAGCGCACCATCTGCTTCGTAGAATTGAGTTATTTTTCTCCAAGCTTTCGATTTAGTTAAGTATTGTTGGTCTGAATGTAATTCCTGATAATAATCGACTGCACGATTACAACGTGTTCGTGGTAGATGTATTGATTAAAAGTAGCGTACTATACACCCACAGACACCCTTATGAACAAACATATTTTCTCATATAAAATCCGAAAAATCAGGGTACCTGTACGGATAAAATGCACTTTGACACCCACACCCACTGCTTTTAGCATCTTTAATGTTCGTGTATCCCACTATAATACCACGATACGATGTTTTGTTGTGTAGCTAGAAGTAAGTCCTCTGTTAAACTTTAGTAATGATTCGTGGCTAATAATGATTTAGCTTCAGACGACATTAATCAGCAGAATATGTCCTGAAAACTAAAATAATTCTGTGACAGTTTTTGAAAGATTATTCGTTACGTACAGAATGATTCCATGGGCATCCGGTTGTAGAGTGGTTAAGAGGCAACGCAAGTATATGAATGTTTCAAGACTTTCCCCTTTGATAAGGCCGACCCATTGAAACAATACATCCAGCTGTATAAATAGATAAAACTGTAAGTTACGTAAGTCGTTCAGGATAAGGGTGTGTGCTGTATAATAGGATACTACTGGCCTTCAGATGTTTTGTCTGAAAAGGTTTATGACTGCCCTCTAGCTTACATATTCTGATATTATGAGCAGATATAATTCCAGTGCATCCAATGTGCGCTAAAAATATCTTTTCATATGAAAGCTGGAGTGGATATTTTACTGAAACTGTTTTTTTCTAACATCCTATAATATTACAATAAAGTTATTTGCAATAGTAACGTGTCACTTGATCCACTTAAACTGTATTTAGTGCCAGTGGCTAGGTTAGAGTACTTTTAAGTTCTGTGCCCAATAGTATAGATAATAAAAGTCAAATATGTCATGCTGAATAAATTTATGGTGAATAAATTAATTTGGCAGGTCAATAAATTAATGTGGCATACTAACTACAGGATTTCATACAAGGATTACTTGTCAATCGCTTTCAACTTAGCGAATTTTGTCTTGTGATTCATTCTTGAAGATAATGCCAGCAGCTTTTTTGTTTTGTTGGCTTCTGGCACTGATAAAAAGGGGGGGGGGGGGTTCTTGATTAAAGGGCTGTTGCTTGAGTGAAGTCCTTATTGCTTCTAAGCTGAAATGATGAAATTTCAGCCAGTTGTGCGTACACATGTGCATGAAAAAACAGACCGGTATCCTCTAATTCTTAGCTGGTTAAATTTCCCTACATCACTTTAAAGGGAATACCTCTGTCATATTTCAGGTATGTTAGGAATGCATGTGCCTGACATTTGCATGTCAGCGAGGAAGGTTTTGAGGATGTGCCCAGTCCTGCTTTAATATAATAATTATGATTCTTTTTTCCCTGCTGAAAGTATAACAGGAAGACAAAACAATTTTCCAAGCAGATCAATGTAAATAATGCTTAGATCTATAAAAATAATGCTTAGATTGGATAAATACAGAGTTGGTCTGTTGGACCCTTATCTATTTCTAAATTTTGATTTATGAAAGTCTTCCAAATTCCACAGTGGTATTGATACTTTTGACATAGGAAAAAGCATGTTGTAGAAGATTTTCGTTGAAATATTAAAAAAAATATATATATAATTATTGCCAAATTTGCTGGCACGATGGCTCAGCAGGTAGTTTTCCATGTTGTCTTGGTGTTTTGCAGATTTCCAGTGGGTACTTTGGTCCACACTGGGGCTGCCTAATGTCACTGGTTTGCCACTGTGTGTGCAAGATGTTCTCTATGATGCACTGGCATCCTATCGAAGGTCTAGTACCCCAGCTATGTACCCTGTGCTGCCTAGATTACCTTCCAGCCCCCCGTGACCCTGACCAGGATAAGTCAATGTAAGATGTATGGATGACATTTTAATGGCTGAGAAGCACTGTGACCTGCTTCAGTTGCAGCAGACCCTTGAGAAACATAATCCAAAGGCATTTTTTGATGTTCCAAATCCGTACAACTACCTATAACTCAACCATTTTACAGAACTGAAACGGATCCCAAAGGCAAAATAGCAGGTCAGAGTTCATTGGTCCAGCTATACAAGTTATGGGCACAACACCCAGGATGATAGAGAAATTAGAGGCAAATTTGACCCATTGGGACCAGGTGACATAAATCAGGCGGTGCCCCAGATTACTGATATTTCAAGAGTGTGAGGCTGTTCTTTACTCCTGTGCTGGTGGCGTAAGCAGTAAATGTATATTGAATGGTGAGAAATGGGAAGCATTAAGTGGGGTTAGGCTTGCAATCCTTTTCATGTTTCCATTAACCCACTTGCAGGCTGGAGTCTCTCGGCTGTGTAAGGGATTCTGGTTGCTGTGGTTATGGTGGCCTGCTCTGTTGTCCACGTGCTTGAGATGGTGTCATGCTGAATGGAACATAAGAGTCGTTGTGTCAGGATCCCTAGTTAATGAATGAACCTGAGACTAGGCTAGTGTTTTCATTGAGGAAAGATCTCATGATATTTGCCTGCCTATGAGTCAGACTCGGGGTCTCTCTGGGCAAACTATCAAATTCTGCTAATTGTGGCGGGAACAGCTCTCCATCTGTTCAATTAGTCATTTGTGTTCTAAAATTTTAATTAGTGTGAGATTTATTGTTTTCTCAATCTGATGTCTTCAGAAAAATATTTTTTCCCATATATCAAACGTAGTAGGACAGTAGTGTTGTGAGTCTAGTTTTGTGTGAATGTGTATGGCATGAAACAGATTTTAGTGCTGTTTGTTTTGGTGAATGGGAAGGGAAAAAGATTGTCCTCTTATCACCAGAGGATGTATGAATCTAAGTTCCCATTACAGGCAACTAAGATTTTACCACAGTGAACTTCATTGTGTAAAATAAGTAGTTATTGTATCATTAGCTATTTCACTAGCATGGTATCATAACTCCTACAGATAAATTTCAACCCCTAATCTTGATGCAATCGAAATTCTGAAATTAAAGGTAACCTTGCATCGCATGTTCCCTGAACTTACTGTGACCAAGAATGATTGTATTTTAATTGCACAAGTTGCTCATCTCAGTACAGAGGCATACAAATGACTCTGTTGGCTGGGTCACTCTTCCTGATGGTTCTTGACATGGAACAGTACCTCTTCATGGTATTTGATGCGGAAAAAAACAACAGTTTGCAGTAAGTTGTGGTAACTTAGTAAATCATTGATCTGAGGAATCTCCTTATTCCCCCCGCACCATCCAAATCAGTGGCTTCCTGTTGAGCTTGAAAGCTTTGAAAGTGATTGTTGATCTTCATTGCCCTTTGTGTCTATGGTCTTCAGCTGCTTCAGATAAACACATGTATGTGTATGACACTCCTATTGTGCCTTTCCCCTTTTTAGGGCTTTCTCCATGGATATTGACTCAGACTATGAGCGGCCTAACGTCGAGACGATAAAGTGCGTAGTGGTGGGGGACAACGCGGCTGGCAAGACACGGCTGATCTGTGCCCGTGCCTGTAACGCCACCCTCACACAATACCAGCTGCTCGCCACTCATGTGCCGACTGTCTGGGCCATTGACCAGTACCGCGTCTGCCAGGAGGTAGCATGAGCTCTTCCTCATGTGCATACCATCAGTTGCTGTGAGTACACAATGTGACTCCTTTGTTCTCCTTTCTCCCATTGGGCTCTCAGGTCCTGGAGAGGTCCCGGGATGTGGTGGATGAAGTCAGCGTCTCCTTGAGGCTTTGGGACACTTTTGGGGATCATCACAAAGACCGCCGCTTCGCATACGGGAGGTAAGGTGCTGTTACACGCTGACAGAAGCCTTACAATGAACTAGCACCGTCTCCCAGCATCAAAACCTCAGAGTCTTGTCTTGCACAGACCATCCCTTACTTAAAATTACTTGCTTATTTGTGCTTTTGTTCTAAGCTAAGAACTTGGTACCACAGTTCATACTGGATGTCCAACCAGAGGTTTATTAACAACTTAATCCGTTTATGTAAGAACTACTAATATAGCAACTGCTAATGAAATGTTCCCAATTAACATCGCAACATTTTTGTCTTTAATTCAAGGTTGTATTCTTGCATATGTAACTCTGGCCTCTTACATAACATAAGGTAATCAGTAAACTGCCGTGTTTGTCCTGAGCAGTAGGGAAGGGCCAGTTAATCAGAGTTCAAGTAGTTTGGCATTCTAGGGGCTGACAGGGAGGAGGCCAGCTTCCTTCAGATAAAGCACTGCTCAGAGGTGTAGACATGTCTGGACCCTTGATGCGTGTATCTTGTATTCCTGCATTTTGAGTATCACCACATGAAGGTCAGTTAATCCACTGCTTTGCTATTCATTAGCTGGTAATCAAATAGTCACTTTGATCAGAAATGTTATTTAATGTGTGATATAATATGTATAAACATTTCAGAATAATGTTGTCTTTAGTACATGTAGTCCAGATAGTTTGATGGGGCAGGTCTGAAATTTCTTCAGGTAATAAATCTGTGTTAACCTTTTGATCAGCAACAAATATTCCTCGGGAAAAAAGTGGAGTGATTGAAAGATTATTAAATGTAATAATGGATACGTTGAAATCTGACCCTGTTTGTGTAGAAAAGAAAATAGATAGAATATTTATATAGAGGGAAGAACATCTTTAGTAACTGAAACTGAAGGAAGATGTTTTTGTTCTGCCGTGGGTGTTTCTAAGTTGTAATGAATGACAGGATCAACCCTGAAACAGACTTTTTTCTTACACTGCATTACACTGCATCTTACACATACAGGATGAGCAGCTGAGGTTAAAATCTGCATTGAAATCTATAGAAAAACCAATTGACCAATTTCATATCCATTAGGATATACATTTTTTTGCAAAGCGTGAATCTGTGTCTCCACCACTGCATCTCTTAATTACCTTAAAGGCATACGTTAGCGTGATAGCACACACTCTGCCTGCCACAGTAGAAGGGTTTCGGTGTTCAGTACGGGGCGTCTTCGTCGGCTGGCTGACAGAACGATTTTGGATCACATTGACACAGTGTGGTTGATCTGGGTCAGAGCCATTCCCTGCATGGAGTCTTTATTCCATCTGCTGCCTAGTAGGTGAGGTGTGGTTAAATTTGTCCCCCCCCCCCCCCAAAGGAAGCTTACTGTTTATGTCTGCAGCACTAACATGACATCTTGTAGCTGACAGCCAGTGTTATTCTGTCATGGCTGCTATAGCATGACACAGACCTTCTTTTTTTGGTCTTGATCTTCCCAGCCTATTTAATAATGCTATGCGGTATCATCTAAAATGTGGGTGTTGCACAGGGTTCCTCCCTGTTGCTTGTCCAGACGAAATTACCCTCCTGCTTTTTTTTCCACTTCACCTGAATATATTATCCACTGCCTCTTTTCCCACTTGAATGCCAAGTCGCAATGAGTCCAAATCAGGCTTATTTGTTTTTTCAGTTTGAATTAGCGACCTGGACTATTTGAAGTATTTATTTCATGTTGCTCACAGCTGAGGCTGTTCCATTTTAAATCAGTCATAATGAGCCTGAACAATTAAGCCCCTTGTAACTGTTTCCGAGCACATGACCTCTCACTAACCATGAACCGAAAACCATTCTGTATTTTAATGTGAAAGTGAAGTCATCATCAATAAAAATGAACTATGAAATTACTGAACAGGATGTAATGCTAATGTCAACAGTGTGGAAATGAAGTTTAAAAATCTCATTCATACATGCATCCTACAGGTTGCTTACAGATCAAAATTGAAGATTGAAGATTATGTTTCAAATAAGTTAAATTATTTGACCTCCTTCGGTCAGGTGCTCTCTGACCAATGACCCCAATGTTTGGTACCCTACTGTACCGAATGGTCACCTCTTGCAAAGAAAAATACAATGAAAATATGATCTCTGAAACCCTGTATGTATGAAGAACAGATATCAAAGTACTGTTGGTGTATTGCATATAAATAGTACTACTTATTACGTGATTTCAGTTAAATCACTACATTCTAAAAATTAAATTTTTTACACCTTTTTGTTTATTCTGACATGTATACCTCTTTTTTCTTATCTCCATGTATCGCAGGTCTGATGTGGTTGTGCTGTGTTTCTCTCTGGCCAACCCAAACTCTCTGCACCATGTCCGCACCATGTGGTTCCCTGAGATCAAACACTTTTGTCCTCGGACCCCCATCATCCTCGTGGGCTGCCAGCTGGACCTTCGCTATGCTGATCTAGATGCTGTTAACCGTGCCAGACGACCCCTGGCCAAGTATGTGTCTCACTCCTCCATCCTTCAGATGGCTTGTCTCAATGAATTAGGATCCAGGTGGCAGGGAGGAATCATAAGAGTTGGTGCAACTTGGACACAGTGCATTCAAGCAGTCCTTGCGGCACATTAAAATATTAAAAGTTGTTGCAGTTGGTACTTCAGATGTGATACAAATTTATGATTATATCCCCATTGCTGATTTTTTTTGAGTTTGTTCCACAGGAGTATTCTTACAGGAGTATTCTTTTCTTGAAACAGGCTCACTTCTGCCTTCATTACTGAGCGCCGGCTAAACCTCTGTTCGCAAATCTTGGCCATTTTGGCAAATGAATTAGGACAGGCAGCCAAGTTTCCGGAGCTTTTCCAAACCCTGTCAGTAGGTATGGGAGTGGAGTCTGAAGTGAGATAATCACCAAGCTCCTCTGTGTAAGAATGCATAGGAAGCTTGTCGGCGTGACCTTCTGCTCTTGACCTAGCGCCTTAACCCCCAACAAAGAAAAATGCTTTCTGGAATTTAAATATTCTTAGATGGTCTATTAAGGTAATATCAATATAAAAGCACAGAATGCCTGTAGCATGCTGGCAACACTTAGTTGAATACCTTACGGTATACATTTGCATTAAAAAGCTATTGTTAGCGATAGTTAATATAGTAAACCAGCTTATTATTCAGTAGCCCCAGTGTCAGCTATTAAGTAATAACAAGAACAGAATTGTTTTTCTCTATACTACAAATGGGAATGATTTCTAAATAGCTCATGGTAAAATATTTGTCTTTTAATAAGCATGCTGTCCAGAATTTTCCATCTAAATAAGCAGAGCAGATCTTTATTTTGTTTATTTTCTTGGACTTGCTTGGTAACTTTTCCACAGCTTTCAAGTTAATTTATAGCACTTTCACACATACGCCAACAGTTCTTCTGCTCGATTCATGGTAAATAATTGGCCGTTCCTTTTATTTCACTTGTTTCCTCAAAACGGTCTCCTTCTTCCCCCGTTAGACCCATAAAGCCTACAGACATCCTTCACCCAGAAAAGGGCCACGAGGTTGCCAAGGAACTGGGAATACCATACTACGAGACCAGCGTTGTGGCACAGTTCGGGATAAAAGATGTTTTTGACAATGCCATCCGTGCAGCTCTCATCTCACGTCGCCACCTACAGTTCTGGAAATCCCACTTGAAAAAGGTGCAGCGTCCCCTCCTTCAGGCACCCTTCTTGCCTCCACGCCCCCCTCGCCCAATCGTAAGCAGACCAGACCCGCCTGCTGTTGATGGAGTGCCCAACTCCCTCTTCTGTCAGCCTCTGTGTGCTGATGTACTCTTTCTCCTGGAGGGTGGCACCACTCAGGTCTTTGCCCATAAGGTTTATCTGGCCACTTCTTGCTCTAAATTCTATGACATCTTCACTTTGGACCTTGGGATGATGGGTGAGGGAAGAAGTAAACTTGGAGTGGAGCAAGAGGAGCAGGAGGCGGCAGACGTGGATCTGGACAGGGTGGACAATGAGGAGGACGAGCAGAACCGGAGTGACGCAAAAGAGCAGGCGGGACACACTAAGAGCCTGGACATTGACAAGGACAAGGAAGACTGTTTCCACGAGCCAAAGCAACACTTCCTGCTTCAGCAGGCTTCACTAAGAACTTCACAGAGTGATAATGCAATCCCTGCTAGGACTCAGTGTTCTGCAGGGGTTTTGAGAGGCAGCCGTATAGTCTCGGGGTGGGGGCGTGGCTTTGTAAGTGTGTCCCTGGAAAATGTGAAGGACCCTGTCACTGGGCGATCTAGAGTCATGACTGTGGTTACTATGGATGAACTCATTCAAAAAGGACCCTTCCAGGTATGCACTGAAACATATCCTAGGTAGTATTTTTGTATGTCTAGACAGAGGTTAATAAACGCTAATCCTTGAAGGTCACTGATTATACAGGGTTTCTCTCTACTTCAGATGTTATTTACTTAAACAGATGCCAACTGATGTCATTATTTGGATAGTAAGTCACCATCCCTACTGCGTTGGCTGTAAATATAGCACAAATAGAATTGCTCCTTGAAGCCCCCTCGTGTCACAGTTATAAAACCAAGCCTGTGATTTGTGTACATCTCAGCTGTGGTTTCCATGCTTATTGTGATGGCAGTTTGAGATTTTCCACCAGGGCCTTCTCTTTCCTAATTTCACTCTCAGGCTGTGCTGGAGTATCTGTACACAGGAAGCCTGGATGAGAGCCGGGGGGACCTGAAGCAGGTGGCCACCATCGCTGAGCTTCTGGAGGTGTTTGACCTGCGCATGATGGTGGCAAATGTGCTGAACAATGAGAGCTTCATGAACCAGGAGATCACCAAAGCCTTCCATGTGCGCCGAGCCAACCGCATCAAAGAATGCCTGAACAAGGGCACTTTTGCCGGTATAGCCCATTGTCCAGTGTCTTTTTTTTGCATGTCCTCTCACTTGTCTGCTTTGCTGTGTACTGAAGCTACCAGTGTACCTGCAATATGCAGAACCAGTTAAGTCTGGATACACCCGTTTTTAATGCATTTGTCTATATGGTGGATAACAGATAAAGGCCTCAGCAATGACATAATAATAATGCAGTAATTTTATTGATCCCTGTGGGGAAGTTCTTTTTCACCTACCCACATTTATAGGTAAAAGCAAGTTGGTCAGCAAAGGGCAGCTGCAGAGGTGCCCATAAAGCTGGGGGTTCAGGGCCTTTCTCAAGGACCCAAGGGCATGTGGATGTTGAGCCCAAACTGGGCTCGAACTGACAACCTTCCAATGATAGGCAGAGAGCCACAGGATGCCCCCTATTGATACATATTAAATATTGCACCAACCAAAGAGATACCATCTCAGTTTTCTCAAATGATAGATTCTTCAAAATAGCCCCCTTTTGCTCAATGAGATCATCACAGACTTTTTGATATCCTTTCAGCCAACCTCCAGATGTAGCTACCTGGAAAGCTTCTTCATCTGTCCTGTAAGAGTTCCCACAAGTTCTGGGCACAAGGTTTTTACTCTTCTATCCAGTTCATCCCAAACCAGCTGTATAGGATATAGGTCAGGGGATTGTGGAGGTCAGGTCACAGTGTCGCAGTATCTTTTTTCTTGTTCACAACGATACTATGTTATCTCAAGTTATACATGAGGCTGTTACCCTGTTGAAAACAAAATGATTTTTAGTAGGTGTGCCCAGACTTTTGACTGTAATTGTATCTACAATGGCTTGATGATAGCCTGTGTTTCCTCACAACTTCTTCCCTTAACTTTTAATTTGAGAGGAGTTATACTTAACAAATGCATTTGTACAGTATATAAATGGTATGCCATTTCAATTAAAGGTGGCTAGTTCAGTATTGCTAATGACAATAGTGCTTCACTATATTGCTCATTCCTGTATGTGTCATTTCCCCTAAAACTTCATCTGTCAGACTGGGTCTGGAACATGCTGCCTTGGAATGAAAGTCGTAGTCGAATGATGCTGGTACATAATAAATTCTGTGGGTATGATCTGGTAGCTGTGTGCTACTTGTGATAGCCTGGTTTAGATATTGCTCTCATGATGTAGAGATTTGGAATCATCTTGTTTTCCTTTCAACGTGCCAAAAATCATATTAATATTATTGGAACAAAAAGGATTTTGACAGGTATATTTTAATAATTATTATAATTACATCTTAATTATGTTTATGACATGTTCCTTGTTTTAGTAGTGTTCAGGGATTTCATAATGTTTTGGTAAGGCTCTTGATAGCTGATTTTAATCCAGAAAAATCGATCTCAAAAATCTGAAAATAAATTCAATCCCCAGTCATATTAAAGCTACTGGAAAAAATATTCATTCTGGCTCTCCAGTCATTAATGGAGATCATTATTTGATGGAATATTCTATACACAGTGAACAATTTTCATGCTTTGTTGCAGTTTTTATAGACTTGTGGTCAGAATCCATGAATACCAGTGAAAAACAGTCAAAAAAGTAAAAGTAATCTGGCCTTGTTCACTCCTTAATTATCCTACCTAGTAAGCCAGTTCTGCGTTTAATGTTTTGGACTAGAGTCAAAGTAGAACTGAGATTTAAAAAAGAGTTACTTTGCTGATCCACGTTATTTTAGCTCTGCTTAATTTTTATTAAGCAGAGCAAATAAATTGTATAAATAGTAGATAAACTCTTAGTTTTAAAGTTAATGTCAGACCTTATGTGTGTAACCAAGGTCCGAGAATTGAAAAGGCAAAGAAATAGTGTGATATTTCTGTGTGGGCATATTCATTGCATTTTTCTGCTCAGCTGTCTTGTACTGATTTTTTTTTTCCCCTGCCGCTTAGTCTGTGGTTGCCCAAGTATCTCTTTCTATTAGTTTTATGTGTCTATTATATAACTTTTCTGTGTCTTTATTTTTTTGTCTATCTGTGTCTGTTTCTTTTTTTCTGTAGCTGCCACTCTGTGACACACATCGAGATGTGTGACTTTCCCCTTCCCCTTCCCCCGGTTGTTTTAGATGTGGTGTTTCGATTGGATAATGGATACCTGCCTGCCCACAAACCCCTGCTGATCTCCAGCTGTGATTGGATGGCAGCGATGTTCCGTGGGTCTTTCATGGAGAGTTACACTAATGAGGTTAGTGGAGGCTAGAAACTCATGGATCTGTTTTCTCAGTGTCTGCTTGTGACATGGAGGAGGTGTAAGACATAAATTGACAGCCTTCTAGAAGTATAATATTGCCTATGTATTGAATTCCATTAAAAATTTCTTTCCTTTGTTGTTAAATGTGAGTTTTGATCTCTGCTCTTGAATGACAATCTGCTTTAAATTACCCTCAGTTCCTATGCTGAAACTTACATGCAAGTATACAATCTTCCAGCATTTTATAGATCAGCCAACCTTTCATAGCTAATTAGAGGCTGCAATTTGAAACCTGACATTCCCCTAATTGGCAGGTGAAGGGTACCTCATGGGAGCTTCTGAAGGACACTTGTATGCCTCTACCCAGGGGCCATGCCTTGGCTTTTATTGGTGACCAGTGGCAAATAGTGGTGGGGGGGGTTATGTTGCCACAGCAAAATTCTGATGCCCCAGCGATTTCCATTATATCCTTAAAACCCCCTTAATTCCTTGGCTGGGACTCATGGAACAGCGCACAAGAGTGTCATTGTTTCAGGGCCGTTCAGAGGCTGTTTGAGGGGAGGGAGCAAGGATGTTAAGTGACAGCACTACATGACACTCTATTGTGGTCCCTGCATTCCAGCCTAACAGACTGATCATTTGGTATTACTTGATACCCATGGCCATAAGGACTCATTGTATGCCTACATTGCTGTCATTGATGAAGCAGGCCAATGTTCTCATTCTGGAGGCTGCAGAGGCTCGTCTGTCCAGGACCTACTCTCTCTCCCCGTCACATTCCCGCAGTGCTTTTATCGTACACAGATGAAAGACACGTCTTTGAAGAAACTGCCCTTTATTCTGATCTTCTGTCGCTGTTCTTCGCCGTGACATCATCCTCTCATTGCCTCTGCAGTGCCAGCAATGTGCTATTCCCTTTGACCAGGGTGTTTAACCTTTTGTGACATCTTTTTCTGTGGATGGGGACCTTGACGTAGTTGATTTTGGTGCCAGGAATTTTGAGCTTCATATATGAATTGTTGTACTATTTAAACAAAATAGTACTTGTTTAAGAATAAGTAAGACGGGTCTGGGATGGTAATATGGCTGATTTCATGCCAAAAGGTATATCCAATAAGTGTAATCTTTCTCTTTTGATTCTCTAACATTTTTGCGTTTTGCCGTTTCTGATAAATGTTAGCATTTTAGTGTTGTTGTGACGCGTAAGTAAAAGTTGATGCCATTTGTGGTTCCCTTCTTCCCTGCACAGGTATCCATTCCTAACACCAGCAGTGCCTGCATGCGTGCCGTGCTGGAGTACCTGTACTGCGGCCAGCTGACACGCAGCCCCAACCTGCAGCCCATGGAGCTCATTGTATTGGCCAACCGTCTCTGCCTGCCCCGCCTTGTAGCCCTGACAGGTTAGAGCCGGTGGGATTGGCCCCAGCCAATGATTGGTTTCTGGAAATGTTTGTGACTGGCTTGTGGAAACAAAGCAAGTTTATGATTGGGGAATATAAACTGTAGCTATGCGATTGCCCTTCACAGAGCAGCATGCTGTGGAAGAGCTGCTGCAGCTTGTGACAAAGGGCGAGGACATTGATGGGCAGGTGCTGACTTACCTGGAGATGGCTCAGGTGGGAAAACAGGCGACAGGAGATGCATCTGGAAGCTTTATTTGCATTAAAAACTTGAAGGAAATTTTAAATCATCACAGTGTTGCAAGTGATTTAATTTAGTAATTAAATTATGTCATATTAAGGGAATTACCATTTTTCTAAATTTCTTTTTTGCCTTCTAGTTCCACAATGCCAAACAACTGTCTGCATGGTGTTTGCATCACATCTGTACAAACTACAACAGTGTGTGCCGCAAATTCCCTAAAGACATGAAAGCAATGTCCCCAGGTACCTCTACTATGCACTACCACTTTTTTATCTTTGAGATATCAGTGTGTGGCTATTTTTAGTGGCTATAATTAATCTGAATGTCAGTGCCTGGATAAAACATCCTGTTCTCAGAAAGGGAATCCTCATGTCTGTTTCCAAACATAGATCCAGAAGACATCTGATTGTCATTTCTGTCTCTTATTTTGTTTTTGTTTTTTTTTTGTTATTTGCATGTCTACATGTGTCTCTCCGCACTCCATGCCAACAGAAAATGAGACGTACTTCGAGAAGCACCGCTGGCCACCCGTCTGGTACTTGAAGGAAGAAGACAGGTACCTGCGTTCCCTGAAGGAGCGGGAACGGGAGGAGGAGATCGTGCGCAAACAGCACATCAAGCGGGGCTGGTTCTTTTGGAGACACTCATCCTCTTCTGCTCCCCACATCTCCTAAACCTTCAACCTTTTTCCCCAGGCCTCCAGTCACCACTGTAGTCCACCCTCCCCTCCCCAAACTGCGAAGCCTTTAACTCCCTCCCCCAATTTTCTTGCAACTTATCTGACCTCTGGTTGCCTGTCGGCATCCTAGCTGTACTGGGGCTGTGCTCGTTAGCTCCCCCTATCCTGGGCTTCTCTTTGGGACAGTATTATGGAACCGCCAAGCATGCAGTGGAATTCTGGGGGCATGACATCCTTGGGGCTAAAGTCAAGAGATGGACTATATGATATTGTGATCATGACCCAAAAAAAACAACTTAGGGCTCAAGCACATTTTTCCCAGTCATCCTTTTTCTGCCTGTGAGAATCCTGTATAAATGTATTATAGTACATTTATATCCCCTTTTTTCCATTAATCCTGTTCTTCAGCTATACATGTGCAAAGGTCTTAGCTGAGGTCTGTGTGATATGCTGGCAAATGAAGCACCTCATCCAAAGGCTTTTCATAGTTACTATGTCATACCAGCTAATCAAATTGTGACTTATTGGAAGGAGAGTTTTGCTGTTTCAAATCTGTCCTTCCACACACAGCCTCTCCCTCTTGGTCACACCTTGAAATCCTAGTTCTAATCTTGCAATCCACTTCCGAGATGATTTGTTTGCCATTGTTTTACGACAAATCCTCCTGATTGTCTCCAGCTGAAATTGAATGATAGTTTTGTTCATAAACTCCACTCCCCTCCCTCTTCTGGGATATTGAAATTACTGTGCATAATTTTGCTGATTGCTGAATAATTGTAACTCAGTTGGGTGTGTTTTCTTTGTTTTATGCTGATTCAGTTCAGCGCATCACCCCAAATATCCGTACGTAATTCTAGAAACGGTCAATCAGCCAATATAACACCTTTTTTCTCTCTTCACTCTGTAATTCAGAAAGTAAGGGGAATGAAGATAGGCACAGATGAAAAGGGGGCAGTCAACATCCTGACTGCCCTTAGTAATCCTAAAGCCGGAATGGACAGATTTTAAAAACATCCGGAGTAACACAGGTGGTGATACACAGCTTGATAAAGTCCAACACCTTCCCTTGAAATGTTTGAGATATGTCAGGAATACTTAAAGGTGTGTGAGCTGGGCAAATGGATGGTTATTGTCCACAGTCCAAAAGACCAGCTAACATTTTTTATTACAATGTCCTTACTATGAGGTACTAATCAAGGCAACCTAAATGTCTATTTTTTTGCTCTGTTAACATTTTAGTATATTTTTGTAATTACGGTAAAGTAATTGAGTAGTCATGTGGGTTTATGAAGTTTACAGTTGCCAGGTACATGTGGCAGGTCTTTCGGGTTACTATTGGTAATCTAAGCTGAAACCTCTGCTAGTTCAGGAACACAAATTTCTAATGTTATTCTGCCTTTGTTGTATCTGGTACAAAGGTACGCTTTCAAAATAAATATTAAATAATCTGATGGATAGAATTGAGGTATATTTACAACTGTAAGAAATGGAACATAAAACGTGTATTACTTTGAGGAAGTTTTATGTTTTAATTGTCTTTCAAATGCCTTGATATTAAGTTTTGGTGTCTTATTACGAAGTACCCTCAAAAATAGTGAATACAAAAATTGACAATTTTTTTCCCCCTCAATAACACTTTGAAAGTTTCTCTGGGGGCAGTTTATAGGAAGGTTTAACTTTTTGGCAGATCTGCTTTTGGGAATTCCTTTATTGTGTGAATTAATTGAATTCTGTTGCTGGCTGTGTCAAGTTTTTAGGGTCAGACAGATGTGGGTGAGAAGGAACAGTGTCTTGGTTCGTCCCAGGGCTGTGCTGCAGGGAAGGGAGACTGGAGCCGTCCAGGAGCATGATGTCTATGTCTTGACTTTGGTATATGGATGCAGTTTTTAGACCTGACTTCTGTACCCAGTACTGGTCACTTTCATACGCATTGTTATTCCATTTGAGGACCAGTAAGAACATTAATGACAGCAATGGCAAGTGCATTTTCTAAAGATGATATGTGAAAGTGCAGTTTACATTTTAGAAAATCTTACACCTGCTCTCGAACAATTTAATCTTAGAAAGATACTATACGTGCTCAATAATGACTTAAGTCTGTCTTTGTATACTGTCCTATGGTATTGACTATGGTATTCATGATGTGTTTGTTTTTGGGATTGCTTTTACAGACTATGTGCATCTGCCTTTAGTACCTATTCTCATGTACAGTGTTATAATTACCACCACTTATTACAGTAGTTTGTATGCCAAAGTCTTTGAGGGTATAGTGTTTAGGTGGAATTTTAGTTTGAGTTTTGCCCTAGTGGATTTGGAAAATCCAAAAGCATATGCCAGAACTTCCAGTTAAGTGAAGCCTAGAGTAATACAAATTTATGGAGTAGGCTTTGCTTTCTTTTATATTGCAATGCATCGTAGGAGTGCAGGGACATTGTAGCAAACCAACTGCAACTCGTGGCTTATGTCAGCCAATATGTCTTTTCCCTTTGTCTAAATTGGTCTTCCAATGACGGAGCTTCAGTCACTATTCATCCATTTATTTATCTGATTATTTTCCTCTGGAAAAGCTTTTAAAGAAGTAGCAATATTAACCTTATATATTAAATATATTAACAAAGACTGATTTCAGCTACTGGCCTTCTTTAAAATCAAATTTCATCGGTTCTATAAAAGTTCTAAACTTCTGCAATTCTAATATATTTGAAGTATTGTTATTGGTTTTTATATCGATGATGAATAGACATTAAATGAAAGGACATTGTTATTTATGAACCTGTTTTAAGACTTGGGTGTGGAGGTTGTACAAAAGAGGGCAAGGACATTACCACCTTTTTGTACTTTACTCTTGAAGACTTACAGCCCTGCCATGTTTTACCAGCAGTGAGCAAGAGCATCCCTCCACTTTTTTCCTGCTCTTTTAATTGTGTTATTTGTTGTTGTTTCTTGTTCCGCGTAATTCTTGTGCCTTCTATGGTAAGGAGTATGTCAGGTATGTGTCCCCCCCCCCCCCCCAAACGTCTCCTGTGCCTTGTCATTCACAGCGTTGCCTGTCTCTTTGTGGTGCTTGTGGTCTAGCGGGAAGGAGAAGGCCTGTTTCTGAATGAGACTCCCTTTGAGGCTGAGCTGTGGTTGATATCTGGTGAATGTTCAATGTTCTGGACACACACAGCTGGTCAGCTGCCCTCACTTACCTTGGGGGCATGTGCCATGTATAAATAGTCTTTTTTTTCTTCTGTGTTGTGCTGTGGTTTTGCTGCCATCTATGGGCCAAAACATTATCCTACCTTAACACACACCCTGCCTCTCTGCAGTTTCACTTCATCTGCCAAAATATAGACTCACTGTTTTGCAATAACTAACTGTACAAAGGAGTCATTAATACACTTGACGTCCTTTCCACAACTATAGTCATTCAGCTTTTATAACTTCTGAAATCTGAAGCAAAATAACTTGACATAGTCCTACAGCCGTAGTTCCATTGTCCATTACATCCATTCACATCCCCTGCTGATATGGTTTCCACGCCTGTTGATATAAGAAGAGTTCTCATCAACAGCAACTAAAGACCAAAATAGCTTTAAGGCCCTGACACTCTAATTGTATTGATCCCAAAACCAAATCTGTGTCATTGTCCGCCTTAACCTTTTGGAACTAATAATGTGATACTGAATTGACTATTCCATTACATCATGGCAATGATTAAAGCACCGAGGCAGTATCAGTGTATTATCTCTAATAGAAAATACATGCTAACTAGATACAAACCAGATCTACCCAAACTCAATAATCAAATGTTCCTTTTTATTTTGATGCTTTTCTTTTAAATGTCAAAATAATTATTTCATCTACTCTATCTTTTTATTTCTTCTGGAGCTTTGTAATACTGTGAGTGTATTCTTTATTGTGTAAGATAAGCTATTCCCTCTATCATCACTGTACCACTGTAGTTTTAACTCCTCATTCCTGTGCAGAAACGGCCTTACTCAGTCTGCAGTTACCTGCCTGCTACACTTACAATTGATTCATCACCACTTCTAGAAAAAATAAGCTAAGCAATGATTTCATTAAACTGTGACATACACACAGACAGGATACATTTTTTTCAATGAATTTAGGCTATGGATGAGCTTGACCTGTGGCAGTGGTTTGAGTAACCTCTGGAATTTGAGTACTGTTGTATGTGGCCAGCCTATTGACTGGATGTGCTAACTGATTGGGTGGCTGATGTTGCTTTTTTGACGTAATGTCTACATATTTGCACATATTGGGTTTCTTGTTCACACTGTCTGTATTGAGCATTATTGTTCAGATACCTAAGCTGTAACCACTTCTAAGCTGACTTTAGGTGAGAAAAATCAGCATACTCTAAGGGCTTTTTATAGTGTTCTGGTGCTTTTGCAAGAAAAGTGTTAAAAAAAAAAAAAAACTTGAGTAAAACAATTCCTTTGTGATATTTTTGAACCAGTGTCATTTATAAAAACTGTGGAAAATGTATTGCATTTTCAATAATTTGATGTTTGACTTTTATTATTAAATTTTTGCTGAAGCCTTTCACTTATGAGTTTTGTGGTTTTTGCTGTTTTACATTTCTGTTGAAAATATTTGGGTGTCTGACAATTGACTAACCCCTGGTTATTAAAATATCTCTTTTAAGATGTATTATTTTTACGTATTTTTATTTTAAATGTTCTTCAACTCTGTAAATCAGCAGTCACTAACAGGCGGACCGCGGTCTGGGTCCGAACCCAGCTGTCCCATATGGACCCGGACCGACAGCCAAAACATTTAGTTATTTAAAACCTGACGGTGCTTTTATTTTAATCGGCACAGCGTTAGTACTTGTCTTACTAGAAGGTTAAAGATACGTCTGCTCCCTTTATCTGTCTCGCTAGGTCATCCTGCCCTGCCGGTACGCCAGTCAGTTTTCTCGTTTCTATTAGTTACGGCCTTCTAAAATCATTCCCTCAAACCGCAGTTTCCCACGCTAATGAACGTCAAACACCTTTGACCGCCAAGCAAGATGTATACACTCACCTAAAGGATTATTAGGAACACCTGTTCAATTTCTCATTAATGCAATTATCTAATCAACCAATCAC
>JAABNY020000119.1:13676146-13704123 GCA_015164015.2 Brevimyrus niger | reverse complement strand
AGGGTTAGAAAAAGTATGGGATATCCAGACATCAACATGTGTTTTTATGACAGTTCTACTCCTCACATGGTTAGGAATCCACAATTTAGCATGCCTTAGTAGCATATTGCCTACTTTCCAACAACCCGTTGATTCACCGTAAGGCCATAAATTAGGGTTAGCAAACCGAAGCTAGGATTAGGGTTAGTAAAAGTATGGCAGATCCAGACATCAACGTGTGTTTTTTTGACAGTTCTGCTCCTCACATGGATAGAACAGCACAATTTAGCAGGCTTTAGTAATGTATTCATGCTTTTGATAAAATTGGATTGTTGATGCAGGTTCTTCTTGATGAAGTCATAATTTTTACATGTATTTATATACTTATTAATACAGATATTTTTTGTATATACCAAGACTGGGTTGACAAACTTATACTCCAGCCAACTTCTTTCCTCTGCAAATTCACAGTTGAATTCTGGCTTAAAAAAGTCACTTTTACAGCATTGTAGGCCTACAAATTGAAATACAAAATAATGGGATATTTCATTACCTAACTGTCATGACTTGTTCATACCACCCCAATGTGGACCATGCCCTTTCATTTACCCCATGTGTATTTAAGTCTCTTTAACCAGGTTTGTCATTGACGTCTATACTGCATCTTTGTGCCTTTCTTGTAATAAAACCCCTGCGTTTGGGAAGCACACCATGCTAATAAAGTTAGTGACATAATTCAAATGCAACTGCAAATTTAGCATTACTGTTTGCTTTTTCGCTTTCGCGAACGAACACCGACTGCCAAATTTCAAATGAAAAAGCAAAGTCTATTTGCAGTTGCATTTCCCATGTCTTACAAGTTCTGAGCCTGTTATATTTAAATAGCAAAATCAATTACCACGTCTGCTTTTTCACTTTCTCTGCATCGCGTATGTAGATGTGCGTATGTGTGCAATCGCAATTCATTTTGCATTTGAATTTCCGACGCATTGCACAGAAACCTGTCAATCAGCGTCGGGTGGGCTTATACTGTGGGGCATGATTGTATGGGGAGTGACATCACTCGCAGTCAACCGCATTTTGTCAGTCTCACAGGCATCGGTCAGAACAGAACCTCGGGCCTAATTAATATACAGTTGTATGAAGTTAATTTTGTGCAAAAAGTATTAATCAAAATTTTGAAAACCGCAAGCAAATCATTAAGTATCAGAATGAAAATATGTTTTCCAAATATTAAGAAGTCAAATAAAATATTTTTTCCTTCTTCTCTAATTTGTTTTGCTTCTGGAATATTTTTCTTTGCTTTTGAATTTTTTTTTGCTTTTGGAATGGGCGGGCCTTACCAGCTTATACGTCTATTGGTCAGCTGAAATTTGGAGTGAACACGCCTTTAACCATCTGAGCACATCCACTCCATGAAACTTCAGAACATCGCAACATGGCGGAAGCCCCGGAGTCAGTTTACAGCATTGAATTGCATCTTTGTAGTTCTATAACAGTGTACTTTTATTAGGAATCGGTGTATGCAACACATATTTCACATTTATAAAATGTCACCAACCCATCCAGTTCAGTAACTTTCGCTATTCCACCAATGCACTGACTAGGGAAGTTTCTAGCTATTGAAAAGATGAGGGGCTAAGTCAAGCTTACCTGGGCAGTGCAGTTAAGTTAGCTTCATATTCGATATTCAGTTTTCTGGCTTTAATAAAATTCAACGGAAGTAAGGTGGGGTGTTTTTAATGACAGAATCGTGATGTCCAGTACACAAAGTGTGGGATGCTATCCCACAGATCCCAAGAGCTCTTAAAGGGGCAACACCCCCTTTTAGGATGCCAACCCTGGCGGCTTTAACTGATGTCCCTGACTCACCTATTCTCCCAGTTTCTGCCCTGCCTGTTGCTGTGTTGCCTAACCTGCTTATTCCTATGCTGCCAGATCCTGCCCTGCCTGTGCTACCTTAACCTGACCTGCCAGTCACGAAGGTCCCAGCCCCAACTAATGTGCTGTCTAGTGAGGCTAAGGCCTCAGCTGCACCTCTGACTCTGCCCGAGGCTCCTGTCGCAACTCCGCCTTGGCTGCTCAAGGTTCTTACGCCACCGCTGCTCAAGGTTCCTGCTGCGGCTCCACCCAAGGTCCCGTCTCCACCTTCTACTCCACCTCTTGCTCTACCCAAGGTTCTGGCTCCTCTTTGACAATCGTGTATGAGTCCCCCTCCGAGGGCTCATCGACCGCCTTCAGTCCTGCCTCCGCCCTCTAGTCACCTGCGGGTTCCCCCACCTCGGCTCGTCTGGAGTCTATGGCTCCCCTCACTATGGCTCTTCGGTCGGCTAAGCCTTTTCTGGCTGTAGCTGCACCGTCGCCTGCTGAGGCTGCTCTTCCCTCTTCAGTTGCACCATGGTCCCCTCCAACTTCATCCTCGCCTCTCCTGGTGCCCCCTCCAACTACTTCCTCACCTGCTCTGCCTGTCCCTCCGCCTGCCTCCTTGCCCCCTGTGAGGTCCCTTCAGCTCCAGCCTCATGGTCATCTGCGAACCCTCGGGCTGCCTCTCCTCACTCACTGTGGTTCCCTCGGGCTCCCCTTTGTCCTCAGTCCTCAATGTCACTGAATTCTTCCTTTGTCCCTCCTGTCTCTGCTCCTCGTCCCTTGGTGTCCCCTCTGTCCACTCTTGGTTATTTCGTTTCTCCATTCTCTGTTCCCCCTGTGTCTCCTTTCCTGCCTGTCTGGATTTCCCGTTCTGTGCCAGATTCTGTCTTGGCTTTTGCTCTTGTGCTTGTTCTGTGTTTCTTTTTTTTTCCTGTTCCCAGGTGATGCTTTTGCCTTGTTTTTCAGGTCCTGTTTTCTCAGTCTCGTCTCATCTGCCACTCCCCTTGAGGCACGCCTGGAGTGTGCACCATTGAGGGGGAGGTTCTGTCAGGACCTGCTCGTATCGCCCTCATGTGGACCACGCCCTCTTATTTATCCCATGTGCATCCCGCCTGTTACCAGCTGTTTCCTGTTTTACCCATCCAGTCCTGTGTATTTAAGTCTGCGTCTAAGTCTCTATAACCAGGTCTGTCATTGACGTCTATACTATGTCTTTATGCTGTTCTTGTAATAAAACCCCTGCCTTTTGGATTTCCAAGTACCAGACCCTGATTCTTCATTCCCTGCTCGCTTGCCCTGCGCATGGTCACAACACTAAGACACTGTTACAGAGTCAAAAGACAAACAAAAAACTACTGCATTTGTTATCACACACAAGTCACATTGGGGGAATGCATTATTTTCATGAACGGTCATTATCTTAAAAACTAGAACCAATTCAGCAAAAGTAATGGGATTTTTTAATTCAGCACCATCAAAATACCCTAAATCCATTCAGAAAACCTTGGCACCTGATTTTTTTTCTGTAGACCTATTAAAATTTACACTGTCTAAATTTAAGATTTGAGTCTCATTGTGGGGTATAGGCCGGTGATGGCACGCAAGTGCTGGTGCTTCTGATGGCAGGATGATCAGTGGTACAGCAGCAGGGAAGGAAGGAGAGACGTCACCGGGAGAAGGGCGGGCAGGCTGGCAGGACATCACAGGTCGTAAAGGCGTCACAGGTAGCAGGGTGGGCAGAATATATTGTTTTCTTTTGTGGGAGGGGGTCTCCAGGCAGAACACCCCAAGAAGGGTAGGGGGAATAATAAGTGCATTAACCAATGTAAGGGAGACTAGAGAAAATGCAAATATTTGAGCAACATACTGTATGTAAGCCCCAATAGATATGGTTATGGCAGCATAAGTAGGTAGGCTGTGAAAGTTCAGTTCATCCAAAGCCAATGGCACAATCCCCATCCAGCTCTGCACCTCATACTCTAGGTCTAACTGAGAGTGAACAGTTATCTAGAGGTAGAACTAGAGCTCTGTGTGTGTTTTTAGTCTAGACTTGAATATTAAAAGTGAGCCTGCATCTCACACATCTACTGGGAGACCATTCCATAGCTGGAGAGCTTTGTAAGAGTCTAGGTACTAATAGATATCCTGCTCCTTGAGACTGAAGCAGAGGAGGAGGGTGTTACTCAGGATTAGGAGCCAAGTGCATTCATAATAATTAACTTTTCCCTATACACTACGCTACCGTGGAATATTACGAAAGCAGCCCAAAACCCCACAACCCCCGAACTCCTAATATTTACTCTTGTCGAAATAGCGAAAAAAACCGCGGTCCTAGCATCTCTGGGACAGTCTATTGGAGGGAGGGCAAATTTTGTAAAGTCCCGTTACATTTGACTCCCTCTATCGAAGTAGGCGGGAGCTATTTATGCCCATCAGTCCTCATACCCCAGTCTTCCAACTGTTTGGTTAGAGTGGTACCAGTGTCCAAGTTTAAGAGCTTGAAATCATTTACATAAACATTTGCTTTCGTGTAGATTTTTTGTTAGCTATTGCAGAACTTTATTTGCTAGAGAAGCAAACTCATTAACTCGAAAATCTCCCGTTAACATGAAAGCAATTAATCTAAATACTTTCAACCTATCCCTGCTGACTGCCAAAGAAGACGTTCTGAACCCTCGTTCTTCAACCGACTGGTATGTTCACCCAGCTTTGAATATAAAACAACGTTTTCTTGAACAAACAAGCAAAATATTTTAAACCGACGTGTAAATGTTCTCTTAGACGTTGATTTTTGATGTGTGCAACAAATTTGGTACTATAAATCATTTATATTTCCAGTATTTGCACAAATTAATGGCAATAATGTTTTTGTCTCAGTCGTTATAATTTTTGTCTTACAATGAGTATTTAGTATACGAAAGTCACCCTTTTATTATTGCTCAAAAGGCTACATAATTGTATAAGACTTGCAACTTAATCGCTAAGTATGCCGATATATAGGTATTTTCTACAGGACCGCTATACATGTACTGCAGATTTTGAATTGCGTACATGAGTAGGCTATAACCATTGGGTTACTTATCGCCTATATTTACAGTGTTATTGCATTTTGTTTGTATTGCGTTTTTTTAGTAGGTGAATGTCAAAGAAAATACATATAGAGTGCATGCCACTGATAACAAATTGTCAGTTAATATGGGTAAAAAAAGGCGCAACGTTGCTACATACTGTACAGGGGCGTCAGAAGCATTTTGAATTTGGGGGGGACGACACACCTCAGATTTAATGGCAGCGACGCCCATGACTTCATATACATCAGGGTTCTTCAACTCTGGACATCGATTACAAATCCAGGCCGTGTTTTCATTTCTCCCATGTAGTTGTTTAATAGTTACTGATTATAATTGGTCAGAGGCTTCACAACTGACTGACAGGTAAAGGAAGGCTGGAAAAACAGCCGTGCTCGGATCTCGAGGACCGTGAGTTGAATAACCCTGATATATATTGTTAAAACACAATACCCTATAATATTACTTACACAAGCTATTTACATACTTTCATGCTTTTAGTTTGAAAAAGCTAACTGACTTCATTATGGATATAACAAATACGGAATTACTGATCAGTGAAAATGATTGTCATAGGTATCCTATATGTTATCACATGTCCATGTTAGTGCAGCAGGCATGCTGCAGAGGTGTGTCCTGTAAATACACATCTTTTTCATACTAAGCTCAGGCCTTAAGGGATTTGTATCAATTAACCTTTCATGTACGCTGAACATAGATTCACCAAATTCCCTGTCAGTGAACTAATCCTGGATAGATGCTTTTGGTTCCACCATTCTCCTAGACTATGAAGGTGACTTTCTCCTCCGGTGTGTTTTTGTAACTTCTCATATTTGTTATGTAATTTGTCAGTCTGTCCATATCCATGCATTTATCTTTCCACCCAGTCATATTCTGACTGCTTATATATTATGGTCATGATATTTCTTATATTTCTTTAATTACTATTATAACAAAAAAAAAAAACATACATGACATATGAGCCACATGAAATACAGGTGTATGGAAACTGGGGAAATTATCTTCGTCTAATACCCTGAATTGCTTTGAGCGTAGTACAAACTGAGATTAATATTATTCGATTGTTTCAAAACTTTAAATTGTCGTAAAAACAGCTCATAGTGCATGCTTAAAACCTTGCTTGAAGGCTGTTAGTGAAAGTTAGAAAGAGTTTTAGGAAAAATTATTATCCATACATACTAGAAGGAGGTCCTTTTAAAATAACAAATTAACAATGTAACAATGTTCAGGTTACTTACTTACTTGACTGTAAATAATAATTTAAGGAATTTAATAAATGAATGAATGCATTGTAAAATGAACAGTGGCTAAATGAAAATTCAGGCAGCGCAGTGGTTGCCTGACACCTCTGGGGCCAGGGTCTGAGTATCTGCCATGGCTCCATGTGTGTAATTGGAGTTACCAAGTTGCCAATAGGTATGCAAGTTTGAGTGGTGTGTGACTGTGCCCTGCAATGAGTTTTTGCCCCATCCTGTGTTGTCCTGCCTTGTGCCTGTAGCCTGTGGGATAGGCTCTGGACTCCCTCCCACCCTGAACAGGACAAGCATCTCCTTTGTGTTGCACAAACCTAGTGACTGTTTCCTAAAAATGTAATTTACACAGAAATTCAATTACAGTTGAATAGTTACAGTTTATAAAGCAATTATATATATAAAGCAATTAACTGCATTATACATATCTTTATGATAAAATGCATCTCTGTGTCACTCCATTTTGGGACACTTGTTCATACATTAATGGGTTAGCAAATTTAGGGTCTGTTAAATATATTATCCACAAAGAAGCTCCAGAGAAAATTCCACACATAAATTGTAAAAGACAGAAATTTCAGTTGAATTAACAGGAAGTATCACATAAATTTTTTTATGCAGTGGTGGCAGCAGTAAAATGGGTATAACAACTGCTAATATTTCCTCATAGTCTTTACTCCACTTCCAGTAGAACCAGCTTTAAAGAAATTCAACACATTGTTGCCAGTATAATGGCAAAGTAGTCAAAGGAAGTGGTAACTATATGTAGTTAGTGGTTAGGCGTTTTCCCAGCATTCATGCATCTCCAGTGTGCAGTTCAATAAACCTGCTGATATCTGGAGGCAGGAACTGGAGATGGATAGGCCAGGATCTTAGGCAAAGAAAATTATGTTTTAATGATTTGGATAATCAATACCTTGTTGAGTTACTTAAATAATTAAACTGATTAAATACATTGGTGGTTAAATTTTATTAACACATGGAAGGGCTGGGGTAATACTGAGGAAAGGTTAGGGAACCAATAAGACCAAGGGAACCAATATATTGGTAACTTTATTAGAAGAAAAGAAGAAGTGTTGTAAAAATATTTTTAAAATATTTAAAAATTCAGATGTATCAGACATTAAATTATATTAAGTTTAATCATTTTTTCAGGTCTCTCCCACTGTATTTAATAACTCAAACACAAAGGAATCCACTTACTATATAAATGATGAAACTATGAAAAATAAAGTAACTGAACAACAAAGATAAACCAAGGTTTGCGGTAGGACATGAAGGTATTAAGTGCAGTTTGATATAAAAGTCACAGTCCCAGAGTACTTAACTGTTTGATTTTTTACTTTCCAGACCTGAACTAACTATAGGTATCAGTAAGGCATCTCTCTGGGGAGGGGGGTGGAGTATCAATGCAGCTTACCTTTGTGATATATAAACAATGCTGTTCATATCACGCAACTAGAATATTTATGTTTCATTAACAGCTGATATGGACAGGGAGTCAGGAAACACATTTGAACAGTTGTTACTCTTCTAGTAAAGACTGAATAGGCTGTTCATTAGTATGGACTAACTTACTTCATGCTAAGCTAAAGAAGTAATGGGGTTACTTCACTCATAACCCATTTTGAAAAGTATTTACACTACTCATATCTTTATGGAATTGATTCTTTTACACCCCTCAGCTTGACATCTGGGGTTGTTTACTTGTTGGTCCAGTCAGGGAGGAGATGATATTTACTTGTGATGTGTTTTCTTTGTTACATTTATTTGGCTGTTGCATTTCATCACCTCCTGTTTACAAGGACAATATACAGGCCAGAGGCTCTTTCCGCTCTATCATTGGTTGCTGGGGGGGCCAGAAAAATGTGTATGTTTTTCTTGGAGGGGGATTATAGGACTTTTGTGTGTCTACAGCCACTCTTTCTCCTGCTTATCCTCATAGAAGTATGTATCATGCAGTAGTAAACAAGGTAGCATAGCAGGAAAATGAAGTCATAACTTCATCATAATTTCCTCCCCATAGATTTCAGCATGGGTTTCCTTTGTAGACTGGGCTTGATGTTTGATGGTTCTAGGCAATGTCTCTGGGTGACTTTGTTGTGGGTTCTCAAGGCTGGGGGGGGGGTTAATGGAATTTGCACCCCCCAAATAATCTAATCTGATGGCAGTCAAGTGCGGGGAGGAATGTCCTTATGTCATATCTGCAGCATAGTTGGCATGTAAATAGGGTACAATTTTAGAATGAGGAATGTAGACTCTCAAGAGTCAGGGATGCAAAAGTTAAGGTTAATATTAAAGCCCAAATTTTGAAGGCTAATACTGAAATGAAGCTTTATACTTTTGAGAAACTGTACTTTTGACTTCTTACAAGTGTACTTACATGTGCAGTTTGTTCCATCAAATTATTTCGATCATATGAATAATTTTACTGCAATGTAAAAGAGTACATGTAAAGGGAACTGTGAGATATTATTTATTAGTACTATAAACAGTACTCCAATATCGGTCTTGGACATGATGTAAACATCTTATGAAAGAACGCTGTCTGAATCAAACGCTTCATCACATGGGAGCACTCATGACGGCCCCTGTCACACCTCTCCATGATCACATATTAGGTGTGAGTCTTTGGTATGAACATGTGACAGTTACCAGGAGAATGATTACCAGAGGGCATGCCTGAAACATCCTACTGTATGACGGGAAAGGAAGTGGTGACATAATTTTCAGTGCATTTAGGTTTAGCAGAGAATTAGTCACAATCTTTTCACATTGTTGGTTTATAACTTTTTAATCAAACTAATCCTGCAGTCCCAAGGCAGTTCTTAAATATGACAAACTACTGCATACCCAAAAGCACTGGGCACGACACAGGGGAACACCTTGGATGGGATATCTGTCAATCGCTGCCAATCCGAAGTGCATATCTAATCATACACTGTGGGCAATTTACACAAGTTATTTGATCTCACTACTTGTATTTGGATTATGAGGTTAAACCAAGAGTACCAGGAGGAACTGCATTTGTAGTTGTTTTTTTATTATAGGCCTCTCTGATTTACTCTTAATATCTGTATTCCTGCCTAGAATATTTTTGAAATTTTAAGGACTAAGGAAAAATATAGTAAAGACAGTCCCCAGGTCACAAATGAGATCCAATCGCTAAGTCTGTCTTTAAGTCTAGTTGGTAGACAAGTCTGAAAAACAATAATGCAATACATTGTAAAAAATATATACTATAAAAATAAAAGTAACTACATACTGTATTGTACCTTGAGTTGACAAACCTCCGAAGCCATGCAATGTTTTCATGAGCGTGTGTGCGTTTGTTATTACGAACTATTGTATTTAACCCAGATTTTTAATATATTAGACTTTTTTATTTTATTGCAGTCTGTTTGTAAGTGTGAGTTGTTGGACATTATTTAACCGGGGACTGTCTGTACTTGTAAACAACTGAGACTTTATGAAAGTCTCAAAAGTTTCTGTTACTTTAATGAATATTACATTTTTTCACTTTTTTCAGGCTAGGATTTTTCATTTTATGCTTATTTTTGGTCGCCAAATTCTTCCCACCCATTCTTCCATACTTCCCTTCATTACAAATTTTGTACTTCCTTTTCTCCCATTTTTAATTTTCCCTCCTTTGTTATTTCCTTCTTTTTCTTTTTTATTTCTTTTTGCATCCTCAAGAAAGCAATTTGTCTCTCTCCCTTCCTCACAGGAAGTCTGAAATAATCATGTTAATTCCTCTACTACTTTAGTTTACAGATAGATAATGTTGGGAACTCATGGGAATTTTATCCGGGGCTGAAATGATATGGAGACTCTCAGTCTTCTCAGACTGCTTTCAGCCTACTAAATAAAAGCTGAATAAAACAAGGAAATACTCATACTAGTAATCATATTTGAGATGATTAATTTTCTCATTCTGAGTTTAGAGTCAAGGTAGAAGCAGCAGTCTGCTGTTATCACTATTACTATCATGGAAATATTGGTGTTTAGCAGAGGATGGATTTGTATGTGAGATTAATAATGTATTCCTGCTTTTTGAAAATTTATTTTGTCATTATGCATTCATTATGTCATTAATCATTTATTAACCTAAACTTTGTAATAGGCCTGTTTATGGAAACATACTGTTCATTTAAAATGAGTCCTACGAATATTTTCTGACATAATATTTGTATTGCTCAAATATAACAGCACCACCGCTGCAAAAAGAAGCATAACCAGAATAGGTACAATGTACCAAGTGGGCTGGAACGCACCTAAAAGCCATATACCTTCCTCATACCTCTTACTATCTCCTCAATTTCAGTTACGCTGTTTTGTTTTACAGTTTCTGTCATAGATTACTATCTAAAACCTGTATGGATTGTGCTTCAGGAATGCTCTGAAATAGTTCCTGGGCTCTGTGCTGCTTAAAGGGATATTCAGTCTTTCAAACACTTAAAGGAAACCACTGTTAAATGCTGAATCTTTGGGATTTACGTACATCACAAATGCTTTTGACCAGCTGTCAGACTTTAAGAAAAATTGCTAAATGAGTAACATAAGTATTATAGTATTTAACAGTGTTAGAGTCTGTTTGTTGCAAAATACCACTGAGTCATTGAAGTCAGGAAGTTAATTACAATGTGTTTCTGGTAAAGCAGTCACTGCTTGCCCTTATTTGGCAAGCATGTGAGCTATACAGAAATTAAACTAATTATTTAAATAGCAGTTGCAAAAGGATATTGAAAAGGAGGTATTGTAGTATGATGTGCAAATCTTGGATTTGCATCTGTCTACTAAACTGAAGAGACGAAAATATCACCTTCAAAAATATCAATTTTATTATTGCCAATTATAATTATAATGCATTTTGATGGTATATACAGTATAGTGCATTATAGGAGAGAGCTTGTAATACATAATAAACATGGCTATAATGTGTTATACCTTTTTATAAATGATCATAGCCATGTGTATAATGCTTTATGAATACATTATAATGTGCTATGAATGTGTTCATAAATTCTTATAGACATGGCACTCAGAGAGTGTTACTGAAAATGATTTCTCTCTCATATTTCTTCATACACACCTGTGAGCAATGTGAAATCTTGCCATCACATTTCTTCTAAAGCTGTTGAAGAGTTGCTCAGTTTTTATGGGAACTAAAGTGAATCTTAATATCCATATAATTTTCTTCTACCCATTTGAGAATCTTCGACTATGCATAATTAGGAAATTTGTTTTGACTTTTGGTAGAAACACTCATATAACTTTAATAAGTATACTGATGCATATTTATAGCCAAATTTATAGTCAATATTGGGGTTCAGTACTACCTCAGTACTTTTGTGTGGAGTTTGTGGGTTCTTCCCCTACAGTCCATAGAAATGGACGTGTCTAAATTGCCCTGTCTGTGATTGCATGTATGTTCATGGGAATAGGAACCAGAGGGATGTGTGTCTTTGATATTTAATTTGGATTCATTCATCACCCTAATAAACAAACCTTGTATTTTAATTATTAAGTTGTGTCCCCATCAATATTTGGCCCTCACTTACACCTTTGTGTGCTGTATGTGCTCTTTGTTGTCTTTTTGTTAGGAGTCTTATATTGGTGCATGGGCCTACCAGGCATACCCAGGATGAAATACTTTAACTAGGCCAACATGACATGCAACCCCTCCTACTTGGGTCCTCTCCTGCTCTGCTCAGACCCCTTCCCTGTCCCCAGATATTTGACTGCAGTCACTCACAACGGACCTGTTGGTGACCTACACTATAGCCCTCTGGAATATGAAGCAGTAAGAAATATTAGATTAATCATTAGGATGCCTCGTGACTTGGGTGTGTATCCCATTCCCAGTAACCCATCATAGAGGAGTAGGGAGCAATATGCTAGTGAGCCCATCAAGGAATGTGAAAGCTTGGCAGCTATCATGATTTACACAGTAAATCCCTCAAGTGTGCAGCCCCAGCTTTTACCCTAGTCCAAAGTGATGGCTCTGTGTGTTTTAGAAGCAAATAAAGAATTCTGAGACTAGAGCTGTGAGGGTGGTTGTTGGCCTTGTGTTTATATACTAGATAAATGGTGCAGATCAGGAACAGGAGAAAATATCCAGGTTTTAGGACTAGATTTAGATTTTAATCTACATCTGAAAAAAGGACAATCATCTTATAAATAGCTTTTATGTAAATGTTTTTATGTAGTAAAATGCCGTTACATTATTTAAAAAAATATAAAATACTACATATTTTTTTCAATATAAAACATAAGGCATTTTATTACCATATATATGTCTATGACTCGTTGAGTATAGCTTGTGACTACATTCTCTGGCCCTGATTTTGAAGATTTTAGTAGCACAGTTTTAAAATTGAATTTTGTATATGTGTTCCATTTTATTGTTTAACAAATGCTTAATCTTTGTATTGAAATTGGCTCCTTTTAGATAATTAATTAAAATAATTTCACCTTACAATTTTTGATTAACACATTCAGTTATTACTGTCTGTGTTTGTTTGTTTTTAATGTTAATGTTATTGTCTTTTTAAATGGCATCTGGGAGCCATTTAACTTAACACTGCGTTTTGGCAATCTAGTCATGCATTACTATAGTATAAACTGGAAACCAGCAACTAAATATTCTGCTGAAATTTTGTAACCCCAGCTGCCACACAGATAACTCTGTCTCTCATTCTCTAATGCTTGGCATAATAAGTAGGTATTGTAACCTCAGAGTATGCAGTTGCTGTGTGTTTGTGTTGTACATAAATTGTTGTGTATTAAAAAAACATAATAATAAATCAAGTAATGTGTCTTTGTTTTCATTGCAGGGCGTTGTTCAGATATGATGGCTTTAACAATAACTTAAAACTGTCAGATTCAGGAGGTAAGTTCCCATGATTTGTCAAATGTGTTTTCTACCTAATCTCATGCATGGTGCCATTAACAATACTTGAAAACTGTAGTTTGGTAATGACTGTTCTTATTTTTATGCTCATGTAGTGGGTGGTTTGGTGGAGCTTGTGAAGAGGTTCCACAGAAATAGGGCACTTTATGGACTGTGCCAGGTGGCCTCGAAGAAGGCAGAACACCAGCATATTGTTCTTATTTCCTGGGTGAGTCTGCAAAATCTTGGGTTTTAGGGCAAAAAGATGATTTGAATGGGGTCAGTTGTTTGAAGGGATACAGTAATCGTTCTGCATAACTTAGATTCCCCCAAACACCACTGATGTTTAGCAAACCATGTTGAAAGGAAAAAAAGGCAACACTTTACTTGAAGCAGTCCTCTATAATGGATTATAAATACCTTCAAAATGCATTATGCTGGTTGATAAAAGAATCAATAAAGCATTACAGCATCTTCTAACAGTTATGAGGCACTATAGTGTTGATTAGAATACCTCATAAGCTCTTGTTTGTAATGCTTCATACATTCATTATGCATTATAAAAGTTACTGCGCGAATTAACGAGGTTTTGTATTGCGTTATGAAGATATCTATAATGCATTGCAGATGAGAGCTTCATTAATACTTCCTAATGCATAATTAACATAGCTATATGTTATGCCTTTTATGAATATTTATAGCCATGTTTATGATGCTTTATGAATGCATTATAATGTGTAACAAATATGTTCATGGATTCTGATAGACTTGGCATTCACCGAAAATTAACTAAAAAAATGTTTTTTCTCTTGTCTTTTTTGTTGTCTGTTTAAAAAAAAAAACAGTAATTGTGCCAATGTGACTCATGAAATGCTATATTATGCAATTTATCATGGAGCTGTAACTGATGATCAGTGGGCATGTATTTATCATTGAAGTGAATTTTAACCACCTTTGCGAACACTGGGCGATCCTGCCGATTGAGCATGACATCTGATTCCGCACGTGCAGATCGGTGATGATGTGGATAAATGCCGCAGGGAGGAGTATGCCAGCCATCAGCCTGCCATCAAGGCATTCTTCAAGGTAAAGCACAGACCTGATGATTGAACACCTTATAAGCACAAATGAATGTTAAAAATGCAATGGACCCAAAATTTATGCTTTCGGGGATTAAACAGACTTGCAAAGCATTAGCAGTTAAGCCTGAATGTGTGACATTTTGGACAAAATTATTGGTAACCTGTACTAACACGATTAAACCTTGTGCAGACATTGTGACAGAACCGCTCAATCACACCTAGTGGTGAGGGAAGCACACCTCAGAACATACAGCAGTCATTTTATATATAATAAGATGTTTGCTATAGTTATGGTGTGAACCCTCGCTCAGGTAAGCCAGAAGTAGATTCTGTAGATTTGAAGCAGATAGAGCACTGGTGACCATAAAGTGTAAACACAATCAAAGACATAGTTAACGCAAAAGGGTAATCATAGTCAATCGTATTTAATATAATGTCAGATTTACGTAAACCCAAACCATTTACCTTTTTGACCCTGATGCCAGCACTAGCATTCATGATAAGAAGGTCTTAGCATGATTTATACATTTTGAGTTTTAACCACTTGCACAATTTAATATTGAACACAATTTAATATTCACTATAATATTGAAGATGACTAAAATATTACTGGCACCATTAAAATCTACCTGGATATTCTCTGTCAAATTGAAAGGCCTCTGCCAGTGCATGTGTGTGTGCGCGCACAAGTGAGTCTTTTTGCTTGCCTGGCGCCACTGAGTCACGTGACGGTACAACAACAAATCACAAGACTGAGAAGGAGGAGCAAAGCCTGCTCTGTGCTGTGACAGCCAGAAGTGGGAAGTAAGAGCAGCAGTGCTCACATAGACAGCCACAGTGCATTCAGGAGAGAAATTGAAATTAAAGTATTGACCTCATTAAACTGGTATTGATCAATATCAATACCAACATTACTATCAATATAATCGATACTTGGATCGATCTGCCCACCACTAGTACACAGTGGAGAATTTTAATGAGCATTCAAATTTAGAGATCAGTGTTGATAGACACCACAGCACAAAGTGCACAACAACGAAATGTGTCTTCTGCATCTAATCCATATGCCCTAAAGGTTATGTTATGGTTCCATAAAAATAATGAGTTAGGTAATTATGGGGCCAGCTCAGTATTGTGCTTGCAAGAACATTTTAAAATAAATGAAATGAAAATTTTGTAAATGAATTTTAAAAAGAAATATGTACTGTAAATTCAAAAATAATATAATAACATTTGTGAACTTAACATGTCACAAACTTCAACGTAATTAATAGTACCTGGTAATGACATAAACTAACTGCCATTATTCAACAAGTGCTAATAAGAGCATTTACATGGTCTGCTTATTTGACATATGAACTACGGTAGGCCTACATATAAACTTAGTCCTACAAGGCGTCAGATGGACTGAAACATAATGTCCCAGAAATGTTCAATTGGATTTGGGTCAGGCGAGCGTGGGGGGCAGTCAACGGTATCCATTTCTTTATCCTCCAGGAACTGCCTGCATACTCTCGCCACCGGGCATTGTTGTGCACCAGGAGGAACCTAGGACCCACTGTACCAGTGTAGGGTCTGACAATGGGTCCAAGGATTTCATCCCGATACCTAATGGCAGTCAAGGTGCCGCTGTCTAGCCTGTGGAGGTCTGTGTGTCCCTCAATGGATATGCCTCCCCAGACCATCACTGACCCACCACCAAACCAGTCATGCTGAACAATGTCACAGGCAGCATAATGTTCTGCGCAGCTTCTCCAGACCCTTTCACTTTTGTCACATGTGCTCAGGGTAAACCTGCTCTCATCTGTAAAAAGCACAGGGCACCAGTGGCAGACCTTCCAATTCTGGTATTCTATGGCAAATGCCCATTGAGCTCCACGGTCCTGGGCAGTGAGCACAGGGCCCTCAGGCCACCGTCATGAAGTCTGTTTCTGATTGTTTGCTCAGAGACATTCACACCAGTGGCCTGCTGGAGGTTATTCTGTAGGGCTCTGGCAGTGCTCTTCCTGTTCCTACTTGCACAAAGAAGCAGATACTAGTCCTAATTATGGGTTAAGGACCTTCTACGGTCTCTCCTAGAGTAACTGTCTATCTCCTGGAATGTCCTCCATGACCTGGAGACTGAGCTAGGAGACACAGTAAACCTTCTGGCAATGGCACATATTGATGCACCATCCTGGAGGAGTTGGACTACCTGTGCAACCTCTGTAGGGTCCAGGTTTCACCTCATGCTACCAGTAGTGACACTGACCATAGCCAGATGCAAAACTAGTGAAAAAACAGTCAGAAAAGATGAGGAGGGAAAAATGTCAGTGGCCCGACCTGTTAAACCATTCCTGTTTTGGGGGTCGTCTCATTGTTGCCCCTCTAGTGCACCTGTTGTTAATTTCATCAACACCAATGCAGCTGAAACTTATTAACAACCCCCTCTGCTACTTAACTGACCATGTCAATATCCCAGAAGTTTAATTTAATTGATGCTATTGTAACGTTCGGGTGAGTGTAACAAGAACCAAACACAGGCTGGAGTCGTCAGGTAGGTTAACGGAGGGGTTTACTTAGAATGAAGACAGGCAGACACTCACACATGATACGACTAACTACAAGAATGATGGATCTGGGGTAGACTGACTGAGACGCGGACTAAATACAAACAACAAGCTAGACTTAACAAGCAACAGGAGACTACAATCAGGGCAAAACAGGAGGCAACGATGTGGGCGTGGTACACAATTAGGATCGTTGGGAGCGGGACGTCACAGCTATACTCTGATTAAAAAGTGTTCCCTTAATTTTTTTGAGCAGTGTACATTACCTGATGATATCAGTGGATGAATAGGTTACGCAAACAATCCTGGAGTAAATTTTCTGGCCCTTACTCCTACCCTAATTTTTGAGGTTATCCTGTTTCACCCTTTGGACTGTTTTTTCCAGGAAGCTCATATGTTTGTCAGCGCTAAGACATTGGAAGATGTGACAGAGGTTCGGATCAGTGCTATGCTCAGCACAATGGGCACCCCAGCAGTGCATGGGGAGAGTGAGTCTTGCTCTGTGGACAAAGGAGAATCTGTGGTGAGAGTCCGAGCTTCAGTATTTGTTGATACATTTTCTACTAAACTCATTGCTCTCAGTTAACAACATGCAGTGGTAATATGCAATTGTGGGAAAAAATTAGACCATTCTATAACAAATCTATATTTTTAATTTCTGGTTTAGTTTTGGTTCTGCTGGCAGAAGGCTGCACTGAGCAGCATTCCTTTGTCTCCGTTCTGTCCCCGCCGGGCACGACAATATTAATATAATTAAATGTATTAATGGTTTATTATTAATGATTAAATTAATTAATAAGAAATCTTTATTTTTTATTGTATTTTATTATATAATAATAATTATTGTTACTGTCTATCATTGTCAAAATGTATTTTTACTGTCTAAATATATGTATTCAGCTAGCGTAAACATGCATGATGCTGTCACAGCGAATGCGAGGCTGAGACTGAAGCGTTACCCTTTGTTTCCACTTAAAGACATGCCGTGTGATTCATTTCCCTGCGCGTACAGGTTTTCTTCTTAGGTTGGCGTTTACGGTTCCAATTCTGAGATTTAGATCGAGTTGTAGGTAATTTGTTTTTGAACGGGTTGGTTCAACTTTTAAGAAATTGGAGTTCTAATAAGTTTGAGTACCGAGGTACCACTTTGTGTGTGTGTGTGTGTATGTATGTATATATGTATACATATATACATATATACTCATAGATGCACACCCATAACTTGAGAATTGAGTCAAACAAAAAACTGTGCTGTGGTCTCTTAATTTTGTCCATGCCTGTATTCACTAAAAGGAATTCGTATTAGGATGTTTTCTCCCCATATAGAAGCAAAGATGACTGGAGGCTGGAGTTCACCGTGCTGTGTTTGTGATTGATCTCTTTCATTTGTCCTTTCAGGGAACTAACTATAAGAGGACAATAGCTGTGATGGAGATACAAAGAATGAAGAGGGAGTCCTTTTGGGCACGGTCAGATGTGAGTACCAAAATATCTGAATTCAGTGGTTCACTGTGATCAGCTTCTCAACCCGGGTGAAGTATAAGAATTTAAGTGTTACACACGAACAAGGTTTCAGCTGAAATTACGTGGTGTCAACCCCAGGTAATCCTTTTCCAACTCACTTTCTTCACTAGAGAGAGGAAGAGGCAAGGAAAGCAGAAGAGAAGAGACGAGCATTCGAAGAAAGGAGGCTTTTGGAAATAAAAAGAATACAACAAGAGCACAGAGAGGCAGAGGAGAGGGAAAGGAAGATGATTGAGAAAGAGAATAGGATACAGGAGCAGAGGTGTGGATGTCAATATTTGGAAACATTGCAGCCTGTTTCATGATAGTGGCCCCTGTGACCAGCAGTGCCTCTCTGCTGGAGCTTAACTTGAACTTGTCATTTTAATTTCAGATTTTAGTTACATGTAGTTAACAATACAACCTTCATTCCTTTGTCATGGTTTAAAATCACTACAGAAAACAGAACTGATCAGCAGACAGACTGCTTTCAGATTTCACTTTGCTAAAATGGTGTTGTAATTGTTTGCCTCCCGTCCTCCCCACCAAAAAAAACTTTGCTGTTTTTTCCAAGTAGTAATATTATCTAAATAATGCTGAACACTTATCTAATCATCTTTGTATTTGGCAGCAGTTTACGCAATATTAGAATTCTTCATGAATTTTCAAAGTGGTTTAGTTTTTTTTCCTCATGACTGATTAACTTGTTATTGGTGATTCATGAAATCTTTTAGAATGTTTTACAATATTTTTCAGATTGTGTTGTCACCAAACATTCTTGTGCTTTCATGTTCTGTTTTGACAGGAGAATAGAGGAAGAGAAGGAGGCAGCAGCACAAAAACAGGAGATGATCCAATGGGTGAGTTAGTGGCACATGGTGACATTCAAAACTGCTGGACTTGTGAGAGTGAATGACTGAGCATTTATGTCAGTTACAAATAGCATGTGAAGATTAAAAAAAGACTCCTTTTGAAATACCGACATTAATTAGATTAAGCACAACAGGATTAAGGCAAGTGCCATCAATGTTTGGTTGCATAAATAATTGTAATAGGAGATGAGAGTGACAGAGGTGTTCTGACAGTTCATTAACCTTGTAAAAAGACTGCTAAATTATTAAAATGTAATTTGATAATTTAATTATTCTGTTTATACACTTGATAAAAGAAGGTTTTTAGTTTTAAGTTTGGTGTGGATGGGTGTGGGCAGTGCGATTTGTAATATTTTAGAACCAGATGTGTTTATTTGATGAAGGTATTCCAGTTTTGTGCCTTGGGGTTTGTTGTAGGAGCAGCAGAAAAAGGAGCATGAGGAAGAGATGAGAGCTAGCTTCAGAAGGAGTGAGTCCATTGAGAAGGCAGCAGTAAGTTCAGAAGCTATTTTAAAAAAGTTATGTTTTGTAGTCTTAACATTTGGCCTTTGAATAATTCAGCAGTAACAATGGTCCAATGCATACGTTAGACCTGTAAAGCAGTATTCACTGCTCCCACCTGTAGGAGGCGCAAGCACTGGTCTCGCAACGTTCCATCAATCCACTGGAGTTCTTCAGGCAGCTGTCTTCATCATCTTGTGATCCTCCAAACCCTGCCTCCCCACGGACAGGTGAGCGGCAGGATGGAGCATTCACCAGTACTACTAAGCTTGTGATTTGGCTGAAAAGAACAAATATTACTGTCAAATGACCCTAGATACAACCACCTTGGTTGTCGTTTCCTAGATTTAGTTTTGCTTGAAACAGGTATAAAGTCCTCTTGCACTTGCAACAATGTGCTTTTAAAAAATCCCCATGCCTCTTCAACTGTTTTGCTATTTAACTCTATCCAGTTTACAGTTTAGTTTCTAGTTTCAGTCTCATACCAATAAAGTTGGCCTTCCTAACATTGTATACTTTCAACTTTCTAACACTTTCTAACACTAAACTTACCCTTGAATTTAACCATTTTATGACCACTACCATCCTATGGCTCCAAAACCTCTAATTTTCCAATCCTATCCTGGTTATTAAAACAAGATCAAGAAGGGCTTCTCCCCTCGTATGGGGTATTAACAAACTGAGTAAAAAAACAATCCTGTACTCATTCCACCATCTCAAGTTCATTAACAGAAGAGCCAGAGACTGTATCCCATTGTATCCCAGGTAAATTAAAATCAATCATAACCACCCCATCATTTTTATTACTCACAATCCTGATATCATCATATAACATTCTGCTTTCCTCTGCAGCTACATTAGCTGCTGTATAACAAACCCCAACAATTAGGCCATTTGAGTCTTTAGCATCCAGTTTTATCCATACAGCTTCTGTACTTTTATTTTTATCAGTGAGCTCTCTTGCCTGCAAGTTTTCTTTTACGTATAATGCAATTTCTGTACTGCAGGAAAAACACAATTTATTCTGTTTATTATTATTGAAACTGCAAACACATTTACGGAAAGTTTTAAACCGATGGCAATGTGTCCATCAATGTGTCTGAATAACAAGAGATGCTTATTTCCCACTTGTCAAAAAATAATCGACATGTAACATCATAACAGTCCTAAGAAGCTAAACCCTGCATTCCCTATTACCAAATATGGTCGCCCATCTGTGGCTAAATTAGCTTAATGACATAGAGGGACTAACTTTCAGAGGCTTTTTCTGCTTCACTCAGGTCATACACACACTCAGATGATGTTGTCTCAAATGAATTAGCGTGTTATGAGTATTCTGCAATATATCCAATGAACAGTCTTGGTTTTATCAACTACTCTCTTTCCAGTGCTGATATAATTTTTTGAGAAACCAAAATTTACAGCGCACATTTACCATAATGTTTTTATGTTGATTGTGCACTTGTGAATTTAGGTTACACCTGTGTCAAGAAATGTATTCATTCATTGTGTGTACTGAACTGAAAATGATGTATTGACCATGTACCAATATACCGCTAATCCCTTCTGGGAGAACAACTATACATCACTCTGTTTAAAATAAAGGAATTTAGCCCATTTTTCATTCTTAACAATGCCTTGCTTAGGAAAGAATTTATGATGAATAATGATACCGGTTCCGTCATTGTGGTACGTTTGTTTGAACTGTCAGGCCCTGGAAACAGTTTTTATGTCTTGCATTGTGTCAGACTTAACAAGTGGATTCTTGCTAATGGTGGTGGCCTGATTTATTTTTCTTATATAGGTTGCTTTAGGAAAGAGTATTCGGCTTGAAGCTAATGCATACGTTTTTTTAATCCATTCTGTTTTTCTATATAGGAAAGCCTCCATTCAGGCATTTTCAGCGCAGCTTAACTGAAAGAGCATTTATTTTTAAGAAGCCAGATTTGCCTGCACCCACTAGCAAGAGCAGCCCCCCGGTAGAGACATCAGTGGCTTTCAGACCTACCTCCTCACCACAGGCATCTATCCAATGCAGTCAACATATCCTTGATACTGTATCAGACCTCCAACCCAGTACTCCACCTGCTTCTCCTGGTTCCTTGGTCCCAGCCTCCACCTTGCCTCCATCAAGATCCCCCCCAGATCTGTTGCCTCCTTCTTTACAGACAGCCCCCTTCTATACCACCACTGCTCCAGACCCTCCTCCTTCTCCACTCTCATCCCCAACTACCCCAGACCTACCTGCTTGCCAGTCACAGACTCTTTCTATCTCTACACTGTTGGCCTCCATTGACCCGTCACCTGCAGATGTGGACATCCTGCTAAGCCCAGAAACCCTCAATGTCACCGTGATGCACAATGCTGTTCATACAAAAGGTGGGAAACATTTTTTCTGCAACAATGCTATGCATCTCAATATAGGTTCTATAGCTTGATTCAAAATTTAGTGACGAAACAAATTGTTTATAATAAGGCAATGGCGTCTCTTGATTTTACTTTAGCAATAGCCGTACACAGAAAAATTACTAGTGATGGCATGTAAATGATTTGTTAATATCCAGGGATGTACCTAGAAATTCTGCACCATTGAAAAAAAATGCCACCTTGACCCACCTCCCCAGTTTAACATATGTTACATGTTCAAAACCCCCTGTCATATGCAAGGGCCCTTGTAATGTGCCGGTTCCCCTGGATCTGCCAGGGTACCCATGCCTCACTGACACCCCGGTTTATATACCATACCATACCATCTTTATTTATAAAAGTACTTTAAAACAACCATAGCTGAACATTTGAGCATTGGAGAGAGAAAAGAAAAACAAACACAAAATCAGATAACTAAAAGAAAGCTGAGTCCTGCTAGGGCTGTAAGTGAGTTTTAAGACATGTTTTAAGGGTGGACAGTGAGGGGGCTTCTCTAACATGCAAAGGCAAGTTATTCCATATGTACATACACGATACCTCTCAATGGGGACAAGTGAAATCTGCCCATTATAACTGTATTGTCAGGAAAATTGTCCAGAAATATTTGTGTGAATAAAAGGCTGATTGATAATAATGTAATATAGTATGCAAGTAACCTATACAGTTTTACAGAGAAGAACATTTGCATGCATATAATGGAAAGGCTAAAGTGTCAGTTGAAAACTAAAGATCATAAGGAGACCACTTCATTCTGAATGCAGGGCACAGGGAATGTCACCAAATACAGAAAAAGGTTCAGTGGAATTCATTAGAAATGTGATCAGGACCATTTGGAGATATACAAACAACACCCCTCTATAAATGGAAATAAAAATTACACCCGAGCTAGTCAGCAGTTTGGTATATTTGCCTGTGTAACACATTACACAGGAAATTTCGTAATAGTCTATTGAACACATTTTTCAGTTGTTCAAAAAAAAGACTGAAGGCTAAAACACAAGCAAAAATCAATATTAAAGAAGCTGAGATTACAAACTATTAAAACACAATAGCAGTAGAACAGTGGAGTCCAATTATGACAATGGAATGCAACCTTGATGACCGTATAGTATTGCTATAAAATAAGGCTTTGCAATTTGCAATTGGTTTTGTCAAGGTGGATTATATTCAGATTGTGAAATTTTGTTATTCAGTAGGGTTTGACTATACAGTAGGTTTAAAAATCAAAAATGTAACATCATACCAGTCCTACGAAGCAGTACGTTTTTACAATTTGCATTTGGTTTTGTCAAGGTGGAAAATGTACAGATTGTGAAATTTATTGCATTCAGGCCGTGAGGACAATAAAGCATTGGTAGCTTTCTGTCTATAGTTGACATGCTTCTGAAGAAAGATATATAGACTACAGTTTTTTTAGAAGGAATTTGACATTATTTGCCATACTGTGCATGTACTGTATGTGATCAATTAGACTGTTTGTCCTGTTGCCTTAAATGTAGTTTTTTATTTTTTATTTCGTTGAATGACATTTTAAAAATGGCACAGAGGACAAGTTATTTTACAACTTATTTTATTCTTCTAAACATATACATTAGGTCCAGTGCCTTGGATCCAAAGCATTACAGAGCTTTCATTTTTTACAGTGTAGGATAATAAAATGTCAATCATTGTTAACTGAGCTGTTTCTTGAAAATTACAACTCCACAGCTCCAGCAGAGGGTACCACAGTGCAGAGCATTCCTCTAACATGGGCTCAAAAACCACAAGCTCTACAGTTTACACACATACTAGTGGAGATAATGTGTATTTTGTTAACTGTTACTATCAGACTGTTCCAAGTAGTTTTCTCCTTTTCCCTTTCACTTCATTTAACTTGAACTTTTTTTCTTTAACTTTGTTTAATGAAATCAGAAACAAATAGCATTGCTGCAGTATTATGTAACTGCGTGTATACAGTATTATGTAACTGAGTGTATCCTTTCTTAAAAACTATACCTCTAAACGTTTTACTGTTGCAAATAAAACAATTTAATACTTTTAATAGTCAGCAATGGATAGTAAAAGGTTCTGTTCAATCAACAGCTCAAAGCAGAAAGAGGATTAATATTATTGACTTGTCTTCCTTCAAAGACAGCATTCCCCGAGGCTTGCGAACACTTCAGATTAACACCCCTGCTCTAGGCTAAAATAACAACCTTAAGCAGTAGCTTGTTGTTTGCTAGTTATAATGACCTCTTTGGGACCTTGTTCCAGACATAGCACATAACTCAGGCATGTATGATATAACACAGGACTTTGAAAACAGGGCTACATTCTTTTTTAGGAAAGAAAAAGTTATAGGTGCATCTACATTAGTGGTAATGCCTTGATATGCTGGATGGACTTTTATGTACTAAATCAGAAATTTTTATTAGAAAAATTTCTCTGTACATAGAATATTACTTCTTATGGGATACCAATAATGAATGAGAAGTGCATTACATTAGTTGGTGAATGTCTTACATATTTATATTTTATTTATTACTATTTCTTGCACTATGACCCATAAGAAATTTCATCTTAGTGTATAACCCAGGGATCATAACACTGAAAATGAAAATAACGATACTTCTGACTTTGTTGTGGGTTTTGAAGCCTCATCTTCTCTATCACTATGCTAAATACACACATCTAAAAATATACTTTAATGTTTTGCCTAGCAGTACTCAGCTGTTTTAAGTCTTTTATTTTTTTGCTGTTTTGCCCTTCAGTTATGCATTTCCAGCCTTTACCAAGCAACCTTATCTAAGCAGTTCTTTGTGACATGCTACAGTAGCAACATTTACAAACTTTCAAACAGAAATAGGACTTGCCTTGTACTCTGAATTCAAGGAATTTTCTCCCCATTTCAAATCTGCTGTAATTTACCTGTCAATAGAGAAGTCTGTCCTTGAAAATTAACAAATTCTGCAGAACTCCTGGACAGTTGGAGAAACACAAAACAGAAATACACAAAAGTGAAAATGTACACAAACATAGGTAGAATACACATATTACACTGCATGCGGCCTTTGTATATGGTTTCCCTTTTAATTTAATATGATATTTTACATATTGAGATTTTATAAAAGAAAAATGTACTGTTATATGACTCTACAATGCCACATATAACTTCCATAGTGAATTTCACATGCATTCTATAGAAGTATGAAACGCTCATGGCCCAGTAAATTAAATTCCAGGAAGCTGCTTCTGCAAATCAGTATTGAATGCTGTATGTCAGTTACAAAGGGACTTTTCAATGTATAGTTTAACAATTCCTTGTGAATTTTCTTTTCAGAACATGCAAGTTCATTAAAAAGCAGTGATGTGGATCTGGAAGATCTTGAGGTGCGTATCACACCGCACTGCGATCTGAGCACAAAAAAGAAGGGAACCTGAACAAACACTGTCAGAATGCTTAATAAAACACTTCTTGCTTTATTGTATATAAACTTTAATTTGTTCTTCATAGTTAGGTTAGGTTATCTAAAGTATCCCCAAGACTGTGTTATTTTATTAAAACAAAACATTTGTAAACAGACATTTCTTTCATATTGTTTTAGGAATATGTAATGCTAACCACACATTGTTCCTAAATCTGTTTAAACTTAAATGATTCTCATTCTGTGTACAGTATGTGTGTGTGTGTGTGTGTGTGTGTGTGTGTGTGTGTATACATGTATATTGTACAATGCTTAAAGGAATATTGACAATTAGGAAAAAACAAAAATAAATATTTGCACAAACAAGTGTAACTTGCATAAATGATTTCCTTATTTTTTGAAGGTGGACATTCTTCAAATAGACTTAGGCATCACAAAAGGATTTGAAAATGAAGAGTGTGGGGAAGAGGAAGCAGGTTTATTCGACTTAAAAACAGGTTCAGACCCCCATACCCTAGCATTTAAAAAAGACATGGCTATCCATTCAACAGAGGAGTATGGAATTGCCTTCGTTGATCATCATCCTGATTCTGAGTCAGCAATGGTAGTCACAGATCTCAAGGAGCAGGTAGAATGTATGTCTACAGAAAAAAATGACTTTACAGAAAAAAAAGTTCCCTTCAAAGAACCCTTCATGGATTCAGAAGACCGAGGAAGGGAGGAAATACAATGGTCTGAGTCTCCATTGCAGGCCTCAGCTGAGACCGGGAAGATAACTCTGTTTAAACAAGTAGATGAAGAGGAGACATGTGAGTTCCCAGCACTGTTAATCAAACAATGTTATGCATGTACAGCTGGATATTAATGGACCTTATGTGACATATATTGATCTGGTAACACTTTAGTTAAGACCGCTTTTTAGTAATTCATAAACATATTCATAACAAACAATGCATTCATAAAGCATTATAAACATAGCAATAAATATCAAAAGGCATAACACATTTTACTCATGTGTATTATGCATTATGAATGCTTAATGGATCCCTCATCTATAATGCACTATATTACATGTATAATGCATTATAATAATCGGTGTAAGGATTCTTTGTACTGCATTATACATGTATCTATAGTGCTCTGTGGCAGTCAAAATGCATTATGAATGTGTTTATAAATCACTAAAAATATAGTTTTAAGTAAACCATCATTTTTCTTTCAGATGAAGTTACTGATGATGTAGATCAGTCTACACTGCAGGTAGAGCCTATGGTGGATTCAAAATGTGGGATTATCAATGAACATGAATCTCAAAATATATATGATCTCCCCATGGAATGCGATGATGTTGGTATGCCTTGTAACTAATTGGTTTTATTGGTTTAGACCTTCATTCTTTTTAAATCGGGGCTATGGTATGAATGGATTTGTATTTTCTTCCAGTAGAAAGCCTCCGTTCCATTAAAGAGGACCAGTCCTGTGACTTTATATATGTCAGCACAAGGCAAGACGGGATACAAGAAGACTCCAAAAACATGACAGAAACAAGCAAAGACAATGAAGTTGAGGTACACCATCTTTTTTGAATGTTTAATCTTTATCTTTTATTTAGTTACCTCACTAGATGCCAATGATATCAAATGTTTTTTTTACACCATAATCATTGCTAGAAATATCAAGTTGCAGGCAAAGGATTAGCAATAGCAGTATTCTGGCTTACCCTAGCAAGTTATTAATTTGTGCCAGATCTTGCCCGAAAGCGTTCCAGGACCTCAGTGTTTGCATAAATCCAACAGTGCTCTGGTTAAAAAAAAATAAAAAATTTATCCATCTATTATCTACCGCACATCCACCGACAAGTCGTGGGGGCAGCAGTCTAAGCAGGGATGCCCAGACCTCCCTCTCACCACCCACCGCCTCCAGCTCCACTGGGGCAATACCAAGGTGTTCTCAGGCCAGCCGAGAGATATAATCTCTAAAGCATATTCTGGGTCTGCCCTGGGCACTTTTCCTGGATGGACATGCCCAAAACATCTCCCCTCGGAGCCATCCAGGAGGCATACTACAGTAGGTAGATGCCCGACACATCTCTACCGGCTTGTTTTGATGCAGAGAAGCAGCTCCTCCGAAATGTATGAGCTGCTCACACCATCTCTAAGGCTGGGCTCAGACACCCTGCAGATTAAACTCATTTCTGCCACTTGTATCCGCATTTTTTTCGGTCACCACCTAAAGCTCATTGACCAATGGTGAGACTAAGAACATAAATTGATGTTGCTTTCTGGCTCAGCTCTCTCTTTTTACCACAACAGAAAGGTACGGCGCCTGCATTACTGCCGACGCTGCACCGATTCGCCTGCCAATCTCCCACTCTTTCCTTCCCACACCTTTGAACCAGAGCCAGAGATACTTAAACTCCTCTGGTTGAGGCAGCAACTCATCCCCCCCCCCCCCCCCCCCCCCCCCCCCCCCCCCCCCCCCCCCCCCCCCCCCCCCCCCCCCCCCCCCCCGGCCCGCCCCCCCCCGTGGGCGTGTCCGTCTCCCAAGCCCCCCCTCAGGCGGC